>VXBZ01005097.1:0-22283 GCA_013399135.1 Heliornis fulica | reverse complement strand
CCTCGAGTATTGTGTTCAGTTTTGGGCCCCTCACTTCAAGAAGGACGTTGAGGTGCTGGAGCGTGTCCAGAGAAGGGCAACGAGGATGGTGAAGGGTCTGGAGAACAGGCCCTACGAGGAGCGGCTGAGGGAGCTGGGGTTGTTTAGTTTGGAAAAGAGGAGACTGAGGGGAGACCTTATTGCTCTCTACAACTACCTGAAAGGAGGTTGCAGTGAGGTGGGGGTTGGTCTCTTCTCCCCAGTAACAGGTGACAGAACTCAAGGTAATGGCCTCAAGCCGTGACAGGGAAAATTTAGGTTAGATATTAGGAAGAACTTCTTTACTGAAAGAGTCCTCAAGCATTGGAACGGTCTACCCAGGGAGGTGGTTGAGTCCCCATCTCTTGAGGTGTTTAAAAGACAGGTAGATGCAGTGCTTGAGGACATGGTCTAGGGGTAGACTTGGTGGCGGTAGGTTAATGGTTGGACTGGATGATCTTAGGGGTCTTTTCCAGCCTTAAAAATTCTATGATTGATTCTTGCAGGACCATGATGAGAACTGGTCTTAAGAGCTGAGCACTGCAGTTTGATTTCTCAAGGACAAGCTTCATCTCACTTGCCTTTATATGATTAGATCTGAGCTGAAGTTACCTGAGCAGCATGCACTGCTTCTGTCACCAGTAAGGCCAGGGGAATATGGGGATAGATTTGGGGAGCAATTCATCACACAGTGTAAAAAAACACTCCCCAGGTTTGATTTGACGCTCTAAAATTCACATACTAAACAGGAGCTAAAAAGTCCTACCATTAATTTTAAGTACATGACATATATTGTTGCCTGTGAAATATACAGTGATTAACTCAATATTAGGAATGAAGAAATAAAGGGCAAAATTGGTTCAAGAGCAGATTAAAAAAAAAGTTCTGAACGAGTTTACCCAGAAATTGAAAGCTTTTTGTGTGGCTGACTAAGTAAAACTCCAAACATTTTTTTTAAAAGAACAGTTGGGACACACAACTATTCTGACCAATCAGGAGGAATTTTCCTATACTTATGGACATGGTTATATACTATGGTTTCATTGCAGGAATGAATGGTGGGGATTAATAACCTGGGAGGGTTTTTTCAGCTGTATCAAACAATTGTGTTTCCTTCCCTCTGTGAAAAGTTGAAGAAAGTCACCTTGCAATACTGACCCAAGCACCTCAACACCTAGAAGAAATGACAGAGATAAATAAGCCTGCTATGAAACATCTTGTAAACGTATGCAAAATACTCAGCAAAAAAAGCTACAAAAAGTCTTATGGGGGTATTGAATAAAATCCTCCACTCATGTAAAAAGAGTCCATGCACTGCAGTAATTAACCTTTTCAGAATTTTATTGTGACTATACTTAATGAATCTTTTGCCATCTAATCAATTAACTCATACTGGCATTTTTGCAATATAGCTGAAGCTTCCTATACAAACGTACTTATCTAAAGAGCTTTCTATTTATATACCTCAGTGGAGGCAATAGTAAACTAATGAACAAGTCCATCTCGTTTTTGAAAAATGCAAGAAACACTCTTGTTACACTACTTAACATACTGAATATTTATCCAGCAGTTCAGGCATCACCCAGCACTTCTTACTGAGAAAACATTTACTTTTGTTCCAAGCAGTTTTAGAGATAAATGCTATCAGAAGAGAAATAAGTATGTTAAAACTATGCTGAGTAAAAGCAGCAAATAATATTTTTTAAGAATCCAAAGAAGTTAATCTCATTTAAATCTCTGATGAATAAACATTTAAGAAGGAAAATAAAAATGATTTATATTTCTCATTATCATTGACTCAGTGATTTAAAAATTTACAGCATTAAAACATCATGCATCTGTATGATCTTATGGCTTTTTTTAATATACTAATAAAGGGTAGTCTTGTACATTGTACCATATTTGTAATCATGAATTAATGTGGTAAAAGTTTTTTCTCACAGGTGTTGTACTGTCTCCATCCATGGAGACTTTCAGGACCACAGCGGACAAAGCCCTCAACAGCCTGGTCTAAATTCAGAACTGTCTGTATGATCTTATGGCAGTGACATCCCATGATTCCTCTCAACTGGGATTATCCTATGGTTTATACTCCAACATCAAGATCAGCTGAGTCATTTTTTCTGAAGAAGGTAAAACTACTGTTGAACCTGGTCTGTCCTCAATCAACCAGGAATAAACCAAAATGAGCCCTTTTCCAAGGCAAGCTGTCCAGGGTGAAGCACATTTGTGATGAAAGGATAAGTGCTCTTTTTATCACTTTAGGAAAAAAAAAGTTTAGCTTGCCAGCAGCTGACTGCTTAAGTTCCACTTGCTCAGCTCTATCATAAACAGTGGGAACTTTCCTCACAAACAAACAAGTAAACTTAGTCATGTTTCTCCCTATTAGGAGGCCTCAGAGATAAATATTTGTGAGAGGAACCCACAAATGACATCCAAATCATTGTGCTCACAACTGTTAAATACATAACTATGCAGTTATGTGCCCAGGAGTCCTAACACCTTGTGCTGTAAACATTACATATTATTAAAAAAAATAAAAATTACAACTGCTGAGACCTGAGCAATGTGTTGTCTCTTGGATGCAGACTAAGGCACTTTTACAGGACAAGGAAAAATAACTGCAACGATTTGAACAAACCCAAAAGAAAACAGGCTGAAAATAGGAAAGCTGAAAGGTGTTCTAGCTGCTCCAATGGAACATATTGTTTTGTCAGACTATTTACAGTTTTATTGATTCTATGGCTTGCTGAAAAGCTCGTGTGCTTTCTGGTTACTGGCAAAAAGGACATGTGTGTGTATGTGTAGATATTCCCCCTTTCCCACTCTCTCTGATAAGCAGATTGTGGCAAAACTTGTTTCTGTGACACAGGACAAGAATGGAGTTCAGTGTAAAAAAAGGGTTCAATACTTATCTGACAGCAAAGTGACACGTGGAGTATCTGCCAAAAGTCCGTCAAGGTTGTCATCATCCTTTCCTCATAGCTAAATCTTACAGATTTTTTTATCTTCTACCCATTTGTTCCACTGCTCGCACCGCCTTTAACAGTTCAGTGACAGTCATATATGAAATAAGAATGATTTTTTTTTTATTCCTTAAACTATATTGCTGAACTTTAAAGAAAAGTTAGTGTTGAATTACAACATAATTCTGTTTTAGGACTCAGGCAGATATATCAGTTTATTCACTTTCCATAAATAATGCCTTTGAATACCTCTTATTCAATAGGCTTTCAGTTCCCTCCTAACTTCAAGAAATACCTCTCCTCTCTCCTTGAGAGCTAACTAAAGCTTTTGAAATAAGGAATGATTGCTTGTATTTATGAAACAGGTAAAAATCATTTTAAAAATGGCATGCTAATGTGTTTGAGCATCAGAAGAAAATTTTCTTGTACAACGTTGGTTATAGAAAAAAAATATCAGTAATAAGCTACGTTAAGATTTGTCCAGGGAACCTTTATTCCATCTTCCTCTGCATATGCATTGGATAATTGGTTTTAACAATGTTTGTAACTTTCACACAATGTGTCCTTTAATGTCTAGCATTTATTTGTAGTCTATTTTGTGTACGATCTAAGCAGAGGTGAATCAAAAAAAAGGCTATGCAGGGTTCAGAGGAAGGATGCTGGGTGGAGGTACCCACCAATGCAGAGAAGAACAGACTGCGCCAAACTGGCAACTCCCACCACTGCCAAAGGAGAGAAGTTATTGTCCTTCTTGTGAAGGACACCAGAGTCAACCAAAGAAACTCCATTTCTAGTGTGCTGTACAAACTGAGTCACTGCCTTTAGGGGTATTGGACTTATTATGGGATACAAGGATAAAGAGAATTTGGGATTGGAATGAAGATGTTTGGGGATGTACAGAAGCAGAGATGTTCAGAGGAAGGGGCAACCTCTCATCTCCCAAGCCTGGTCAGGGACAAATCTCTGTGCCCACCAAATTTAGCTCACTAATGTTTTTTTCACCTTCACAAGACTGGAATCACAGAACCACAGAGTGTTAGGAGTTGAAGGGACCTCGTAAGATCATCTAGTCCAACCCCATTTAATTGATGCATGTGCACAACCCCATGAGCATTTCTATGGAGTTCAGAGTCACAGAGTGACACAAAAATAAAATACACATATGAAAAACCACATGGTTTTCTACACTCTACCAGAACTCAGGAACCTGATTTTCTTTAGCATTTGCCATTTATGCAGTAATTTCTATGTTCAAAGCACAAGCCCACCACAGTATAGCAACTAACCCAGGTTAGGAGTAGTAGTCTGTATCCTGAATCCTGGAGAAAGGGAAATGAAGAACAAAGAACGGCTGATTAGAAAAGTCACATCTTGTCCACCACACAGCAAATGTGTGAAAGCAACACCGATGGAGATCTCCCAGGGAATATTTTGAGCTTGTAACAGTTCCTTCTCTTTGGATGGCCAAGTTCTTATATATCTGCTATAAGGGCAGCAGCTGCATCCTTTCCAGCTTGCAAAGAAAAAGGGAGCCTGTGCTGGGAGCACCAACACTGATTTTGTTATAGAAAACTGTTGTGAAGCCTTACACAAGAGAAATCTGACACAGGGCAGACTGAGAAAATTACAGCCTAAATGTTTTAAGTTTGCCCCACATAAGGAAATTGGTATTTGGGTCTTAGTACAAATACTGGATTTCACTAAATGAAGGATATCCTATTGCATTTCCTAATTTTGGACTGAAGAACTGCAGACTTCAGTTATCTTCTTAATAATATCACAGCAATGGATTACTTTTTTTTTTAACGGATAGTAGTGACATTTCATTACATGCCATGTAACTTTTTTGTTCCACAAACCTATGGGGACAAGTCTCAAAATTCATGTCTATGCTTCAGTCTCTAAAACCCCAGAAATATACTATTATACATTTTTCACCTATTTTGCATAACTGCTTCTCTGAAAGGAGAAAAATAACAAAGGTTCTCCTTCTGACATTGTCTATATTTTCTCAAGGAAAGAAAATTCTGAATATTTTATTCTAACAAAATAAAGCTGAAAACTGAACAGTAGAAATCCCCCCACGTATGTGAAAAGAAATTCACAGCTCACTGCATTTTTATTGCAATAACACAGAAACTCCATATGTTTTTAACTTTCAAGTTTGCCAGTTCCCTTAATGAGAGCAAAAATTTAAAAAACTATTTCTGAGATGTCCATACAGGAGCAAGCATTTCTCAACCCAGAGCAGAAGGAGGACTGATGTCTGCTCTATCTGTTCGACTTGGGAACTAGGAATAGACAAAAGTGGAAACAAGAAAGGCAGATGTGTCACCTTTCTTTGCAAGCGAAGTCAAACAGTCCAATGAAGGAACTCAAGGTTCTTCAGGTCACTTTAATAACCAGTTAAGCAATACACCAGAAACCCTTGTACACCCTTCTGATCTTTCATCACTCTTGGTGTTGTCAGAGAAGGGTTGCTAATGGGTAAGAAGAACCCAAGGCCAAAGTGATGCTGGTCTGGCATGTGTGCAGATGGAAACCTGTGTGCAGAGTCCCTGTAATGAGGCTGTACTGCCAGCTACAGAAAAAATAGCAAAGGCACCCAGACTCCTTGGCTGCAACAGACTCAGGGCAGGTTATAAAATCCTTCTGAATAACAGATTAAGTTAAACCCTGCTGAACCAACTTTTAACCCCCAAGAGCTTTACCCAGCTCTAGCACAATATTTTCTGTCGGCACTTGGGGCTGATCATACAGAAACTCTGTTAAGTCCTGCATGATATGCAGAATCACTACAGACTGCCACTTCCTTGAAGTAAAATTATTATACCAAAACGTTCTATAAAAGGTATATGTATTTATTCATTGTTAAAATACTGGCACAGAAACTGACAGCTAAGGTTCACATCTAGCGAATTACACTTGGCATATACATGCAATGTTTGTTCAAAACTGCAAATCAATTATATTCCTTTCTAAAAGCAAAGAAAAATATAATCCCACCAGAATCAGGAAAAAAAAATCCCACTAAGTGGAGGCTATACAACCAAACTCTAAGTCAGAGCAGTTTCATTTCCCTGTCTTTTTCATAAAATTGATCTGTAGCTGGAGAGGCGAAGATAGTTCTCACTTATATTTTGGGGTATTGTTTGAGATTCACGGGCTTTTCCAATTCTCTGTCTAAAGGAGACAGAGCAATAGGGAATTTAAACCTGTAGATGTAGCCTTCTATTTATCTCTTCTTGACCCGAACTCTAGTTCAAACGCTCCCTGGAGCGCATATGACTATAGGTAGGACGGCAGCAATGCTATAGTATTATGAGAAAAACCATCTTGTGAAGCTGCCAGGTTGCAGGGAATAGTTGTACTTAATGCCACCAGAGGGTGCAAGGAAAAAATCAGATCTCATTTGGGGAAATGTATCTCAAAATACATGTGAAGGAAAATCCAGGACAGGGGAAGGATAACCAATTGCTACCCTTTCTTATGAAAGATGAGCAATATTGTTAAGGGCACCTCAATTTTAGTGTCAGGATGCTAAGGGATAAAAATATGGGATTTTCATTTGTCCTGTGACCCTAAGGCCCTCTGGTTATTCTTTATTTCTCAAGAATTTAGTTGTAGAATTATTGTAGACTGTAGAACTTTGGATCAAAGCAACAATGGAACTGAAGTCACCTCAGACTGGGACCAAAAACTTGCACCCCAGATGTCATGAAACACTCAAGAGCACAAAGGCATCTAGCTACATTTCTAGAACTATCTAAAATTCAGATGAGAGGAGATAACATATTAACATGACTGAATTTGATACTTGCTTAAAGTATACATGGGCTAAGAGAAAAACCCAAGTGGTTTCTGCACCCAGGAATTGACTACTTGAGGTCATTTTGTTCTGAGAGAAACTGTGTTTCCTTTAAATACATCCGAAAGTCTGAGAAACAGTCCATTTTTTACTGTCTATAAATTCCAGATACTTTATCACCGGCCTGATTTTATTACTGTTATTTTTTTTCTTTAAAAAAAATCTGGGGTTTCAGGTGCTGTTTCTAGATTCCTTTTAAACCAAAAAAAACCAACTTGTTCCATGTGAAAGTAATAGTTAAAATTGTACTAGGGCAAGTTGTAAAACAAGTTGCATGTAAACCTCGGGAAACTGCTTACTGCTAACAGCCATGTTCTTAGCTTCTGTTAAATTCAGCTTGCTTGCTCTAGCTGCGTTGTGCAATTTGTTGTGCAACTTCCTTAGCCACGTCGCACGACTTCACTTCCTGATAAAGTGCAAAGATTGCAACAGACCTTCGGCAGAAAAACAAGTATTGTCTCACCCAATGAAAAGATAACATTCCACATACCTGGCCCGATAACATTGAGACATGACAGCTATCTTAAATCTTAAGCCAATAAATGAAAAGGTCAAAATATCAGCCAATGGAATGTGAAGTCGTGTAACTTCTTAGGAGAATAAGGTATAAAAAATAAAGGGTACCTGATAGATTGCTGCTGCTGCCTACTACCCTTTTTGGGTGGTCGTGCTCAGCCCAGATTCGAATCTGTAATAAAGGATCCTCTTGCCATCTCTGGACTAACCCCAGGGATGGCATTTACAACCTCTTTGTGTCTATGTGTGATCTCTCTGGTGGTGCGGAACCAAGGACGAGCATAGTTACGCTCAGTATAACAAAAATTAGTGAAAAACTGCTCATTTCTACAAATTTGGAAATTCAACTGGTTTCTACCATTGGAAAAGCAAGTCCTCTGAGTTTTCTTTCAATAGGTCATGCTGGGTTATATAGCTGATGTTTTGGGTTCCTCAGTGTTATTGAGCTGCTTGGCATGTGGCCTCAGAGTAAACAATCAGAGCACAAAGCCCTTGACTGTATTTCACTTCTCCATGCTGGCTGACAAGTGTTTCTACTGCAGCAACTGCGAATCTGCTGTATGGTCTTTTTGACATCTCTTCTCTGTGGTTTCTACCTAAGGAGGAAGGGAGAGGAAGATGGTGTGAAAAACAGACCCCCTGCTCAAGAGAAGCAATTCCCTTTCTTGAGGAATCAACATCTGACATTATAAATCATCACATGCTGTGAGAAGAGCTTTTGCCTCCATCAGCAAATCATGGTATGGGAAAGCAGCTTGCTCTTCACCTCTTAGAATAGAGCTGATGCTCAGTTAGGGTTATGACTGTGAGGATTTATGTTTTCATCAGAAATCAATACCCTGCCAAATAGGCACCAGGAGTTTTTTATGATGATCTGTTTGGGTCTGTGCAAAATGAAATCATTCACACTGAAAGGACACCTTTCCTACAGTTCCCATGAGAGCAAATGGCAGCTGATGAACTCCATGTGTCTCCCATACAATCAGGGTGTACCTGTAACAGCGAAGGAAGAGCCCTTATGGGTACCTGAGGCATCCTAGAACTCAACAAAGCTATAGAGAAAGGGTGTAGAGTCTCAGAAATAGTTTAGGTTTGTCATTTTACTACCACCAACTGCTTTAATTTCCAAACAGTTTCACCTCCAACAGAACTGGGAAAGTTGGTCCAATTTCCTAGAAGCACCCCAAAGGATTTGTCCAGTAACAACATTCTCATGCCTGCTTAACCATAGCATACATGTGCCTACATCTTGGCAGGGCCCTGAGAGTACCTATAGGCTCTAATACCTCAACCAGACTCCTGAGGCTACCCCATCACATCTTCTGCCTATGGGTTCAGTAGCCCCACATAATCTCAGGCTCTGACACCAGACCCATCCCTGATCAAGTGATCACTGAGGTTGCAACTCCATCTGCGCTGGATCACCACTAGCTTCTTGACAGTGACTGATAGTCTCTTAAATGCATTGCAAGATGGCCATGGAAAAAAACCCCAAAACATCTGTACTGAAGCACTGAGAGACCTGATGTTATTTTATGGTGTAAATCCAGATGGTGACATCATTAAGAAGGTTATGGTAGTGCAATGCTCCATCTTCAGAAACAAGAAGGAAGGGTTTCTTGTGCAGATACAGGTGGTCTGTGATAAAAGGTACTGACTGAAAGTTTTCAGTCTCCATGACAGTTTTTGGTAATAGATGTGCACTAGAAACACTTTCCATGCACTATTTGGGCAGCTCCTCTCAACTGTGAGAAAACTTGTCAGCATCAAAGATGTCAACTTAACTATCTGTAGACTACCATGTGTCTGAAATTCAAAGAGTTCATTGCAGTCTGGAGACATGAGCTGGCAGGAACTGGTGTCAGATAAAAGGAAAAATTTCTGTGCAATGAGGACCACAAAAACTAAAAGCCTGTCCAGTGGCTGTGGAGTCTATACCCCTGGAGGATGTCTAAACTCACTGAGCAGCTTAATGCACTTTAAAAGTTTTTGGGGTTGGGTTTTGGTTTTTGGCAGGGGGTGGGGGGCAGATCAGATGACACACAAAGATCTTTGCCGACCTAAGTTATTCTGCAAGTCTGTGGTTATCACAAAAATGGGTCTAACACCTGTAGCTGATTTACTTTGTCCAGCACGCTGCCTACCTCAAGTGTTTCAGCGTTTTACTTCAGAAAATCCAAGGGTTTACAAGATTTATGTATAATTACTTGGAGATTTAAAACGCTTCCAGAAGGTATCACTGACACCATTCCCCAAGGGAGCAGGCATTTATGTCATCACACAGTAATTCAAGGATGAATGGCTGGTTTTGGAAGACAAATCCTCATAGGATAGAGGACTGTTGGAATTTTTTTAATCCTTCTCCGAATGTTTTAAGTTAAAGATCAACATCAAGTTGAAGTGTCTATTTATGTTTATCTCCTCACATAATCACTGTTCTAACTTGGTGTCACTGCCAATGAATTCTAACTCTAGACTATGCCTGTTGCAGTGAACTAAATGGAAGATTAAACTCTGCTCAAAATTCAAGTGATACAATTGCTTTGTCCTGGTCTTGGAACTAGATTATTTTTGATGGAGCAAAACAGTTACCTGCAACTCTGCAGCACCAGACACATACTTTAGAGAAAACTTCACTGATGAGAATGCAGATACATTGTGCGTTTCCCCTCCCCCTCTTCTCAAATGCTGGCATGAAATGTGTTGGGGAGCAGTTGATGTAACCCAAAAGCAGAAGCACCCACATCTCCAAGTTGGATAGGCATGCAAGTAGGGAAGAGAGGGTGTGAGCAGCTGTGTCCTTTCATAGTAGTTAGATATGTATTTTCAACTAAATATTTTCTGGGAATTATAATACACAGCTGTCCAGAAATCTGGGGGGTGTTTCTTACAATTTGTGTTTAATAGTATGGTTTACCTGCTGACTCTGAATGTGTGACTCCTTGGTTGCAGGTCAATTATATGCTATGAAGTCAGGATATTGTCTCAGTCCCTATCCGATTCCAGAAGCATAAGCTTAACAGGTTTCTGTTGCAACATGCTTCAGGCAGATAATGATGTCAGTCTACTGAACTAGTTTAATAAAGGCTTGAGTAGTAAACTTAAGGACTTGGAAAACATTGTAGTGACTCTGGCAGTTCAGTAGGAGAGCACTGCAGAACGGCCACAGGACAAAAGGGAAGAAGTGGAACATAGCACTCTCCGTATTCCCCCCATTTTACCCAGCTGATTCAGGCCATGACAAGAACTGGTCAAAGTAGCTGTGAAAAGCTACAGCCCCATTCCATGGTATAGAGACCAGGTAGGATAAGTGTGGTCTAAACAGGGTAAAGTTGACCTGAGTGGGCAAGGAGTAGTATCAAAAAAATGGGTTGTCAGCACAGTTATTTGTGATGGTTATTCGAGAACACTCTTTGAGAAGGGGATGTAAGTTTTCCAACTGGACCTGTGTAGAGGATTATTACCAAATAATAATGTGTTTGCAAACAGTAGTAAAAGCAAAGGGAGAACTACATGAAAGGCTCCAAGGTTAGCTTTGGTGGCTACAAAAAGCATGCCCAGAGGAAAAAGGACAAAAAACTGAAAAGCCTAAATGGGAGACCATAGTGAAGATGATGAAAGGTAAAAACGGAGCACCCATCTTGACCCAGCAGGTTGACCAGCATCTGCTGGGAGTTTTCTAGCAGCCTTATTCAGCCTCCAAGATAGAAGTCGGAGTAAGTTTTTCCAGAAAAAAAAGCAGGCTACAGTTTTGTTTGTGTATCAGCAGGTGTAAAGAAAGAAAATAAATCAAAAAACCCTGCCATCTTCTGAGTGATACTGTTTGACTTCAAACAGGGCTTTCTAAACCACCACAGCACCTCATTTGATGGAGTAATGCCACTAAATTTTGAATAACTGAACTAAAGAGAAGAGAAAGTCATATTCGCTTTTCCTTTATTGAGAACACGTAAAAGTGAGATTACTTTCACAAGGATCAGGCAAAAGATACAACATGTTAAGTGGAAGAATCACAATTAAGCACTTCAACAAATCAAGAATAATTTTTCAATACAGAAGAGTTAATCAACAGTGACAACAGGAAAATATGCTGAGGCAAAACCAGTCCAACATCAGTGCTCATTTAGATTTTTAGGAGGTAAGCTTGGTATGGCAGTGTTGGGCTAATGCAACAAAATCCATATGTAATTTAATAAGAAATATGCTGTGTTCCTGAAACAGAGGTTAATGAGACAGGTTTGAAAACTCAGTTATTGTTAGGAGAGGGAAAAGAAAAAAAAAATCTACTAGGGCCCTTCAAGTGACTTCTTCAAATGAAGCTTAAAGCCATAATAAAGTAATGGCATTTAATCAGATATCATAATCTCACAAATAAATAATTTGGGGGAAATGATGCAAAGTATTATCTGCAAAATAAGAGACCTGATAGATACATTAGATATTTTACAAATTATGAGTGTCAGAACATAAACAGAAGGCTGTTGATCCCAAATCCAAAGTGCGGCATAGGGATAGAATAAGGCACGGCTGATTTACAAAGAGGTAGACACAAGACATAGAACTGGAAATTGGATTGGAACGAGAAATCTTCAATGCCACTGAAAATATCACTTTTTTTTTTTTGGGTCAGGAGCAATAAATGATTTCACAAAGAATTTAAGCTATTTTATAATACGATAACTTGAATAGGAACTATAAGCATTAATGCCTCAAGTCTAGGTGGGATGGTGATATGGGGCATTGGACCAATGGCTAAGTAAAGTTAAACTGTCTTCTTTTATAAACCTATAAAATACAGATACAACAGTGCAAATGGTCAAATTTAAGACAGCAGGTTTAAAAAAAAAAAAAAAAAAGAGATGTGTAGGGAAAAGGCAGTTAAACACCCAGCACCTGATTAAAACTGCTGATACCACAAATCAATACATTTCCTTGGCTCCAAATGTCCTTACATCACAGAATCACATCAGTTGTGCAGTTTTACACTGTACCATTGTTTTCAGTTGACCAAAAAAATGTTAGATGCACAGTGATAGAAACAATGCCCACAGATGCTACTAAAAGTAGTTTCTAATACAGATGAACACTGACATCTGGTTCAGATACTACCAAATGAATTTATGGAGAGATGGAACATCACTTGTGTATAGTTTAAATTCTAAATATTGCCCTTAATAATTTTCAGTGTAAACACATAAGCAAATACTGTGGCAGGTATTAATTGGAAAGAAGCAATTTCTGTAAAAAGCCTGACTGATTTAACTACATGAAGTGGCACAGGATGCAAAAGCTTTGCCCTTCAGCCTAATAAACAGTGCTCATGCCACTGGAGACTTACACACGGCAGCAAGCAAAGGCAGCTTTTCAGACAAACCCACAGTTGGATAGGCAGCATTGTGGGAGAGGTGCTTAAATTAGAAGTAATCAAGTGCAGAATGAGAGGGAGGGATCAAAACAAGCACAAACAAATACACTCCCCCCTCCAAACTCATTGCAAAGATATTTAGCAATTTCAAGAAATTCAGGCAAATATTTTATTTACAAAGACGAGCTTTCTAGCCTAAATCCCACCTGTTTCTCCCATAAAAGAGCTGCAAAGGAAGGGCAACTGGACATGAATTGTTAACAGCTCTCAAATCCAGGGAAATTATCTAGCACAGGAGCACTCCTTGTCTGCTGTCGAATCCCACATGGTGACAGCTTCTTTCTACAAACCATCTGTTTCCCCACTGTGTGTTGTCACCCTTCTTCTAAAAACGTGCAGCAAACCAAATCTTGTTCCAGGAAATGTGCTGACAGACAAACAAACAGCATTTCTAACCATCATGGAGAGGTAGCAATTAGCAAGACCCCAGAGCACAAGGTTGCCAGTTGTGTCTGCGATCCAATCAGCAGCACTGCATGCAGATTGCTTCCTAAGACTTCAGGTGCATTAGTTTTAGCTTGCAGCTTAACAAGGCAGCAATCCACTGGGAATACACCACTTCATGTGTTCAGATGAATCAGTGACCAATTAAAACCTTAGTAAGGAAATAACCTTACTCTAACCTCTGTATTCAATTCCCAAGATAGGTTTAAACTAAACATAAACATGAACAAGAAGTACACCCTGAAATATAAGATGTCTGTTTAAGCAGAAGATAAGTTAACTTTTTTGCCATCTGTTTGTGGAAGAAGGACTTGGAAACAATGGCTGAGGTGGGACTCATCTGAATTTAACATAAATTCACCTAAATTCATGTAAAACCAGAACTTGCAGTCCTGTATTACGTACCACTTGCCTTTAACACTGGGGACTCGAGGCTGTGCCCATGAGCCTTAAGTTTCCCTCTGCACACCCGGTAAGAGATATTTCAATGTCAGCAAGGCAGAACTATCCAGCAACAAACAACAAAACAGTACAGTGGTATTTTTCTCAAATCTCCAGACAAACTCGATAGGAGAGTGTTTCAAGATAACATGTTTTTCTCAACTCTACAGGCTCAGGCTCCTCTAACACATTCATATTAAATTTTATTTAAAAGGTAGGATGCTAACAAATCCACGACCTAGAGCCTGTAAGACTGCTTCCTTTTCCCTTTAATACAGAGGAAAAACAGTTTGAGATGGAAACCACTGTTACTAACCAAGTCCTTTACAAGTTATTTGGTATATTGACCTTTTCCTGTCAGCTAAGGGTAGAACATGAAATACCAGGTTAAATTTGAAGATAATGACTACTTTAATTGCTACTATTAGTGCATTTAGTACTGTTCAACTGAACCTTGGATGGAAAAAAGAAATTCTGCTTAATTTCTTCCCTAGTCTGATACTCAGGGGAATTTCTTCAGAATCTAGGAAGCAGCACGTATGCATTCACACAAGAGTCTTAAACCATACTAGGTGATGACTTTAACATGGCTCTTTTTAGTAGCATTTATATTTCCAAAAAGTAAACCAGAATTTATTAGTTACTGCTTTATTATCTCATGGAAAAGGAAGCAATAGCCATGTTAAAGACTGCAGCTTCAAAGTATATTTAAAATTCATTTTAGAAAACCGCATCTGTCTATAACTTCACTTAGAGGCCTGACAGAAGGACACTTGTCTACAGGATAAAGTAATTATTTGAAATCCACGTGCAGATTCAATACGTCACTACCGCAGGTTTTGGGGATACAATGGAGAAATGCACCAGTGCGCTATAAAAGTGAAACTACGCTATTGCAACACAAGAGATTCACAACATGCACTATTACAGCCAAGATACGCAGCATTACCCCCCACAACAGGGTCACAAACCCCACAATTACCACCCGTGGGCGAGTCAGAAGAGCCACAGTCACAGCGCCAGACCCACAGCTATCACTCACAGCTCACAGCTGCACTAAACACCACACACGTGTGATGGTCAGTCACCCAAGACTACAAACTTCCAGCACGTCAAATACTCCCCACCCCAGGTTACTTTAGCCAGCAGCATCCTGGCTATGGGTCTCCTTGTCACCCAGCTCAGGAGTTGGAGAAGCGACTCCCAGTTCTCAGCCCGCCTCCAAGGGTTTGGCTGTGGTTTTGCCAGGTGGTTCTGATGGAGGAGAGACTGCAGGGACAGCATCTGCAGGGGATGGATTCCCCAGGCCCGACAGAGTAAATAGCAGCTGGATTCAAGGCCAGACTCCATCCCTAACAAGGCCAGGCCAATCACCGACAGCCACAGCTCTTCTGGGAATCATATTTGAGAGGGAAAAAAACCCACAAACAGCTGCTTTTTGCCACCACAGAAGGGACTGAGAAGATATAAGAAACTTTGTAGAAGTCTAGGTCAAAAAAAGGATTGGTGCTCCAGGTGCTGGAGAGAGATTCTCTGGCAGCCCATGGAGAAGACTATGGTGGAAGGGGAGTTCCCCTACAGGCAGTGGAAGATGGCGGGAGGAGCACAGACCTTGTGCCAGCGCAGGTGGAGCTATACTGAAGATGCTGTGACTCGCATTAGAGCAAGCTTGCTCTAGTAGACTTGCAGCACGTGGAGAGAGAAGTCGGTGCTGGAGAAGGTTTGCTGAGAAGGACGGGGGGAGGGGCGTTGTGGCTCTTGGCTGGAGCAGTCTGAGACTAGGAAACGTTCCGTAGATGCCCCACGTTGGGGCATTTGAGCTTAAGCCCCTCCCCAAAAAGGAAAACAACTCATTAGGAACTAACCAGAACCCCCCACCTTCTGGGGGCGGAAGGGAGAGAAATCAAGAAGTCTGCAAAGAAGGGAAGAGCTGGGGGTGGTGTTTTAAGAGCTGTTTGTACTCGTTACCCGACTCTAGTTTCTGTGTGTGGTGCAATGGATTAGAGAGTTTTCTTGCCTCTATTCTGTGTTGAGTCTGTCCTGCCCGTGATGCTAATTGGGGAATGATCTTCTCCATCCTTATCTTGGCTCCAAAGCCGCTCAACGTATATCTTCGCCTGTCTCTAGCTGATAAGGTGAGTGACAAAGGGACATTGATGGGCATCTGGCCTTCAGCCAGGGTTAAGCGACCACAGTTTTTATTTCCTTGAGCCACACGGCAGTGGACAAGAACCGTGCCCGGGTGGACACCACCACCCGTTAGCAGTGTTCCCCCTTATCTTAATTTATTCATATCCTGGTGTTGTCTGGGCCCATTGAAGCTAAATGGGTCCCTCAGGCCGGTCTTTGTGCTGCTTTTAGGCAACTGAACAACGGTTTGATTGGGACTCGGGCTCATTGTTGAAGGAGCCCGGGTTTGGGCTCTGAATTACCCAGCGCTGCCCTGGTTGGTCCACGCTTACAGGACAGCTCCCCGTGTTTTTTTACCACCAGAAACTATATAAACCAGGAAAGGTAATGACTTAAAGCTGAGGAGAGAGGCTTATTTTATTTTTACTTTGTTTCCCAAGGCTTTTTTGTATAGAAGTGTAAAATCTAGAAGTCACTCCGTTGTCAATTAGTGGAGCTGCTTTTAGTTGAGTTTTGTTTTTATAAATGGGTTTTTCTGTTTTAGTAATTCTTCTGTGATTTATTTTAGATCTTTCTACACTGACTAGGATTTTCAACTCATTAAGCACATTTTTAAAATATTTTTTTTTACTTCTGCAATAGTAAAGAGCTATTGCACACAAATAAACACATCTTGTTTATATGACATTGTTTTCTAGTCTGTTATAAATAAGTTTTTAAGTTTTGTATTGTTAAAAAGCATAACAAAATAACTTAAATAGTTTAGATCTGCATTTCCTTGAGAAATATTAGTAGAGCTAGATTCCTAATTACTACCAGCTTTTCTTAGATAGTCACTTAAGAAAAAGTATTTGTGAAAACTGCCTATCCTGCATCACTTTTGTGTGTTTTAGACCCCATATTCTAATGTCTCACAGCACCTGATTAGATGATCATGATGTAGCCTCTTAGCTACAACATCCCTGGAAGTATTTCAAACCAGAATTATTTAATCTGACCAGAGAACTGAGGAAGCCCAGGTGATGTAGACAGGAACCAGTTTTTAGTAGGCACATGTTAGTTTGACATGTTTAGAATTTTTAGTTTCGGCAGGTTTAGCCAAAAGACCGGACAATAGTAGGGAGGAACAAATTAGCCAACAGATGTCTCTTAACAAGAGGTCCTCGCCCAGCAACAGGGATGAGATAACAGAGGCTGCTAGAAAAGATAAGCAGGGATATGGGGCAGNGTGCAAGCTAGGAGGCGCTAGCCCCCTTGCACCCGGCGCTGAAACATACCTGCTTTATAACCTGCCACGGGTTGTGAAGTTTGATTCTGCAAGTCACAGGTGTTTCTGTTTTGGTGTTTGACTGTAGGACCAACTGCAAGAGGTTTTATGTCCCAGGTACAGAAAGAAAGTGGGGAGAGGGGGTTGGAGAATTATCTCCAACTTTTCACATACTTGAAAATATTATGTTTAAGGTATTCAATACCAGTATATGAATATTCAGTTAAGTTCAAAACTTGATTCCAGATCTGCTCAGTGGTGTTGAACCATCAAGCTGGGAGTGGAAAGCCTTGCAAAAATTTGCATCATTAAAAGTAAAACCAATGCCCTATAGGTTTGCTTATTCCTAGAAATCAGTCCCTTGAAACTACAGGCAAATGCGTAGAAATAATTTCTACATTGTTGGGGAAAACATGTCGTTATTTACACTTGCATTTCCCTAGTTATATTTACATAATGCAATTAGTATAAATCAGCATAGTGTATATTTCAAATATGTGTGTTTTTTTTTTCTCACACTCCAACTGTTTCCTTGTGCTTTGTTTCTTTTAAATGACTTCTAGGTGTGCTGGCATGCAAGTTTTTGTGAAATTTTCAGTCTTGCTTCGTTTCAAAGACATTGTGTCTCTAATGTTTGTTGCTCTGGCATTGTGAGCATCTTTTGACTGTGTAAGGAAGGGTGTTCCTCTCAAAGTAGAGCATAGGGATGCAGGGCTTAGCAAAGGAAATCCATAGAGAAACACTGTGAAGATTTAAAGTAATCTTTGCAGCTGGGGGAGCTCAGATCCACCCCTCACTACTGTATCTGTCCCCTGGGTGTTCGGGCTCAGGCTCATAGGTGGAGTGAGGGTGCAAATGGTCCTGGTCCAAACGTGGCAGTAAGATCTCTACAATGCTGGAGACTGGAATAAACTGTTCTGTCTATTTTGATTTCAGACTAAGTTTTGTCACTGTTACTTTCATTAAATTTAGCCCAAAGCAGAATGTCCAGCTCTAACTTTCTGATGTCCACAGCTTATTATTCAAGCTTTTGTCTGAAATATCTTTGTCATTTTACATTTTTCTTCACAGTTGGAAATACCTTTTTATGTTTGTATGACTGTGAGGGCTGAAGTTCAAAGGAAAGTATCAAACATTCAGTAAAACTGTAAATTATGACAATGATGACCTGATACATGTTAGCTAAAGTTGCCCTTCAGGAGAGTTGTTTTAGTGCAGCTTAATGTCTTCAGAACACATATTTTCTTCTGTGGCATTAGATGTTATTTAACGCTGTCCAGCTCTTCTAGTGCTATGCTTATGTTCTACCAGATCATAAAGGATAACCTTCTGTAATGATCCATCTTGCATGTATTTGAAGAATTTAAAATTTCTCGTTGTAAAGTAGCTTCTCCAGGTGAAATGGTAACAGAGTTTCTGAAGTATTTTGTATGAATTGTTGTTCTTTCCTAGAGATTTACCCAAATCTTTCAGTAGTAAAGGTTAAAAATCAGAGATCACTGTGAAAATTACTTCCAATCTCAGCTTTTTGATTCTTAAGGAAAACACTATTTCCAATCTGCATTTCCAATCTTCCAATCTGCTCTTAAGAGTTCTGTTGGAGCTTTAGTCCAGCTCTGGCTTCACAGCTGGATCTTTTATTAAAACTATTTTGAACACTCAAGTGTTGTCATTTTAAAATAGCTTATGTGTAATGATCTTGTCATTAGTTATCCAAATTAATGTTTCTTGCCATTCATCTACAGGCCTTCCTGAGAAGGCATTAGTAATTATTATTCTATAATCTTGTTGATGACTAATTTCAGTGTACTATCACTACAGAGAGATGTAGGGCTTGATTCTACCATCAACACAGAATTATATTGCTTTATGCTCTTGGTTAGTGCACAACTTCTTAAAACAAAGATGTGAAGGCTTGGCCTGGCACCCCAGGATCTCATTTGCATGGTAGCCTGTGTGGGTGTTGGTTTTCAGATACAGGAGTAGAGTTTCCCTTTTTTTTAAGACTTCTGGCTTTATAAATATTGGTGCTGTTCACTTGCCATGACCATTCCATCTTTGGGGTGTGTGATAAACTTTGTGTAATCATTTGTTAAACCGGTAGAGTAAACTATGTTAATCTCTTGAATTGAAATTATGTTAATCTCTTTAACCAAGTGATTGCACTCTGTTGACTTTTGGTTGAGCACGAACTTGTTAGACTAAGCAACCCCCCCCAGGTTAAGCAACGTTTGCATTTAACCAAGATAAAAAGCGCAAGTCTTAATTGCCTTCTGAGAAAACACAACGCAGAGAAAGGCTAACGCACTCATCCCCGGTCAACAAAGAGAAGGAACCCCTATTGACAAGGAGCAGAACAGAGGGAGCCATCAGAGGGAACCATTCAACCTGGAATTTACCTGGAAATGACTATAAAAAGGGAACTTTGGTGGGGATGAGGCGCGTGCCGTTTGTGGAGCAGGAGACTCCCCGGCCGCCCAGCACTGTTTTTGCCTGCTTGTTACTTGCTCAAATAAATTCTATTTGGAAACTCTAAAACTTGTCACAGCCGTTTATAACAGGGTGCTAGACAGGCAGTCCTTTTTATTTGTATCACCATGGAATAGCTTGCCTTTTGGTGATAGCCTCAAACCTTTTGATGCCAATAGGACCACCATCAGTTAAACTGATAAGAAGTTCTGACTTACCTGAAGTCATCAACTTACATATGAGGCAAGTGAACTAGGCAGGTCACTGGGACCCTGTGATAGCTCAGGAGAGAAACAAGCATCTTGGGAAGGATCTTCATGTGATTCATCCCATGAAAGATGGTTTCCTGACATAAAAAGGAGCCCTGTGGAGTTCCATATTTTCATTCACTCTCATTTTGGCTACCTGAACAAATGATGTCTTTTTATTCTTTGAGTGAGATCAGTAGAAGAATGTGAATAGATGAAATTAATGTATTTTTCTTACCTTTTGAGAGTCATGTAGGCATAAAATATGTTACAAAACAAGGTACTGCTTTGAGTGGCAGTGAAGTTGCTATGCCAGATCAAACTGATGTTGAACTTGGCCAGGATTGTTTCACACCATGATAGAATCAGATGGTAAAAGAACAAGTTACATTTTTATTTACCTGCTATGCTTATCTGTATATGGATACTTGAGATTTGCGTGCAGAGATGTGATACGAGTGACAGCCACTGTGCCTGGGATAAATGTTTGATACGTTTCATGTATTCTTAGAGAAAGATGCAAAATTAGGATTATCTCTCCGATTTAAAAAAAATACTTTTCAGATGTGAACCAGAGCCAAGATTGCTGCAACTGTCAATTTATCTTGCAAATATTTGATATTTATTTTCAGATATCCTCAATAATGTAGTTTGACAATGAGTTCCATAACTGGTTTACATATTTCAAGATGCACCAGTTCCATTAATGGCATTTATCATCTCGAGAATTTTATGGAAATTGGGGGTTTGGACATGACAAAATAAGGAATAAGAAGCTCTTCTTCATACTTCTCAGTTTAATATATTTTCATCATAACTCCTTGTTTTCATCTCTTTTGTAAACAATCATACAATCTTCCAATCTCTTTTTATGGAATTTTTATTTCAGCACCCCATCATTTTCATAACCAATTTCTGAACCCCTTATGATTCTGTAATATACTTCAGGAAGTTCTTTTGGGTTTTTTATGAGAAGTAGAATAACAGAATCTTAAACTATTGTTTAAATTTAATCCGCCTTTCAGCCTCAAAGTATTTTCAGTCTTCACTATGTACTCATGACATTTTATTCTTGTTTAGTCCTGCATATACTCTTCTATATTTCTAAGTAAAAGATATTACTTGTGTCAGTTGTTGTATGAGCTATTACTGATATCTTAGACAACACTATCTAAGTTATTATTATTATTATAGTCAGAACAGATTATATAAATTTGCTTTCAGCAGTTGCCCAAGATTCTTTGCTTAAGATGAAAAACATTTAGTATGTATATTATCAGGAAAGTAGAATGGAGAATAGGAGCTCTTTGTGTTTAACTATTAAAAGGTAGGAGTGTAAGAAAACAGTTTGCGATACACAATGTAACCTGATTTAATGCTAGCATTGTGAAGGTTTCTTAGGTTTCTAGTGTTGCCACCCAGAGCCTGTAGCTGAAAGCACACATAAGTGATCATCAATTTCCTTTCCTGCTCCAGGACATGATCAACCCTGTTTACATGATTTTTCTAGTAGATGATTTTCCAGATGTTTGTAGTTAAAATCTTCAAATGATAAACATGCAAATTAACCCTTTTAGCTGCTTAACTAGGTTCTGTTGGATGTCTTTACCTGTTTGACCAAATCTTTTCTCTCTTGTTTGCAGCCTTTCAAAAATTGAAGATAAGTATTGTGTTGCTTCTTATGTCATCCCCATATTAACCAATTAAGAAATAAATGATACATGACATTCCTTTCATAAAATACAATTCAGTAGTTTCTTGTGTTTGTCTTTTAGATGTTTCTAAACAATTTTTGGTTTTGTTTTTTTAGCATGTTACTGGGAATGGAAGTTTAAAAACCTCAGCCTTCAACTCTATTTTCCCTGTTTTTAAGGTAGGGAAATGTTGGGTCCTTCCCAGGCTTCAGAAATCTCCCCCATCTGCTCTGTCTTTCCAAGAGCCAACAAAAACATTGTGACTGATTATTCTAGCAAACCTGGAATCTTAGACTTATTTTTTTTACATTCTGCATACTTGAAAACATTGGATATGCCATGGGGTTCCCTGCCCCGTTTTTTCTCACTTGTACCTGAAGACGTATTCCTTTGGTGGTGGTGGTAACCAAATGAAAAGTAGACTGCTTTTGTCATGTGATCCTAGATATGCAATTTTAACTCTGTACCTTTCAAAACCAATCTGCCCTCAGATCTCATCATGGGTGGTCTGGTTATTATGTCAGACAGCTTCTCGATGTTGACAGGGCAAAAAGTAATTCAGGACTGTGGGTGGAATGTGTTCATGTACATTTCAAATTTAGATAAAAAGCTCTGTGGTAAGACAGTACAGAGCATCCACACTGGCTATGTTACAAGTTCAGCCTGAACTATACAGTTCAGAGTGAATTTGTATAACTGAGAGATAAATAATACAACAACCTGAAAATGTGGAGGAGTAGTTGTCTTTGCTCACTGCAGCCAGCTTAAGTGTAACACTAATGTTGCCCGATACACGA
>VXBZ01005096.1:454337-488129 GCA_013399135.1 Heliornis fulica | reverse complement strand
GGTGGGGAGGGCAGTCTGGCTGCAGGCTGGTTTCCTGAGGTGGGGGGTCTCCATGCCAGCTTCTGTGGCTGGAGGGTGGTCCAGCCCTCCTGAAAACCTTGTAGGGAGCTGGGCTATACCCCCCACAATCAACCCAGGGCTGGGGCCTCTTCCCCATAGGAGCTCTGAGCTCCTGGGTGGTGGTGTGCAGCCAGCTCAGCTCCTCACAGTGCCTGGCTGTGGCATGCTGCGGGCTGGGAAAAGGCTCAGCTTCTCTAAAATGGCCACCTGCCTTATGGTCCAGGGTTGGCCCCAGTGCTGTGCACCTCAGGGCTCCCAGGAGCAGTCCTTTGGCCAGCAAGATTTGCTCCTGAATGTGCTGCTCACTCTCGGGAGCCCTGGGGACCATGACAGGCAGAGCTGGAGACTGTTAATCCTGCTGCAGCATCTGTAGGGCTGCCAGTGTGCTGAGCTGGAGCGGTGTGTGCTGTGAGCTGTCCTAGCCAGTGCACCTGGCTGTCTGCACAGTTAGGATGGGGCAGGATGTGGCCCACCTTATCTCCCGGCTGGGAGGTCTGGCAGTTACCAAAGAGTGCTCCTTGATGAGCCATCTGTGGTGTAAACTGTGTGTTTGGGACCTTTGTTCACCTTCCAGAGCTGATCTGTGTTCCTGCATGGGAGGGAACAGACCTGGCAGGTCACTAAAACTGCCTCCCTGGTCCCAGCTTCTGCCTGCAAGTAGCTGTGAGATTGGGGTGCTGGTTGGAGCCCCCCTCTCTGGCATGTGTTTCTTTGCAGCCTGGCCCATACAGGTGATAGGGGAGTGGGCTCTGGGCAGTCAATAGCTGCTGCATTTTCATACCTGTTGCTCAGGAAGTGGAACAGAGTCCTTGAACTCTCCTCTGTCACATGGTATGTGTGCTGGAGGGGCTGCTCCAAGGGCACGTGTGCTCCCCCATCTCCAGGTAACTTGGTAAACTGGTTGATTCCTGCGAGAACAAGTTTTACACCTGCATGCCTGGCATTCAGCAGCTGGTTTGCTTGTGTTCTGGTGGAAAGACTGCTTCAACCATGGGTTTTGGTTTGAGCAATGTGTGTCATGTCTGTGGACTCAACATTGTTGTGCTCCTTGCAGGTTGAGGCTCTGAACGAGGCCGTCTTCCCAAGCAGCGATGGCGCCCACACTCGCGACTGCCCATCGCCGGCGCTGGTGGATGGCGTTCACAGCCATCATCGAGAACCTGCTCTTCTCTGCTGTCCTCCTGGGCTGGGGCTCCCTCCTCATCATGCTGAAAGCAGAAGGGTTTTATTCCTACCTGTGCTATGACTTAGGTAAGGGTGCTCTGGAGACACGTGTGAATAAGTTGCTGCTGAGGGTTGTTGGTGTGGAACTGGCTACAGTAGGGCTGAGCTCCAGATCAGTGCTGGGGTGGAACTGGAAAGGTGTGCTCCTCTCCAGCACTGATGCTGCTGGGGTTTAATCCAGTGGGCAGCTGAGACAACCAAATGGGTACTTGCTCACTTCTTCATCCCCAGTGAGGTGGAAGAGAGAATTAAGAAAAAAAAAAAACCAACAAAATTTGTGGGTTGAGGTAAAGACAATTTAATATGGTAGAAAAGGAATACAATAATAATAAAAGAATATACAAAACAAGTGATGGACAGCACAGTTGCTCATTGCCCGTGGAATACCAGTACTCAGCCAGTTCCTCAGCCTTGGTTCCAACCCCTGGCCAGCTTCCCCAAGCTATAACTAAGCATGATGTCATGTGGTGATGGAGTATTGGAATAGCCTTTTGTCCAGTTGGTCAGCTGTCCTGGCCATGTCCTCTCTTGGCTTCTGGTGTGCACCAGCCTGTGTGCTGGCAGGGTGGTGTGAGAAGCTGAAAAGTCCTTGAGTTGGTGTAAGCATTGCCTAGCAACAACCAAAATATCAGCGTGTTATCAACATTATTCTCCTCCTAAATCCAAATTGCAGCATTGTACCTGCTACTAGGAAGGAAGTTAACACTCTCCCAGCCAAAACCAGGACAGATGGCACCCTTGTGATGGGGTAATGTGTCTGTAGTTGGTGTTTTGCAGAGTGATTGGAAAAGAAACCTTAAAGATTAAGTAAAGCTCTCCTGGAAGCTGTTTCCACTTAGCTGCAAGTTCCTCCTTTGCATGGTGGCCTGGCTGATGTCTGCAAGGGAAGGTCTGCTGGGTTCTGGAAGATGAATTTGCAGGGAGGTTGTCCTGAGACTGTAGGAGGAAGCTATGGGTGCTCTTTCCTTAGTGGTAGGAAAGAAAAGAGCACGTGTGAAAATGAGACTGAGGGAGTCCAGCGCTGCTGCTGAAGTAGCAGACGTGAATTCTGCTGATGTCTTTGAAGAGAAAGAACAAAACATGGGATGTGCTCAAACCAGGCTGTGTCTCTGATGGC
The DNA here is from genome assembly GCA_013399135.1 of Heliornis fulica. Classification (NCBI taxonomy): domain Eukaryota; kingdom Metazoa; phylum Chordata; class Aves; order Gruiformes; family Heliornithidae; genus Heliornis; species Heliornis fulica. The sequence goes on along the minus strand of VXBZ01005096.1, from coordinate 485,728 downwards.
TTGATCCACCATCTGTCTCTGCCAGAGGAAGCAGTTGTCTGTGTTGCAGACCTGGCCTAGTTGGGAAGGAGATGGTCTTGTGTGGGAAGGATAACCCTGAGAAAAACAGTGTGGAGGTGGACATGGGTATATTCCCAGCCTGGGCATGGACTGGGGAATCCCAGAGAGTGGTAGGGTGGACAGGAGTCCTGAAAGAAATGTAAGGATGAAGGTGTGGTGTGGATTTGGAAAGCTGCTGTAGCAACAGGAGGTTGGCATGTGCTCAGAGGAGGGAACAGCAGTGGAGAGGCAGGGGCGAGGTGGTTGGGCTCTGCTCAGAGATGTGATGGTGGATGAGAGGAGAAGGTTGATCAGCCCATTCAGGGCTGGTGAGCATGGAGATGGAGCAGGAAGCTGTAGGGAAAGAAGGACATGAAAAGAGCACGGACCTTGCTCGGTGTGTAACGGCTGAGAATAGCGGGGGAAATCCGCGCAAAGTCCGAGCACAAAGGGACTGTAAATAGTTGTGATGATATTTTATTCCTTTTGTCATTCATCAGCTGCTTGTTATGGCTTTCTCTTCTGCTCTGAGCCTGGGGGTGGCTGCCTCAGTCTTGCAGAGCCTGAGTTGGTGTATCTGGCAAACATGAATGAGTTGGAGTCTTCTACCAGCTGCTTTCCTGCCATCTTGTGCTCTGTGTAGTGTGATGCTTCCAAGTGTGTCTGGGCCACTTGGGTCCATAGCAGCAATGCAGACTGAGGGAGAGTCTTCAATGGATGGAGACTACTTAGGACTTCTGTTCAAGACTGCTCTGTTCTGGCCAAGCCATGGTGACTTTGTCACAGCCCTGTGAAGATATCTCATTAAACATATCAGGTGGAGACTTTCTGCCACCAAGATAACACACAGGAGCTGATAAGCAAATGCTGACTGTCTCTGAAAGCAGCTGTTTTCCTATCTGCTCCCTGAGATGTGCCCTGCTGACAAGTTTCACTCAGGGCCCACCTTCTATTCTTTGCTTTGAATGCTTTCAATTCATCCACCTTTCTCCCAAATCAGGGAGATTCACCTTGACTTCTCCCCTATGTTTGCCAATCTGTGGTTTGTCTGGCTGTCCCCGTGGGAGTGCCCATGCAGGGAGGATGCAGATGTTTGGACAGTGGTGAAATTGCTGCCCTGGGGGTAATTTCTTCCTCCCAGGGACCAACCTGTGCCCTGAGGCAAGAGAACATAATCCCTGGAAAGAAATTTATGTAGTCAAATGTTCTCATTATCGTCAAATATCTGTCTGTTCCTGCTGAACTCAGTGATGCCTTGTGATGAGCATTGAGGACCAGTTATGCAGGTTTCCTCATTCATCCATACTTCCCTTTCTCTGTTTTTGTCCCCAGTGGAATAATCACAGCAATTTGGTTGGGAAGAGCCCTAACTCTGAGTGCAGGGAGAGCAGAATCCCTGGAGCTGCCCTGCAGCGATCACAGAATGACCGGCACCAAGCTGGGTTTGACCTTTGCTGGGATTAGGATGGCCCAGCCCTTGCCCTTCTGAGCACAACCCATTCAATTCTGCAGCCTCAGTGGGTTCTTGGCTGGAAGGTTGGTGCAAGCAGATTGTGACTAGTAGCCTTTGGGCACTTGTTGTTCTTAATGCTGCGGTGTGCATGTCAGTATTGGGAAAAAAAAAAGGACTTAATGAGCCAAAGGTTCTTGGCAGGGTTTTTGTTTGTCAGCAAAAGCTCTTGCACTTTGTGATGCCTTCAACAAAAGAGAAAACTAGACCTTGTCCCTTCTGCAGGCTCTTCTCTGAAGGCAGTGGCAGCTGCTTAGAAAGTGACAGCATTTCATGAAGGGCTCCTTGACTTTCTGTTGATTCCTTCCCTTTCCCTGTCTGCCATTGGCTTCTGTATTGGATTTTGCTCGGACACCACATGAAGATGTGGGGTCTGCTGGTGTCCAGCTTGGCTGTGTGAGAGTGGAGATGGACAACTGGGAAAAAAATCCACACCAAAACCCCAAATATTTCTAAGGCAGTTGTGCAGCGGGGTTTGAATGGGGGTGGGGTTGTACCCGTTCTGGGCAGCAGGTTTGACCACATCCTGAGAGGTATGTTTGAAATTTGCTGACAAGGAGCCTGGTTGTGACACTTTGTTCCCATTTTAATTTTACTACGCTACTATGTGGCCTTTAACCAACTGAAGCAGCATCTTTTATTCGGTGTAAGTGCTGATTTCGCAGTCTTTATCAGGATTCCAGCCTTATCAGCTGCTGGGGAACTTGATGTGTTCAGGGTCTTGCATCGCTGTGATGTTACTGGGATTGGGAGGCTCAAGGCTTGGGTGCTTGAGATGAGTTTAAAAAAAAAAGAAATCTTGAACTTGATAATTTTCTCATGAAGAGCAGAGATAAGGAGCCAGTTGGCCAGAGGGCTTTCCTCTATGTCAGGGCAGCAGAAACCAAAGGGATGATAAGCTAATTCACTTACATCAGGTTGAAGCGCCTTAACAGAGGCATAAGAGGAAGGTGTTGCCCTACAGCTCTTCATTCTTCTTTGTTTGGGGTCTGTGGTGGGGCTCTTTGAGACTGAAGGTCCCTTTCAAGCTGGTGAGATGTGACAACGACTTGTACAAAAGGCTGCACGCACGACCCTGTAAACAGGAAAAGGGTGAACGTTGTAAAAGCTCAGTCCCTGCAGGAAACACGCTGTGTTGGTTAGCAGCTGTTGGTGGGATGGGAGAGCCGCAGGAGAGGTGCCCTGGGCCAGAACTGCTGCAGAATGAAACCACAGCTGGGAGAGAAGCGGAGTGTAACTGGAGGCTGTGCCAGTTACACGAGGCTTTGAGCTGGATGCTCAGAGAGGGGAGCCTGGAAGTGCGAGTGGATGGAGAGAGAGGGGAAACCCGAAAAAACTGTGTTTTCAGTGGTAGAAAGCAAGAACATCTCCTCCCAGTTCCCAGAAGTATGACACCATCCTGGAAAGAGAAAACATGTTCTTATGTGGGCAGACTGCAGATCAGTTGTTTGCACATGTCTTTTGCTGTGATTTATTTTTTTTTTATGCTCCCAGACTCTTTGGCCCTGATTTTGTTGTTGTTGTTGGTTTGTGGGGTTTTTTTTTTTCCTCTTTTATTAAAAGAAGAAAAGAAAAAAGCGAAGCTGTGCAGGCTGTTGTCCACAGAGCTACTGCCAGGGTGGCTGGGGGTGTCTTGCCACCTTGGCTCCCTCTGATCCATGACACAAGATGAAAGAGAACCTCCTCTCTGCTGTTGGAGATGGCAGTTACTCTTGAAAAAGCCAGACTCGTTCCTTTGGTAACATAGTGTGTGCCTGGGATTTGAAGAGGTCAGTAAAGAGTAGTTAATAATTGACCCTCTCATGAAACCTACAGCACTTAATTTGAGAGAAAGGATGACTTTAAATGTTCCAGTAACAGCCTGAACAAATCCCAGCGATGAGTTTGACATAAATGATTACCGAGGCAGCCTTCCTCTCACCTAAGCTGTCATTCCTTAAATAGTAACTTGAACTACTAATTGGACAGTAGAAATCCTGCTGCCTGTAGCTGGAGCGCTGTAAAAATAGGCAGAATGTTCTTGTAATTGCTGATAAAGACTTGGAGCTTCTGCTAGCTCGACGGTGAGACGGCGGTGAGCGTGCACAGACCGGGCCTGTGCCGCTCGCTTACCCGGGCGGCACTCCTGCATGTCGGACCTGGCACGCTTGCATGCAGGTGGACTTGGCAGGAGAATTTGGGGAGGGTGCTGCTGTTGACACCGAGACAGCCCTTGCCCAAAGCACTGTTGCAGGTGGAGCCAGGCACGTAGGAGATTTTTTTTTTTCTCCCCCAGCAGTGTGATGTGCACTGATCTAGAGCAGGATCTGAGCTGTGATTGAGGGAAAGGGCTGCCTGCTGTAGCCAGGAGCATTAGGTAGGTGAGAAGTTAGGCAGGTTCTCTGCCCATTAATCTCCTCCTAGCTGTGTGTCAGATGCTGCCACTCACTCTCCGGTACAGATGACCTGCTGGCACGTGGATCTGCTCCCCAGTGAGCCAGCTGTTGGCTGGACCTTGTATGTGCTGCATGTACCTGCAGCCCCTCCAAAATGTTCTATTTATGGAGGTGGCTCAAAGGATCAGAGGATGGCATGGTGCAAAGGGTTGCTTGAATAATTTCCATTTCACCTCAGTTCATCTTCTCCTGGTGCTCAGGGGCTGCTTCTATTTCCACCAACAATCCATACTGCCATGTAGCACTGTTGCCTGGCCCTTCCTTGGAGCTGGTGATGAGCAGCTGTAATTAAGGTGGTTGGTATGAGCAGGGACTGAAGTGCAGTGCCCTGATCCCAGCTTTCCTGGCTGCAGTAATTCTTCTGAGAGGGCTGAGTTTCCTCGCTTTCTCTGAGCAGTAGTGTCCTCTCCACCTGTCAGGCACGTAGGAGATCCTGTGTTGCCATCACAGGGCCTGTTAGCCCTGTGGGAGCTCCCTGGGGTTGTGTTGCAATTGTACAGGTCGATAAATCAACATTTAAAGTTGGACTAGATGAGTTCCTGTTCAGTCTTTCTCTCTTGAGATCTCTGTGGGGAGGGCTGACAGGCTTTCTAACATGCAGCCAGAAGCTTTAAGGTCACTGCACTGTCCATGTTCCTCCACCCTTCTCTTCCACTCTCTGTAGAGTGCTGACAAAGGGAAACCGCTACTACTTTGTCCCTGTTTCCCCCTCCTTGTTTTTCTGAGTTTAACCTCTCACGGACATGTGTTTCCCATGTATTTATCTTTGTGGAGAGCCCAAGAAGCCTTGATGCAGTGGGTGAAGCTGTGTGCCTGTGCCTGCCTCATGGAGAAGCTGTAAGAAGTCAGTGTTCCAGATCCTGGGACAGGGCAAGAGGAGATTGTGGGGGAAAGATGGATGAAGGAGACTGAGATGTGATGTGAAAAATTGCAGGGAGCATCCCAAGTCTGTCCAGGGCCATTTCTAAGGCAGTCACTTGGGAGCCTCAGGCTGGAGCACTGTCCTCCCGGCAGAAGGGATGCTGGTGGGACACGTGGCCTTTTGGGGAGGTGTCTGTTGCTTACTCTGGCTATCCATGAGTAGCAGGGCAAGAGAAGAGGCAGATCAAGTTATCGATCAGGAGCACATGGCAAAGGGAAGGGACAAACTGTCATCACTGCCAGAGGTGTTTTGAGACCATCTTAGCACAGGAGTTGGTGAGAGGGATGCCATGTGCTGTCCCTGGAATGCTGGGAGGGAGCAGAGGAAGGTCTGCAGGCAGCTCTGAGCTTTACATATCAGCATCTGAATTCCTGTGAATAGCTGATGCCTGTAAGGTGGAGCATGGTTTGTTTGCAAAGGACACAAAGCAGGGAGGGTGGTTTTAGCCAGCCAGGAGAGCCACGGTGAAACCAGTAACTGTACTGGTGCTGAGGGTTGGGTAGAAGGGAAGGAGCTGCAAGGTGGCAGGGCTGTGTGATCTCCAGAGACACAGGGAGCAGCCAAGGGGGTCTCCTCCATGAGCTGGCCCAAGCAGTGAACATGAAGTCACTTGTATGTGAGAGATTCCTGCTCGTTACCTAACTGACTGGCTTCATGCGGGTGGTTATGTAGGTGACTTCTCTCCATCCCCCTTTAATATTGAACTTCATCAGATCAATTATTAAATACAGAGGAGAGCATTTTATGTCACTGGCTTGCGGCAGCAGTAAGAGAGCAAGTGCTTTGTCATACTAGCAAAGGTTGCTGAAGTCAGATAAGTGCTGGGAGGAGAGGTGGGGTGCACTGAAGCTCTGGGTTAATGAAAGGCTAAAGGCATGTGTGCTCACTCAAGGAGTTGTAGGGTACCTTGGGATAGGCTTTTAACGGGGCCAGAGTCGATGTGAGGTAGTAACACTGCTGCAAAGAAAAGGGAACTTCTTTCTTCCTTTTTGTTTTTTTAGACTGCCCCATTTGTTACACAATGTGGGTTGTTCAGTGTGGGAGTTTGCGTGCAGAGCTCCTCAGATACAGGCAGGAAGAAAAAGCTGGAGATATAATTTATCTGCATGGCCTAAACCCACTTGGAAATAATAGGAAATTATAATTATGGGGCAGGAGTTACAGACTGCATCAATCTGTTAATAAAGGGAGAAGGCAGGTGAGCTGCCAGCCCTCCTGGGAACAGGGTAGTTAACTCCAGGAAGGATTTTTCAGAGCCAGAGCAATTGGGAAGCAGGGTGGCTGCTGCAAAGCCATCCCTCATCCTGATGCCTGCAGTGAGGATAGGAAGCTTTTTGTTTGAGCAGGCTGTTGCTCTGTGCCAGACCTTGTCAGCCCAGTGTCTGATACCCAAAATAACCAATTTGGCTGCAGTTATTGCTCCCAGTTTGGTTGCGGACAAGATCTGTGAGCATGTGCCAGTTGTGGGTTAGGAGGACCTTATTTTTGCATTAGACCCTCCAGGTTTTGGTGGGTTTAGTCCCCTGGAATTGTCAGGGTCTTGCTGTGAAGTTGTTTGTATAAATTAATGAATTTCTGTCCATAGATCTCTCCGTAAATTGTTAACCCGGTGCTGCTATGGATACTTGTCCCTTGAGTGCCTGCGCATCCTTTTCCTGCTCCCAGCCGAACTCATCACGTTTCCCTTGTCCTTCTGCTGCTGCTCTTTCTCCATTTCCCAGTGGTTCTAACACAAAAGGTGTTGTGGAGGGTGTGTGCCTGGTGTGCTGTGGAACCCTGAGCATGCAATGCTGCATCCCCATCCTAACACACTGCGATGATCTATCCTCCTGTGCAGGAAACGCCACCAGCAGCTCTGCAGAAAACAGCACAACTTCAGAGCACAAATGGCCTTCCTGCAATGCCCAGGATGAAATGCTGAACTTGGCCTTCACCATCGGGTCCTTCCTGCTCAGTGCCATCACGCTGCCCCTGGGAATTGTCATGGACAAGTACGGCCCTCGCAAGCTGCGGCTGCTTGGCAGGTTGGTGTCCTGGGCTCCCTGGGTGGGCTGAGGGGTGAATTCACGTGTTGTCTGGGGCAGGTGGGATGATGTTTGGGTGCTATGCTGGTTGTGGGGTCCCTGCAACCTTGGGAACTGTCCGAGGAATGTGGCTGGGAGCTGCTGGCTATGCACAGGGCACTGCAGCAGCTCTGGGATGATTTCACCAGTACAGTGAATTGCTCCATGTGGGAAGGGCCTGGGACTCCATGTCCACACTTTGCTCTCCAGTGTTACTCTGTGCTGCTGGCCAGATGGAGCCTGGAGGAAGAGCAGACTCATTTGTGAGTCACAGAGGGTAGCTTTTTCCTTGAGCCACGAGCAATGTCCCAAGAGGCACAAACCCAAGATATTACATCATCATTTGCAAGCTGGAGAGTTAACTTGGGGATAAACATGTCCCACTTGCCTTTTCTAGGGACCCTCCTCTGCCCTGTGGTGTGTGTTGCTTTCTGCCTCAGATAGCAAGGTTGTTAGCTGTGTCTGTCATGGCATGTAGGGATTAATGATGACTTGGGCACCACTGAAATTTAATGTACTGAACTGTACCAGAGACCAACAGTAGGCAGAGTGGGAACAACAGGGCAAGGCTCAGACCCTGCCAGAGAGGAGCAGGTAAAGCTGTGAGCATTGAGGCCACAGCTGGGTCTCAGGACAAAGGCTACTGCTGTCTTTGGTCACCTCGAGGTGAGGGTTGGCAAAGCCCTACTGGAAAACCAGTAGGGAACTGGGTCCAGCAAGAGCTGCATCAGTACTGGGAGGAAGGGTTGCTGCCTCAGCCCTTGTGCAAGGTTTGTCTGTAATATTTGGGTCTTTCCCTGGATTTTTCACCAACCTCCCTGCCCCTTTCCAGAAATTATTGTGCTTGCTTAATGAGACACTGAGGAGATAGTCAGCTTTACACAGAGTAAATTACATATGCTTCTTAGAAGCTCATGGTTTTGGTTCCCTTTCAGTGCCTGCTTTGCTGTGTCCTGCGTGATGATTGCGTATGGTGCCAGTAACCCAGACTGTAAGTGGGCATTTCTCTGCCATGCTGAGAGGGGGCTGTGGATTAGGTTATGGGGGCAAGCAGACCAGCATGTATGTCACTCCCCCAGTGCTGTACTGGGGTCATGCTGAGGATATAGCCAAATATCTGCTGGCCTGTGGGAGCTGAGTGGCTCTTGGTGGGGGGGGGGGGCGGGGGGTTCACAACTCTTAAGTGGAGAGTGTAGCAAGGGCTGAGCATCTGGGATAGCCAGGTCTGGTCTCAGCTTTGTGTTTGGGCAGGGACAGATCCTGTAAAGGAGCAATTCCAAACACGTTATTGGTTTTTCCAGGGTTGGGAAATAGGTAATAGTACATGATGTGCAATCAGCTTTCTGACCAGATGGAGCTTGCTCCTCAAGACCAGATAGTGAAATGACACTTTGAATCCAGGTCTTTCAAGTAAATCTTCCTTTTAAAACTCACTCAGACAAGCTCTATCAGCAAGTCTGTTCATTAGAAAAAAACCCCAAACCTTCCATCCTGGGGAGAGAGAGAGAGTTCCATCCTGAACTCTGTCTTGGAGAGCCGTGGCCTTTCCTCTCTGTGTGGTTGGGGTGGTGGATGCTGGGTCAGGAGCAACAGGGTATGTCCTGAGGGTGTTGATCCACTGAGGTTTTTAGCATTGGGACCGAAGCCCTCAGGGATCTGTCTTCTTTCCCTCTCCACCCCAGTAAAACCTAAGGGCTTTTTAAAAAATAAAATATTTTATTGTTGCAGCTCTGTCTGTGCTGATATTCATTGCACTGGCTCTGAATGGCTTTGGTGGGATGTGCATGACCTTCACATCACTTACGGTAAGCGAAGAGTTATTATCTGACTCTATTTTACTCCCTTTGTCTGTGAGCTGGGAGAGGAGGAAAGAAAAAAGTTAATCTTTTGCCTATGACTTGAATAGCACATGTTTTTGTCTGGTATAAAGGGTAGGTGGCTATTCTAAGACTTCTTTTTTTTCCCCCTAGTCTTTTTTTAACCGTCCCCTTGCATCTCAGGTGAAGGTGGTGGGGGGAAAGAAGTGTTTTCATCTAGAGCTCAAATTGTCATATGCCTGTACATGCAGCGCTCAGCTACTTGGCACAGGCTGGAGGTGTGTTTGCACTGGATTTAGCACTGACATACTGCAAGAAGAATCAGCAGGGCACAAACCCTTGCAGCTGGGCATGACCAGCTCTCCGCGAGCGCAGCTTGCGTCTCGCCCCAGAAAAACAGTTGTTCTTGAGCACAACAGCTTTTGCTCTTGGAATGGTGAGAGTCCCTTCCAGGTTTTGGTAGAAGTGCTGTGTTGTTGGATGCACCCAGCTCCATCTGTGCAGCCTGCTTAGATCTGTTTAGTCCATGGATTGTATTGCAAGCACTGGTCAACAACTGTCAGCTGGATCTCTCTGCATTTTGGGGGGGTGTTATTGCCTGGAGACAGAAGCCGTATTGTCCTCCAAGTAGCTGCTTCATTTTCTACCTCATTACCCTGATCCTTGTCACTGTGGCTGAAGCAGGGCTGGGTGGAAAGTCTTCCAGAAAACAGTTTGGCAACCACTGATGTTTCTTGAACTGTGGCTGAAAACTTTTGCATTTGGACAGCATTACCTTGAACTTGCTGTTGAAGTAAAACTTTCTGCAACAGTTACTTCTGATTTTTAACAAGGTTCAGGCACTGACTCAACTCCCAAGACCTAAATTGGGCAGAGGCTGGGTTTACAGGTCACTGTGTGTACTGTGATGTCATCACCACTGTTGCTTTCATATATTCAAAAAAACCCCTGTGCAGGTGTCCGTGTCTCTTTCGTATGCAGTGTTCCTTCACTGGAAGCTTTGGCTGTGGTCCTGAAGAACTGTGGGGTGAATGTCATCCCACCATGCTTTAACAAAAGCAAGGGAGAGAAGTGCATCAGGACTGCTGTGAGAGGGGGGAGAATTCCCATCCCACTGCTGCCAGCGTTGGTCGCTGTCTCTCTGGGTGGTTATTACGGGGTCACAGATTGTTAGAGCCACTGGTGATGATGGCAGGGAGGGCAAGGGTAGGGCAGAAATATATTGGGTGTGCTGTATTGTGGCTTTTATTACCAGAAGACGTAAGTAAAGCCACTTATTAGCACCCTTGTTAGTGAGCCAGTTCCACAGCACTGAAGTACAGTGGCAGTAAAAAGGTCAAGTCTTCCAAGAGAGATCTAAGCCTTTAAGAGGTCTGAAGAGAGTAGCAATGCTACCCACAAAGACCTTGGTGGAGCCCACCCACTCTAGACAGCAGTGTCTTTCATAAAGAACCAAGGTGGTGTCAGGCCTGAGTTTTTCAAATCCAGATTCAGATCTTGTGCTTCCCCACAGAGCCACACAGAGACATTTCGGTACCTGAGGCACATGAATGTGATAGTCTAACGTGAGAGCAGTGGTGATGGTTAAAAGCAGGTGTGTTTTGCTCATTGGTGACTTAGTTTTGTCCCTACCCATTTCTGCCTGCGCACTGGGATGCTCAAAGTTGTGTGTCAACTTTGAGCACAAGCCAACTTGTTTGGTGGCACAGTGATCACCTGTGGCTGAGAGGCAACGTGGCAAAGGAGGGATATGGGGATGGCAGGTCCTTGGCTTGCAGACTCTGGGTGGTGTGTCTTGTATGTACTATGCCCCAGAGAGGCTGAAGCAAGCGTTGGAAAGGGCCACTCAAAGCCCTTTTTAAGGACTCTCATTACACAGAGGTGACGAGCGCTAATCAAGTGCTGGTGCCAAGTAAGCCTGTTCCGCCTGACACAGGCACTGACTGCCCAGCGCACGTGCGTGCACAAGTCAAAGTGACTTCCTTCTCCTGCCAGCCCCAAGTGACCTGGAGTGCTCCAGGAAATGGGTCAAACCCACTGGTGCATGGGCTGGTCCGCTGCCACCTCTGGAGGGTTACAGTTGCTGCTTCCTAGCAGGGTGGGCATGAAAGGAGCCCAGCAGTGCGTGGGGGTGGGATGTTCCCTGGGTGCTGTAGCTTTGTCATTGGGTGTTGAAACATTGGGACACCTGTGTATGTGGGCATGGTGTGATCCCCCAGGAGACGGGGTTCCTTGGTGCCTGTGGAAGGGCTATGCAGGAGCTCTGAGGATTACAGCCTGGGACAGTACTCCATGAAGTTTTGCCTTTTGGGCTTAAAGCCTTTTTCAGTAGCAAGTCCCCAGGGTATCATGAAAGCACATGGCAAGCTGCAGAGCCAAAGCAAGCTGTCGTTCCTGGGTGCCTCGCGTTGTGGCTCGGGGAGCAGGGGGGGGAGCAAGCGAGCGGTGCTGTTCCCAGTTCTGGGAACAAGGTCAGACTGTGCCTGTTGTTAAAATGCAGAGGGGAGATTTCTGCCTCGTGACTTAGTCTTAGCCAATATAAGTGAAGATTGGAAATGGAAACAGATCCGTGTTGGTGGCTCTGACAGCAACACAGGAATCTGGCACTGGTTCTGCTCTGAAGCTATTTCATGCAAAGAAATAAACATGTGTGATAAATTACCACAAAGAGCCTTTTATAGATTGTTTTCTGTCCTGTTTTCCTTTCAAAGAATTACAGCTGCTTTGCTCTTATTTTCTGCCACAAACAGCACCATTAATCAGAGTGGGGGTGTGCATCTCTTTATAGGGAATCTTCTCTGCTCAGAAAAATTAGAAAAACTTAGGGCTCTGTGATAGTTTTGTTTGAAGAATGTGGATTTCCATGTGCTTTGGACAAAGCAGGCAGTTTGAGGCTTTCCTGGAGAACATACTTTTGGTGTCTGTAACTTCCAAATATACCCCTGATAGGGAAAGCAAAGTTTAGCTTGAACAAAAATACCCTTCTCCAGTAGCCTAGTTCTGAGTCCCGTGACTCTTTCCATTGCTCTTTCAAAGAGTCCTTGCAAGAGGAGGGGAATGGGCTTTTGTATATGGATTGTGTCCCAGAAAACTGGAAATGTTATAAAAAATGATCAAAGGTCTTAAACTTACTATAGGGAGATGAAAAAAAAAAAGATCTGTGAGAGGAAATTACTTTACAGGTGTGCAGTCCTGAACTGATAATGAAGGGCTCTAGGAAAAAGCAGTTATAATATAGCAAAAGTAAGCTGGTATCTTTCAAACTGGGCATAAAGTTAATAATACACTGTTGGTGACCTTTAAACAGGAGGCATAAGAGTTTCTGTCACTGCAGGTCTTGCAGAATTGGGGCTGTCATACCAGAACGGGCAGGAGTTAGTGGAGTCATCCCTCCTGGCCTGCCAGGATAAGATCGGAATGAGGGTCAGCTCTTCCTGGTGGCAGAAAAGCAAAGAGCCCACTTGCTCTGTGGCTTGTTGTTTTCTCTCCATGGTTCGATTTTTATTTTTCCAGTGCTTGCTGCTATGAAGACAGCATGAAAAATGGCTTAGTAAATATTGTGTGTTATTTTAGTAGCTGGTCTTCAGATGAGACCTGCAGAGGCACTGCCAGTGCTGGCACTTAGAGTCAGGTTTTCTGTGTGGGTCTGAACCCTCGCCTCCCCTCTGCCCCTCCAGGTAGTCTCAGATTTCTTTTCCTCCCAAGTGCTCAGTGTTTGCAGTTTCTGCTTTGCTTGGGTTGGGTGAGACCTTAAACCTCCTATGTACAATTGTTTTTAATCTTGCTGCTTGCTTGGTGCCAAGTTGGACTTTAGGAAATCTCCAGCCTTTCTAGGACTTCTGTCCCCATCGAGGCAGAAGCAGACTTGGGGTTTTCCTGGACAGGACTGCTTGCTTTCATGCTCTTATGTCTCCAGTAGCACTCAGAGCAGGAGGATCCACCTGGGAATTGCTTGTGTGCTGTATGAAAAAGGCTTTTTGTGATCTCCGGAGAAAACCAGCCCGAGCCAAGAAGCAGCTGTGTTTGTGGAGCTCCTGCCCTGCTCTAAGCTCTCCCGTGGGAGCAGCTGGCTGCAATTTCTGGAGATTATTTTAGGTTTGGGGTATTTGAGATTAAGCAAATGCCCTGCCTGGTGATGGTGACTAGCCTTTTTGCAACCTGCAGATACCGTGTTCTGCAGATGCTGTTTTCTGGGGTGTGTATTTAGGCCACTGCTTCCAAGAAGAGATTTCTTATTTAATTTTTTTTTTTTGGTGCCTGGTAACAGACCTTTGGATCCTCTGCCGTTTTCTGTCTGCAGCTTCTGAAAGCAGCCTGTTGGCAACTCTCCCTCATGCAGGGATCTGGGGATGGGTGTGGGGATCCTCGCTGCAGAGGAGTGCAGCATTTTCTGACTCCGCCGTGTATGTGCCTGCTCGGGGTTCACCAGCAGCGTCAGGCTCTGTACATCACTGCTGCTGTTCCCTGGCTGGGGTTATCTGAGGACCTGGAGACTGCACTGCATAGGAAGCTCTGCAGTAAGACAGAGGGATGATAAACAGCCAGATGGATCCTGGAGTGTTCCTGCACAGGAATACTTGTGTTGTAAACACGCTGGTCCTGCCATGACACAAGCCAGATTTTCTTGCCTTATATGCTACTCCGGGGAAAGATGGATTTGTTTTTCAGCAGTGAAAGGGGAATGTGATGACAGCATTTGCTTGCTCAGACTCGGTCTAATGTTCTCTGAATCATTTTGTTCAGCAGCATCTTTAAACAGATAGAATGCTGGTTGTGTTTGCAGGCCTAGAAGGCACCCACGGTGTCCTGGTTTGAGGCTCTCGGAGCCTGACATGGGAGTGATGCCCTGGTGAATTTGGGGAGTAAGTGACCCAAAAAAGGAGGTGGGAGGGGAAGTTATGTGCTTGAGCAGAATCTCTAACTGCTTCAGGAGGTATCAGCTGAGCTCACTGTAGCCAACAACTTCAAAGCTTATCCCTGCAATACCCATTTTACAAGCCATCTGTAGTCAGTGACAGAAACATGTTCACTTCTGGGTGGGGTTTATTTTGGGGTGTTTTGGTGGGACTTTTGGAATATTTTAAATTCTTTTTTTTTATTTTTTTAAGAAAAATAGGGACTTCTTCATTTCCCAGAAGAAGTGGAAAGATCTTGCAGGTCTTCCTGCTTGCTCAACTCTGCTTTTGGGTCCTGAGTGGAAGCAGGGGCTGGACAGCCAGCCTGGAAGTACTTTTGCTGTTGAGGTGGCAGAAGTGGCTGCTGCGAGCTGCTTCAAGCTGCCCCTGCCAAGAGCTTTGCTTTCCCAAGAGATCCTTGCAGAACCAGCCTGGTTTGCTCTCAGTGATGCCATCACACCTGATAGGAGCCCAGGCAGTGAAGCAGGGTGGGTGGCAGGAATAGCAATGTCAGTTGCTGTTGCTTGCTGCAGAGTTCAGCAGCTTCATAGCTGAGCTGGGCAATAAAACCTTGGTTATCTAGTATTTGTAATTGCCTTCCTGCACCTAGCCCCAAGCTAGTATGCTCTGGCATCTGAGACATCCAACTGATGGAGAAATGACTGGCTTGAACTCCTCTCGTGGAGAGCCTTCTGTCACAGAAGGAACCAGGGACCTAACTAGAAATGGAAATCTGCACAGCAACAGTTTGTGTTTGTCTCTGTTCCCTCTTGTTAGAAGAGGAACTTTCTGGTCTACTGCAAAGCTTTGAGTGCTTACCCAAGGTACATAAACAAACCTGGCAGTTTGAGGTGCAGGATGTGTCAAAGACTGTTCAAGCAGACACAGCACGTCTCTATTAACCCTTGAATGAAAAGGTGGTGGTAGGTAACTAACTTGGGCACCTTTTTTATGTTTTAGAGGAAGAGTTGGTGGCTACAGGCTGGGGGTAAAGAACTCCTCTTAAAAGAAGTAAAAGAAGTACAAGAGCCACACCAAATTCTCCTGTGATAAAGATAACTGATGTAAAGTGAGCTGCCAGTCTGGAAAGTAGCAGTGTCATTAAGCACGTAAATCGAGGGTTGTAGATGTTCCCTGTCACGGGAGACATCAATGCAACATACAGAGCAACAGCCTGAAAAGTCATTTTTCAGTAAAACTGTCTGCTTTAGATTCTGGTATCCAGAAGCCTTAATATAAAATGCCAGATTTATGCCTGACATTAACTCCATGCCTTTTCAAGACAGCCTCCTTCCCTTCTCTTGACAGCAGCCTGTTTCAACCAATTTTTCTTTCCCCAGCTGCCCAACATGTTTGGTGACCTTCGTTCCACGTTCATTGCTCTGATGATTGGCTCCTATGCTTCTTCTGCTGTGACTTTTCCAGGAATCAAGGTGAGGCAGTGGGATCGTGACTCATGGTTGGAGTGTTGTGCTGGGGTTTTGCACTATTTAGCAATAATGTGGCAAGAAAGCAGGACTGTTTGTTAGAGCACTTTTTCAGAGGTGTGCATTTGGAAGATTCAGTTCCTGTCTGTTAAAAAAACTCCCCAAGTCACTGTCTCAAGAGTGCAACAAATAGTACACAGAGAAAATGGTTTATTTGCTAATAGATGGTAAAATTGTAGAGATGCCAATTAAAAGTGGGAAAAAATTGAGTTTTTTTTTAATGAAAGGTTGCTTTTTAAGCCCTAAAGCCTCTATGTGTGTATTAAAAATACTTAGTCTATGTGATTGTCCTTGATTGTTGGCTTTGAACATAGTTCAGAGCTAGCAAACAGCACTGAAGGGACAGAAGATATGGTCACTAGGAATGCCTTGGTGGATCACTAGTGGTTCTGAACTGCATTGAGGGGTTTCATTGCAGAGTTAGCTTAAGGGAGATACAGGAAGGGTAAGGCAGTCTCAAGTGTGCAGGGAAGTTCCTGCTGGCTTTCCCAGGAGAAGGTCCTAGGCTAAAACCTTTGGCATGCTATTCCAGCTGACATCCTGTTGTTGTTCCTATAGCTGCTGTTAAAGATGTGCATATGCATCTCTTTCCTAGCCTGCACATCATAACACTGTTCTTTGTTACCCCTTGAGTTGTGTGTTTCAAATGTAGCATGTTGTTTTCTCCCACAGCTTTCTCTCAGACCTCATTTGGAGAATATTGAGGTATCTTTCTGGTCTTATAGCCAAAACCATGTTTCCTTGTGATTTCCAGGTTATATATGACTTTGGTGTCTCCTTCATCCTTATTCTGCTTGTCTGGGCAAGCTGTGCAGGACTAGTTTTCCTCAACTGTTTCTTCAATTGGCCACTGGAGCCTTTCCCAGGACCAGAAGACATGGACTACTCGTAAGTGTCCTCTAGACTGGCCTTGAGGGCTAATACCATTCTTTCCTCTAGAAAGTGCTGACACAGCTAATTTAGAGGAGTGAAGAGGGAACTCCCTTGAATGTTGTTTATTGCTGCTGTTCCTTCTTAGATTGAGGATTTATAGCTGCCACTAGTGTTATGTCTTGACTGGTGAATATCAGTGGAAAGTAGAATTTGCCAAAGTGCAGAAATTTTGAAGGAAAATGATCTGTCAGTAGTTATAAATATTTCTATACTGACCTGTGCCAAATTAGCCCAGGGCAAGTATCTCTCTGTGCTCTGGATCCCGAGCATCTGTGGGTTTATAGATGGAAACCAGTGCCTCAAATCCACACAGAGCCTTTCTGATTCCTGACACTTTGCTGCCTCTGATTCCCCACCCTGCATCACAGATCTCACTCTTTACTGCCCAACAGGGTGAAGATAAAGTTCAGCTGGCTGGGCTTTGACCACAAAATCACCGGGAAGCAGTTTTACAAGCAAGTAACGACTGTGGGGCGCCGTCTTAGTGTGGGGAGCTCCATGAAGGGCCCCAAGGAGCCAACAGCCTTGCAAGAGAACAACAAGCTCTGTCTGTCTACGGTGGACCTAGAAGTGAAGTGCCAGCCTGGCAATACAGGTGTGGTTCTGTGGGTGCCCCAGGGATGTGTGTGCTTGCACAAGGCTGTCCGCCTCTCAGCTCTGCTCCCGACCTGTTTATGAGATAGCAAGACATGATCCATGTGTTGCTATGGCCACATACCAGTCACCATTATTTGAATACAAGTTCAGTTATATAAGGCATCTTGTCCTTGTGTAGTTGCCCAAATATGTTGTGTGCTGCTGCCAGTGTTGGGGACAGCAGCATGGGTAACTGGTATGGCTGCAGAGGGTCACTGCTGTCTCTTAAGTAGATTGTTTCCATCATGACCAAGCCTTCTTTAATCAGGGGTATGGCCAAAGCAAATAGTTTGAAGTTTGATTTTGCTCTAATCCACAGAATTAGGTGAGTCTTCCTGCCTGTTCCCCTTGCCCTGGTTACTGGTAGCCAGACTCCCAAGCATCTACAGCTGATCATGAAGAAATCTGTAAGGCACCAAGTAGTTGGTAACTGAACTCCTTGGAGCTGGCACACAGTGTTGGAATGACTTGCTAGAACTGCTACCACAAAGGCCAAAGCTTCTTCTGAAACTGTATGTGTTTATGAGGTTATGTTGCCCTCTTCAGAGACTCTTTCTATTATTTCTTCTGCAGCTTCTCCTTCCTTCATGAAGAGTGTCTTCAGTCCTATCTTGTTGCTCAGTCTTATCACCATGTGTGTCACTCAGCTACGGCTCATCTTCTACATGGGAGCCATGAATACCATCCTTGAGTTTCTCTCTGGAGATGAAGATCAAGGTAGGTAACCTGAAGACTTTAATCTGCTTCCTTGGGACTGGTACCTGACCTGGACTTAGACCTTGCAAGAGGCCAGGGAGCCTGATTACTCAGCAGATACACCGTGTATGGCAATTAGGGCTGTCAGAGTGCGGCTGACAGCTGCTGGTAGGGTCTACTGGAGGGCTGGAATGGGCCCAGGAGAGAGAGGCAGCGAGGTAGATGCTTGAATGTCAAGCTAATTTTAGCCCAGTGTCTGTTAAATACTATTCCCTGTTACTTGCCCAGATGGGTTGTTGAAAGTAGCCTCTCAGGATGGACTGTGATAACTTTTTTAAAATGGAAAACCTATTTCATCAGGTATTTGCTCTCCTTATCCTAAGCAAGCACAAAGTACAGAGCAGCTGACTCCCATGACTAATGGTTGGACTAGGTGTCTCAGCCCAGCAACCGGGGGTGGGAGAAGTGAAGTCAGAGCTGTTTGCTGTGTGCTGAGGAGGCTCAGGGGTGTTCACTGAGCTGGACTTGTCTGTATTTATAGCTCTGATTCAGTATGTGGAGCAAACAGGAAGGAGTATGTTAGTTTACTGTTGTTGAAAATACTCAGGATTGCAAAATAAGACGTAGCTGCTCTTTTTTTTTTTTTTTTTTTTTTTTTTTTTTTTTGTCCTTTGTAGTAAAATCCAGTTTGAACTTGTTAAATCTGGATTGTGTGAAGCTGATAAATCAAGAGGCACTCCTCTGTAAACAGGAGTGAGCTCAGGGGGAGGGAAGGAAACTCCAAGTGCCCTGGCATTCCCTGAATTACTCTGTCTCTTGAGCTTTTGACAGCCTCCAGCATTCAGCTCTCTATCTCCTGGCTCAAGAGCCAATTTAGACATGAAACAGTAAAAAGGACAAACTTCACACTGCCTTCCTTTCCCAACACAGCTTAGTTTTCTGCTTACATCGTAACACTCACACTGGGGTTTATTTTTTTGGTGTTTTGGTTTTTTTTTTTTCTTTTTACCTTGGCTTGCTCTAGTTATTTCTGTCATTTTTTCTCTTCCTCTCCTTGGTATTTTAGAATTAACTATACATGTTTCCAATTCTGTTTAGATCAAGCTCCACATTAAAAGATGGATTGTGCCCCTTGGGTGTATTGCACTTCTTTTTTTCTATGCCACCTTTGAGATTTCTTCACATTTTCCCCTCTCCTCCCCCCTCTAAATGTAGCCTGTGCTTGAAGTGCGGTCTGCTCTCTTGGTGTTTCCATGGCATCAGCAAAACAGTGGTATTGTCTAGTCACAGCAGTGTCAGGCTGCAAGAGCAGTTCCAAAACGTGTGCAGCTCTCTAGAAATGTAATGTGTGTGGACTGGGATGGGATGGGATGCTGCTCCCTTGGATTCCTTGTTCTTCTCACAATTACTTACTTGAATGGGATTTGCTTAGAGAGATCCATCCACCTGCAACCGCCTTTGGGAGCACTTGGCAAGGAAAGGAAGTTGAGTCAATGCTACAAGTGTTATGGTCAAAGAAAATGTAAATATTCCTGGAAGCAGCACAGAGGAGAAGTATGTGGGAAAAATCACTCAGATGGGGAGTGAAGTCTTTAAGAAGCAGTGAGTTAAGAGTCCTTAAGTCCTGTTTCCTGTGCAGATTATTGTGACTTAGACCTGTTGTGCACTCCAGAGGTGGAAAATGTAGTCAGCCTGTGGCTACATATCTTCTGAAAACCCCCAAAAGACAGAGGAAAGCTGAAGGGGCTCAGTACCTCTGTAAATGACTGTCTAAAGGTATTGTGGGGAAGCAGAAGGGAGTATACTTGGGTCTAGAACTTGAAAATTGGCCACATTGTTCAGAAATTGATGCCGCGCTTTCAGATGCAGTAATACTTGGTGATCATGTGTAGCATCAGAGTGGGCTGGAAAACTCAGCTCTATGAGGTGCTTCCTCAGGGTAGTTTTGAGGGGAAAGACAAGTAGGTCAGCAGATGTCAAGGCTTAGTGCCCACGTGTGCAGCCTTCATCTGTCTGCTCTACCCATGCTTCTATTTCTGCCCCATCTACTTATGGTATTTGCTAGGTATTGGGGTGTTTATTTTTGTTTGTTTGGGGTTTTTTTTCTTGTTTGTTTTGGTTTGGTTTTGTTCTCCTTCCTTAGGAAATAATGTTTTTAAGATGATAGGTAAATGGAGGAGGATATGTTTTGTAGCAACCACTGTGTTACCTTCTTTTCTTGCTGACCCCATAAATTTTATTCCTGGCTTTAAGTTGGCTGCTCCTCTTGCTGTTTAGAGCCCAAGATTAAGTGTTCAGAATAGCATGAAGAGGTAAAACATCAACAGCATGGCTTGGTTCTTACCCTCTATTAAAAAATAACCAGAGCACAGCAAATCAGCTCTAGGAGTGTTTGAAGAGGGTGATGCCACCTGTCTCTCCTGACTACAGCAGTTGCTATAATGAGATGGTACGTGGGGCCACTTCAGGGCTTGCCTTTGCAGAGGTAATGGGGGCATGAATATGAGTTTGGAGCTGGAAGTTCCTTTTCTTTCCCTTGCCAGAAACTGGAGCCAGGAAAGTATCATCAGGTGCCATGTCTGGGCACAGTGAGACATCCCTGCTGGGGTCTGCTGCAACTGTATAGGGGAGAAAGGCTTGTTGGAAACTTCTCTCCCTTACAAAGTTGACTTTGGTGTACTTTGTGGCTATACTTCCTTGGCTAGATCTTGAATTTCTTTTTGGTTGTTCAGCTTACAGTGCTAACTTGTAAACACTTCATGCTGAGGTGAGCAGTTTCAGTATTACATCCTTACTTCAGAGCTGTGGTACATCATGAGTCACCAGCCCTTCTGCGTGATGACTACAAATCCATCACGTGGGCTGCAGAGAGGAAATGGAAAAAGCACTGTGGACTGGGGCAACTGAGGGGACTGTTTCTTCTAAGTCTGCTGGTATCATCTGTTCCTCAGAAAGCCATGTAGACACTTCTCCCATCTTTAATATGTGGGAAATTTTCATCAGTTTGAGGTTTTAAATGATTGCTCTTAGATGCTGTGTCCTTTTGCTGCAAATCTCCACTCTCCATGCCTTTAAACTTGCCTATTCTGCACAAATGGGTTAGTCCTCACCTTCCCAGCTTGGTTTGTCCTTGCTGAAGCTTCCCAGCTGGGAAAGATGCAGCTGGAGCTCTCAGCAAGGCAGGAGAGGAGATGACTAAGACAGGATTGGCTGTGTAGGATATATTGCTTGTAAGAACTTAGCCAAAAGAAACCTCACTGGCACTGAGCAGTTGCTGGGTCCCATTCCTGGGGCCCTCCTTGCTGTTGGGCTGATGCTGCTCAGAGCAGTAGTGCAGAATTGGAATGACTGAAACAAGTGTATGTAGTATGGGCACTCTGATGTCATCTCTCTGAGAGTCTAAATGATGAAGCAGGGCTCTGGTGTCCCTTCAGGGCTCCTTCAGCCCTGCCTGTGAGTATGTAGGGTCTGCACTCTTAATGAGAGAGTGATCAATGGGGAGGAAGAGTTTCTTTTTTGCCTCCTTCATCCTGTTGCTGCTATGGTACCGCTTTTATTTTTAAATATTTTCTTTTTCTTGTTTTTCTTTCTCCCTGCAGTGGCTCTCTACACTTCCATTTTTGGGGTATTGCAACTGCTGTGCTTGCTAACGGCACCAGTCATTGGGTACATCATGGATTGGCGAATGAAAGAATGTGATGATGGCTCAGAAGAGAATGAGGAGAACAACGCTGAGCAGTGCGTAGTGTGCGCCCCACGGGACATGCAGCCACGTAGCAGGCCCCCTCTGCTCTGCATAATGTGTTTTGTGATGAAAGACTGAAAAGAATATTGGTTCTTCAGTATAGAAAAGAAAGCCTGAAGGAAGACATGATAATTGCAGAGGAAAGGACCAAACTATCTTCCATGTCCACTAAGATCAGTCAAGAAGAGCAAATTTAAATTGTAGCAGGGAAGGCTCAGACTTCCCTTCTAGCCTAACAGTAAGAGTAACAGCACTGAAATAATTGCCCAGATGTTCCTCAGCTTCTACTGATGGAGATCCCACCACCTTCTTAGGCAGACCTCTAGCCAAACTGCTTTAGATAGAATTGATGTGATATGTGGAGAACCTTGCTGTGAGTTCCAGTAGCTGCTGAAAGTGCTTTTTGTAACCTGGGTTTTACTATCCTTCCAGAAGTGACAAGAAAAAGAAAAAACGTGATCGTCGGATCCAGAAAATCACCAATGCCACCAATGCCTTTGTATTCACAAATGTCCTGCTGGTTGGATTTGGAATCACCTGTCTTATTCCTAACCTACCACTGCAGGTGAATAGGGGAAATGGGTGGGTATGCTGGAGGGGCTGGGAGTGTGGGTCCTGAGAAAATGGCAGGAAGTCCCAGTGCCAGGAAGTCCCACAAGCCAGGAGAACTGGTTAGTGGCAGGAGGGCTTTCTGGCACTGATGGGAAACTTCTGTTCTGCTTTGGGAACCCCAGTCTCAGAATTGAAATAATACCATGCAGCTTGCTTCTCTTGAGAGAACCTAAGGAAGAAGCTATAGTTTAAAATCTTAAAGTTGATCCACAATTTATTAATGCTTAGAAGCTTCCACAGCTGCACTGTATACGTCTTCCTACAGAGATCCTCTCAGCAGTGCCTCTGTGTTTAACCTGGGCTTGACTTAAGCTACCAATGGTCAGAAAACTTGCTGTAAGCATGACACTGACATGCAACAGGTTATGTCTGTATCAGATGCTTTCCCCAGTGGTACCTGTGGGATTATAAACCCGTTAAAGTATTTATTTTGTGGCACCTCCTGTTTTTGACAGAGGAGTTTAGTGATTTTTATGCTATTCATGAACATGCCTCTGATGTAGGCAAATAGATAAGACTTGCTCATGCTCACATATTGTCCACAGTAACTTGTGGAAAATTAACTAAATTGGCTACAACATAAATAAAAGCATTGTGACCCTGGCCACAGGTTGCTAGGGCTATGTCCTTGCAGCAGTGCCATCTACAAATGAGGTAGATCTTGTGTGTGGTTAACCTTGGGGCATTACACGTGAGCCTTTGTGAGGGTTTTGATTTGGGTTCCCACCTCTGTACTAGACAGGAGGACAGCTTTTTGGGAATTTTGTGTGTTGGTCTCTGGGACTCCTCGGGGGTATCTCAGACTTGACATTTTTCTGCTTCTCTCTCCAGATTCTTTCCTTCATTTTGCACACAATTGTGAGAGGATTCATCCACTCTGCTGTGGGAGGCCTCTATGCAGCTGTGTAAGTCTCTGCTTAGCTGTAGTATGTATGTATGTAGTATGTGGCTGGACAGATAAACTGATTTGGGATGATAAGCTGCTCAGGTGAGAGGGAGATCAGGAAGTGAAGTCTTCATGGTCAGATGGGAAAAATGATGCAACTTGTTTCCTCATTCACCAGTGGATATGGCAGTAGCTGGACTGAAGTCCTTAGCTGGTGCTTTCCTTGCTTAGAAACAGTTAACCCCTTTGACACAGCTTCTGCAGTGAGACAGGCAGGGCTATACACGGCCCTCACGTGAGACTGGGCTATTGACACTAAGGTTATAGAGTAAAAACTACGGGTGTTTTTGTCTTATAATGAGTAGCTATGTGCATGTATCCAGGTAAAACATTAACATAATTGAATACATTGCTACTGCTCTGCTCTGAAATTACATTGGTAAAGAGTTGCTCAAGATACTATTACTGATGCCTACTCCCTTTCCCAGGACAGATCATCCATCCTGTTTCCAGCTTATCAATTTTATCAATAGCTGGATCTAAATACCCTCTTCCTTATTAGGCAATGTTTTTGGTTTTGAAAACAGATCTGCCACTCTTTCCTGAGCTGTGGGGCAGAGGAATAGAAAGAAGCTGTTATATTTCTGAGAATCATAGAATTGTTGAGGTGGGAAGGGACCTCTTGAGACAATTTAGTCCAACCCTTGGGCTTAGGCAGGGTCAACTACAGCAGGTTGCCCAGGACTGCATTCAGATGAGTTTTGAATATCTTCATGGATGGAGACTTCACAAATCCATCTGACAAAAAGGTTTTAATCCCAGTGTCTGGGGAATCCAGACTAGAAAACCCATCTAAGACTCTGTTTCAAAAATGCATAAACTCCTGCTTCCCTGGGAGCTGGAAACAAATGAGTTTTGTCTTAAGAAAGGTAAATGCCTGTTTCAACTCTCTGGAGTGAGGTATTTTTGCTTTGAATGGAACTTATTTAAGTATTTGAAGGTTTTGATCCACTTCTTTATTTCTGACCTTGGTTTAACCCAATCTTTTTTTAATCACTGCACAGTCATGGGAAGAGAAAGATGTTAAACTGTTCCTAAAACTTATTTTCCCCTTCGTAGTAGCTGATATTCAGCACTTTCCAGTCAGCAGGATTGTTTAGTTTGACATGGGATCAGACTTGTCCTCTGTAAAGGAAAACACTAACCTGTTGTGCAGGTTTCATGCCCTTCTAAAGGGAGCAAATTGTTATGACCAGATGAAAAACGATTGCTCAGCCGCAAGTGCTGTCATCTGGATAAAGAGGCCCTGCTTTTAACTTGTAAATATCAACACTCTTCTCCCTTTGCAATAGGAGCAGTGGTTGTTGTATAAGCACTTCCACCTGCCTAGGGTACAGCTGCAAAACAAGTGCTGGATTTGAGGTTTCTTAAATTTGAGAGCTCAGGATGAGAATAATGTGGAGAGGAAAGTCCAAGACTTGGCACCAGCCGTGCTCTGCTCGAGAGAGCACTATGCACACCATGGGGTATAGCTAAATACTCTCTAAAGAAGTCCAGGAGAGAGAAGTTCTTCATATTATGCCTGTCTTAGGACTCTGCTCTGTTGTGTTAATCAACTGGGAATGCAATCTGATCTGGGTGATGTGAACACAGTCAAGGTGACACATAATAATGCTGTTGCTTTCTCTGTTGACAGATACCCCTCTACTCAGTTTGGCAGCTTGACAGGATTACAGTCGTTGATCAGTGCCCTTTTTGCCCTTCTGCAGCAGCCTCTCTTTATGGCATTGACAGGACCTTTGGAAGGAGATCCTCTCTGGGCAAGTTGTTACGTTTATTGTGAAAGTTTAGTGGCTAAGATGCTTTTTGGCTCATTTCTTTGAAATCAGAACTCCTGTGTGTGGACCAAGGTTAAAAACAGCTGGAATTTTATATGTTCCTCAGTCTGCTGTTATCTTGGTGCTGTCCAGGAGACCCTTCCTTGTGGGAGTAATGATTCCCTGGGAAGGAAAGCCATTAACCCTTATGTTGGTGTATGGAAGGGGAGGAAGTGAGAAGGCTACATGAGTGCTTCCTGCTAAGTGTGTTTGGAGAGTCAAAATCTGTCAGGTAAAAGTCTTGTAAGGGACCTCAAAATGCAGCAGAAACACTGTTCCTTTGAGTGCTGTTGGTTCCAATTACCAGTAAAATTTTGTTTGCCAGTGCTAATGTCTGGAAAGCCAAGTGGCTGTTGAGGGTAGGGCGAAGGTGGTGTCTTGATGGGAGTCTGGGCAGCTCATTACAATAATGACATGGGTGGTCCTGGGGAGAATCCTGGTCTCTTGGCTACATGTGCCCACCCTGGCAGCCTGTTGCTCTTCTGTCAGCAAACTTGGCGTAAAAAAGCTGCAGCTTAAATGGCCCTGCTTGTTCTGTGGAACAGGGCTCTGGCAGCCCTGCTCCAGAGCAACACATTCTTGCAGTGTTTAGCTCATACATGTGTCATTCTGAGCACAGGAGCGTAAATAGAAATACGCTGGAGGTTGCTGCCAATATACTGAGCAGGGTGTCACCCAGTTTGCCCACAGCTGAGTGATGTGGGCTGGGCTTTGACACCTCAGTATGTGTGACAGAGTTGTCATCCTCTTAGCTTTCTCAATTTCATTTTGCCTTTCTTCCTGCAGGTGAACGTTGGCTTGCTTGGTGTGAGCCTCCTGGGCTTCTGCCTTCCAGTCTACCTGGTCTGGTACAGACGCAGGCTAGAGAGAGAAAGGAAACAGAAGATGGATGATGCCAAACTTTTTTTCAAAATCAATGGCACTCCTAATGAGGAAGCTTTTGTTTAAACTGGTGCTTCAAAGACAACCTCCCCTGTACAGGTTCCTACCACATCCGTGGGTTCTACCTGTGGTGTAAGCCAGGCTTTTTCCTCTCCTGGCTCTGCCAGTCTTTGCTCATCACTGGAGTGAGGGCTGGACTTCATGACTGAGCTTTCCTCAGATATATGGCAAGAGGAGACTTCCCACTCCTTACTCCAGAACACGGGACAATTTTCCTTTTTATAAATGCCACACAGATATTGTGTCTTAAATTATCCACTGATCACACTCTCCAGTGGCAGAGTCTCTGCATAGGAAATAGGGGAGAGAAGGAATTAGAGGGATGGGGGAAGAGGGAAGAAAGACCATAATCCGAGTTTTCAAATGTAACACACCGAAGTTTGTTTTCTCCCCCTCTTCCTCCAACCTTGGCTGACACTGTCTCAGATGCAAGCTGCACTCTCCTCCCTCCCTGAGGCTTAATAACGGTCTTTCTGCTTGACATGTAGCTGGATCCAGTGGTTTTACTGCCTGTCCGGACATACTCTAGATTGTTGTTGAGGCAGGGAAGGGGATTTTATTCCTATGTGTATGAGCACAGCTTCAGTGTATTGCTAGATGTTGGCTGCTATCACTGACAGCTCCCAGACCTTTTATTACTGCAAATAACACCGACTGTGAGCAATGGATCTGCCTTCCACACAGAAATGAAGAGCCTACTGGACTGCTTGGTTCTAGACCAAGCCTTCAAAGGCCTGGAATTACTCTTCTTCCCAGCTTGCAAACCACCTGTACGTGTTATAAACTGTCTGCCATCCTGGAACCTTTGAGATAGGAATTGGATCCTGTTTACTGATGAAGTGCTTTAAGACTTATTGCCTTTTGCCTCTTCTTCCCTCTGACATGACCCTGGGAGGAGGAGGAGCAGTGTGTGTTTAGTAGAGTGGAGAAGCTTCTTGATGCTAGGTTCTGGGGCTCCAAATACCTTGGTACGCACATCGTAAGATGACTTTCTGTTGAAAAGAATCAAGAGTGCAGAACACTCCTTTGTGTCTGGTAACTGGATCCCGTGGACGTGGCAGGGTGATGGTGATGTAATTCTTTCTCTAGCCATAGCTTCTTTACATTGTTCTGATAATAGCCTCCAAGCTGCTGAACACCAGGTTACTGTGACTGACCAAAAAGCTGCCGGTTTGGCTGTATTAAGAGCCTTCTATGATGTTAATGCTCTGTCTGGACAGAGTACATGGTGACTGATTGTATGGTAAAGCTGACTTAGAGCAATACATATGGGTAAAGGTGCCCCGGGCCTGTTCATCGTGGAGGGAATACAAAGGGAATTCTTAACCTGCTTGTTTTTATAGAGGTTTTCCTAAGTTTTGTCTAAAGTTGACTTTTCTGCCCTTAACTTTCTTGTTGAGGTCAATAGCTCAGCCTCTAGCTTTGTGACCAGCATTAACCACTGCACCATTTGGACCTGCTTAGAGCAGGTCTGTGCAGTGGTGAGGATGAGTGTCACCAGCAGCCATGCAGCAGCATCGGGCTGGGCTGGGCTCAGCTACTGGCTGAAGGAAGGTTGGGGCAGAAATAAAACAGTTATGAAAATATAGTGGTGGTGTCTTCTGAACTACAAACTCCTGCATTACTACAAAGCTTGGCAGGGGGTCAATCATTCAGCTGCTTTGTGTCCAGTTGGAAGAGTACAAGATTCAGTCATTGCCCCGTTGGCTGTAAACCGGGGATTAGAAACAACAGCGCACGTGGACCCTCTATGGAGAAATTACGTGGGAACTGGGAGTCGACTGGTGGTTTGAAGCATGCAGATGCTCAGCGCTGTCAGGCCTTCACCTTCTCCAAGTAGCCAGCTTGGTGACCTCTTGCACGGAGCCTCGGCAGCACGGCTGGAAGCCCTGTGGTGTCCCATGCTGGTGGCCTTGCCAGCCCGGAGTGACGAGGCAGCTTTGTGGGACAGCAGCGCCATCTCGAGTCCCTGCCTCCAGCCGGGCTTCTGCGGGCGGTTTGGATGCTGCTCCACTCCGTGATACCTTTTAGTCTTCAGTCACTCGTTTGGAAATGACTTGTCACTTGAGTATTTTACACACTTGTGGATTTTTTTTAATGTGTTGCCTTTTATTAAATGTGTTTGTTCCCAGACAGCCTTATTGCCTGCTGTCAACACTTTACTCTTCTAGAACTTCTTGTCTTTTGTTGGCCTCTAGCTTTGGTGATGATTTCCAGAAGCTGACCCTCCCAGCTTTTCTTTCTTTTGTGTCAAGCAATAATTAAAGGGGGCAGTTTTGATTCATTTTCCTGTTCACCCATCGTTTTCAAGTGCATGTTCAGAGACCCACCAGCAGTAGGACAGCTTCCCTAGATTTCCAGAGGGCTTTCTGTGGATTTCTGCTTTTCATATTCCTATACTTACTCCTAAATATTTTGAGAAGGTTCCTACTGTTGCTTGTAGAGATGTGTCACTACAATGACAGATTCAGTTTTTTTTTTTTAAGTAAAACCTCAGACAGGTGAGTGTGTGCCATAGTCTTCAGCCTCTCTTGAAACAGCTGTTGGAGGGTGTCAGTGGGTGAGCTCAGCATTATTTCCCCCTCAGTTTTAGAACACTGAATGTGATGGCTTCCACTCATGTCATGTGAATTCCTGATCTTTGCAAAATGGTGAAATAGTGTGGTGTATTTTCATGAAGTCATTGTGGAGATGATGCTGCCTTTGAAGTGTGTCCAGCTAAATTAAACAAAGGACCTTTTATTCCTGCTGTCTACCTCCCTACTGCAGTTCCCAGTCCCTGCCCTTTATTAAGAATACCCTCTAGCCCTGTTTCATCTGGAAAAATAATAGTAGATATGGTGTTTGGTGTCTTTACTGACATGCCATGGTGTCCAGAAGCTGCTGGTCAGCTGTGAAGAGTAAGAGCTCATGCCTTGGAGTTACAGTTTCAGGCTCTGTTTGCAGCCTGGGAGTGAAGTGTGCCTTTGGCTTGCAGTCACCAGGACTAGGGGTACATGATGTTTGGGGTTGAACCAACAAACAGGAGTGCTTTCTCATGCAGAGCTTAACAGTGGATTCATTGCTGCAGAGTATAGTGGGAAACAGAAGTTTTTAAAAGGGACTGGTTTAAATGATGGTCTGACATATCTGTTAACTCAGGGAGATTTTAAGTTGCTGCAAATAAGAAAGTTATGCAAAGGAAAGATTACTTTTCTACATGTTCTGTCTCTTAAAAATTGGTCCAAGACGGAGAAAATACATGCTGGGCTGGGTCTGATCCAGTGTGAACCAAACTTCAAAAGCAATCTCAAATCTGTCAAAGCCCAAGCTGTATCTGCATGCAAGGTGGGAAAATGCTCTACTGATTATGGCATAGCTGCTTCAAAGTGGCATCTCCAGCAGGGGTGAGCCCCTCAGAGCACAGAGCATTCTGGCTTCAGCCTCTTCCAAATGTTCTCTTGCACTGTGCAGAAACAAAAGCCCTTGGGATGGTCTTGTTAGGTCTGACTGTTCATGGGCAATTTGCCTCCTCCTTTTATGCTTATGGAAATGTAATTGTGGATTTCTTATGTTTGGAATGGAAGACGGCATCACTGCTTCCTAGCCAAGTGATGCAGGACCAAGAAAATTCCTGATACACTCTTCTATGTGTGTGAGCCACCTTGTGGAAAAAAAAATACGGCTACCAATGATTACAGAGCCTCATCAATTTAAATCAGTACTGCATTTACCTGTACAACTCAAACATAGGTCAATATGTTTAACTACCTTTGTAATTCCTAAATACTAGGATTTGGGAGTCGGGTTATGCCCCTTGTACCTCCTTACCCTCATCCATGGAGGAGATTGGTCATGGAAAAGACCTCATCTCCATAGAACATCATCCCTAACTGAATGTAATTAAGCAGAAACCTGATCTGTGAGTGCTTGCTGTTTGTAGGAGCTCTCAGTTAAGGGTGTTGCTGTGTAAAGATGATTGTACCTTCTGGATGTGCTGATGTAGTATTCTACAGACTTTAACATGAGTTTAATATGCATCCATGTTTAAAAGAAAATAAGGACTAAGTAAGTAAATACAAAATAAAGAATGGGGGAGGAATGAAAGCATTTTCCTGAAGCCCCGTCAACACAGTCTTTAAAACACTAATGCTATGATGCTATCATGAGATGAAGTAAAAAATTGTGCTGTTTAGCTTAATAGACACTTAAAAGTTTATTCAGTTACTGTCCTAGAGTATCTGGATCCTTGAGATGAAACTGGATACAGATGTCTGAAAAGAAAAAAAGCAAATCTTGCTGAGACTCCAACTTAACTGCAGTGCTGTTACAGACATCGAATTGTTTGTACCACAACAATGCCTGGCCTCTTCATGCTCTGTCTGCAAAGGAAAATTGTAGGATAATGAGACTTTAATTAAATCAGTAAATCACTGAAATGTTTTCAAGTAGATTTCCCTCTTGACAGGTTGATGAATTTGGCAAATATGCCACAAAGCATACAGTAGATAATGTAGGGTAAAATGGAAATCTTCAAAACTACAAGTTTGGGAGTTGTGGTTTTGTTATGTTGGGTTTTTTGGTTTGTTTTTTTGTTTTTTTTTTTGTTAATTTGAGGCTTTTCTGCATCTGGAGAGGTTTTGGTACTCCCTACTTCCCAGTTTAGAAGTGCGAAGTACTCATAATGGAAAGTAGTATTACAGTAGAATTTCTGATGGAGAGGGACTATTTTTTTTCTTCTTTTTTTATTTTTAATAATAGCCGCTCCTGATGTATATTTCAGAATGTTATCTTCTCTGGAATAGCTGAAACAATGATGGGTTATGTAGATGCATTGTCTCTGCGCAATCTGTTTTTATGAAGTGTTCTGTGCTCCATGTTGTCATCCTTGTGCTTGTCACTTCTTTGTGCGTGACCCTCTGTCACTCGCTTTTTATTCCTGAGACAACCCCTTTTTCAGGAAGCCCCATCTTTTTAAGATGACAGCATTAGCCTTTCCCACCTCCTGTTCACTGAATTTTTGGTAGTATTTGTCAAAATTGAATTGTAAGCTTCTTGGGGCAGGCCTGTGTCATCTTTTCTGTGTTTGTACGGTGACATGCACTCCTGCAGTACTCTCGAAAAATAAATGTGGTAATAAGTTAATCATTAGTTTTCCTTTTGAGGCTGAACATAATAAATCATCATGTGTTGCTTGGCTCCTAGTGAGATGATGTAAGCTTTATGTGGTGTCATCTGCCCAAGGGCATGATGCATGTTGAATGTTTCTTTTACTTCTCTAGGTTAGGAGCTAACAGGCAGGTGTCAATCTCTGTTGGAGGAAAAAAAATCATCTTATTTAAAAAAAATATAACACAGCAGCTTGAGAAAGAGATCAAGATCCGTTATACAGGGTGAACTGGATTAAAATAGGGAAAGATGAACGACTGTGGCCTTGGACAGGAAATGCTACAGAAGAGATGCGAGTGCTAGGGGGAAAGCTGCACATCTGGGTTATCCATGGAGCCTGATGATGATAAATATATGGCATTTTATTTTTCCAGTCAAATAAAGACAAGCCTTACTCTGTCATTCCAGTGACAAAGTAGTAAAACTAGCACTCTCTAGCAGGTTATTGATTACAGGTCATGTAAAAGTTGTTTTTTCAATGATCTCATAAATATCTGGGTTTATTCTTAAAGCCAAGGACAGCTCGGGTGCTTGGAAGTAGTGCTGAAAAACAGAGAGAACCTGAAAACGTGCTAATTCACGACTTGGGGACAAGGTGGAGCCCCGTTCACTGAGGAAACCTTTACTCTGACTGCAGCCTTGACCTATCCCCCTGGCTGTTTGCGTTAATCCTCACAACGTTTATCAGCCCTTCTCCGCACTCTCCGAAAAGGAGCTTTTACTTAGTCACTGACCAAACACACCACAC
>VXBZ01005096.1:404605-453676 GCA_013399135.1 Heliornis fulica | reverse complement strand
TGGCTCGGGAGGGTCCTGATGGCACCGAGGGCCTCACAGCTGTCGGAAGTCGGGCTCGCACCCCGGCACAGCGGTGGCCGTGGCAGGCAGTGGCATCTTGTCCCCTTCCCCTTGGCACAGGGCTAAGTGTTTTTGATGCCCTCCCCTCCTCTCCTTTAGCTGTGTAATTTCTAACCGGTGACTGGAGCGAGGCTGAATCCGCCAGAAATAAGATACCTCCAAAATAATTTTCGTGGTGGGGGAGCCTCACCTTGGAGTTCTTTGCTGTCCGTGACGCTGCTGCGGTTCTCCTGCCCCGTGATGGGGAGGGAGTGGAGAACAGGCTGGACGACCAGTCGTGAGTGTGCTTGGAGCTATTAGTCACATCGCTTTTCCTAGCCTTTTATTCGGCTCCCTTATGCTTGATAACGTGGTATGCTCTTTTGGACCAGTGTACTTTGGATAGGTGTCTTCGAGCTCTGCATACTGCTGCTTGTATTCCTTTTCCCGAATTCTTAAGGTTAACCTAAGTGTGTTTTTAAATTGAGTCCATTCCATCCTTTTAAACTTCTTTCGACTGATGGAAGAGGCTTTTCCCCCACCCCCTTATAGAAGATAGCTGTGATCCCAATGACAAAGTGGGTTTTCAAGTCATTTCTTAGACACGTTTATTTACCTTTATGATAGTGACCTCTTTATAGGACCCCTGCTGGTTTTATCCAACAATAGGGGTGTGGAATTTAAGAGCAGCAGCAGAGCCCATGTCTGTACGATAGAGACATTGTTGCCTTCTGTAGCATTGAACTGGATAGCACACAGAAACGGTGCTCAGTGCTTAGTTTCAGGTGCATGAAAAGATAATTAACTCATTCTTCTAGCATCTGTTTCATTGATGTTTTCCTATTAATGTAGTTGACTAATGAACTTTGTACTTTTCCTCTTACAGCACCTGTCTGGTTTATTTCTGTTCCCATTCATGTATCTTTTTCATGTTTCTGCTTACAATCTCTTGCCCTTTGCTGCAGTAAAGCTCACTCGCCAGTGAGCTATGCTACCTACAGGGTGTCTTGTAAAGATGAACTTTGAATTTCTGCAATTTCTTAGATTTCTGAGGCTACAAACAATTCATTTTGAGCATCACTTCCGAGAATAATTTTATTTAGTATTATAATTTACCTTACCAAATCAACATATCTACCGGTCTTTTACACTGCCTGTTCCAGAAACAAAACACTAAGTGTAAATGTTAAGCCTGAAGGCTAAAATTACCAGAATTACTCAATTTGTTTCTTTTTGCAGAAGAAACTTTTCT
Organism: Heliornis fulica; assembly: GCA_013399135.1. NCBI lineage: Eukaryota > Metazoa > Chordata > Aves > Gruiformes > Heliornithidae > Heliornis > Heliornis fulica. The sequence goes on along the minus strand of VXBZ01005096.1, from coordinate 452,385 downwards.
ATTTTCAGAAGGGTTGTTAAACCTTTTAAGTCGTATTGTCCTGTTTCTTTACTTCTTTTTGTTTTAATAAGATGTATGTAGCTCTAAGGACAATCAAGGTTGCTACAGTACTTTAGAAATAAGCATTTGTTTATTACTTCATAGGATTCCCAGCTAGCCCTTACAGGTGCACATTCTGAGTTGTGTCACTTCATTGGTTCTGGTATAAATATCCTTTGATATTGTGTATGAAAGTTGCCCGTTTTACACACTATTAAAGATGCTTTTTGACTAAATCCCATGATCCAGAAAGCAGTTAAGGCATATAGAAACTACTTGTTTTCATGTGACCTGGATATTTGAAGTGCTTGTATTTGAATGCTTTGCTATTACTCTTTTATTAGTTCTTTGCCCCAACACTGCATGCAGGTACCTTACTGCCTCCCTAGTGTAGGTGGTAAAAATATGTGATCTGTAACTGCATGTCATCTGAGCAGATTATTCTTCCATCTCTCTGACCCCTTGTCACATCCTCCCTACTAAATCAAATGGGTATTATGATATGCTCCATTGGTATTTTAGGAGATGTTACAGAAATAGAGCAATATAACAAAAACCTGATGTCACTTCTTTTATTTTCAGACAATCTGTATCATCTTTTCTGTACAGCTGCTTGCACTGATGGCTATGAAGTGGTAGCTTCAATGCTTTCGTTCAATGCTCTATCAGTCTTTCAGCCTTAGCTTTCATTTGTATCTATCTGTGCTACAGATACTCTGCACTGGTTTTATTTGATTTATATTTTTTTGGTTGCAGGGTTTGTATATGCTGGTTGAGGTCTTGCTTGCTCTCCCTATTGTGATTTAAACTGCATCAGAAGACCTTGAGGAGAATCAGAGTGTAGAGACTCACTTCCCTTTCCTGTAAAGTGATGATAACGACACTGACCTTCTCTGCAGCTGTACTTCCCTTTGCTGTCATTTGAGGCAGATTTAAACCCAGGAGGGATCTTAAGTGCTCTTCATAATTTTCAGGCCTTTGATATCAGCAACTAACCACACCATATAATTTCTCAGAAGTTGATCAAGTCTTGTTCCAAAGTTAAGTGTCTTTGTTCCTGTTGCTGGTCCTCTGAAGCTTTTCCTCTGGATCCTCTTGAGCAGTCTTCCCTCATCCTTTATCACTTGACTTGATAAGTGTTAGTCATCCCCCACATTATTGGTTTGCCAGGCTAAGCAAATTGTAAACTATTTAACTACTTTGTGTTTCTGTTTCTGTGTTCATGAACATTGAACTCTAAGATAATATTCAGGTCAATTGTCTTCTAGTTTCTTAAAGGAATTTCATTAGCTTACATCAATCTTTTTTATGCCAAGTTTTCTAAAGAAAAGTAGTTGAACTCCATTCCAAAGCTGTTGTTTCTTCCCTGTTTCTTGGTCTTTTGCCTTTACTTATCTCTCTTCATTCTTACTGCAGTTTTATCCAATTTACTAACCTGATGTCATACTTGTTGACATGGTCTATCTATGGAAATAATTTTTTGTTGTTTTTGTTCTTCCTTATGTAAGGAATACCATACTGAATAGTACTAAAGGTCCTCTTGTCTTGCCTTGTAGCAGATATATATTGTGTCCTAAAACTAAGTAGTGCAATGATTGTTGTTCAGTATATCCTACCAGTAAGTGGCATACAGGCTTCCATGAATTGATCAAATCTGATTTTCAAATTGCTTATACTTCTTGTGCTTGGCAAGGAATCCCATAATTTAAGTATGAAAGATGTAAAGAAGTACACTTGATTGATCTTAAATTTGCTGTCTAATAATTTTTATTCTTTCCTGGGTTGTTCTGTTGTAGGCTGTCATTGTTCCTTCTCCATTCACTTTTTTAAACCATTCATGTCTCTCTAATGCTCTCCCTTAACTTAACCTTTTAGTTTTGTTTTTTTTCTCTTCTGAGCTGGAAAGCTTGGTCTTCTCACACAGAAGCTTTTTCTCATCTTCTCTCATCCTGTTTGCCTTCCTTTGCTTGTTCTGAATCCTCTTTGAGGACAGCTGACCAGAACCTTAGGCAAGGTGTTGATGCATAACACATTATAGCATTGTAACTGTGTTTTGGTTTGTGTGTGTAAGGTATTCCAGTTTCTAATGCTTGGTTTGCTTTTAAACTGCTGCTGAGCTGATGTTTCCAGGTGCTTTTTCATAAGGACACCAAGGGATTTGTTTGCAATAGCTAATTTGAGGCTCATTAACCCCATGTGTTTGGGAAAAACAAGTGTCTGTAGTGTATTATTTCACTTTTATTGACACAACAACTTCTGCACCTTTCAGGAGCTCTTTATGGTGTACTTTGCAGCCAGTGTCAAGCATTGTTATAAGTAATCTTGCATAATCTGTAAAATCTTACAGTCTGTTCTTGTGTCTTGCTGGTAACAGTCCTCTATTATATAAAAACATTAATATACATTTTTGACAGTATTGCTTCTTAACAATAATTTTTTTAATAAAGAGGACTTTTCCATGATCCCATTATATCCTAATTTCTTTAAGACTTACTCCCAAAGAATTAGGAACTCTTCCAGCCATGGTAGCCCCATCCATTTCCTCTCTGTGTCTTGCTTTGGTTCCTTCTTTCAACAATTTCCTTACTGAAAGCAGAGGTCAAATACAAATCTAATTTTGGAGAGAGATACAATATTTCTAAAGGCCTTAACATGCACGCATTTTTATCAGCTTTAAATTTAGTTTTATTCTTGTCTTTTTTTTTTATGTGACTCCTGGCAGTTTTTGCTCTATAATCCAGTCAGTTGATTCAGGAGGCATTCAGGAAACCACAATGTGAAAAAAAAAAAAGTGAGTCATATATAGAAATGGCAACACCTTCCTGCACTCAGCTCTGAGAAGGTCTTCTGTATAGTTCTCTATTTAGTGTTGTTTCCTAGTGGATAGGACATAAACAAATCTCTCAGTAGCTTGTGGCTTGTGACTGTTACGGATTTCTGCAAAATTGTTGAAGCCCATAGCAATGCTCTACAACAACTTGATAAGAAATAAGATATGATTATAGGAAGGATGTAGTGAGGAGGAACATGTGACTATGAACACTGTGTAGATTTGTAGGCTGGTAAGATATTACAAATGAGGGTCTGTGAGAACTGTGTAGTTTTACTATAGGATTGCAATTATGCAGTATCATGTGTTGATTCTCATTGAGGCTATTGTATAGTCTTGGGACTAAAGAGTAAGTGCTAGGAATGCTAGCACTAGGCAGATGCTGGAGTACTGGGGAGAGAGAGGAGAGGTCTGTAGCCATGGCTGTGGGGAATGTCATGTAAACATTGCAGCTGCAAGGATATTTGTTAACTTTCTTTTTCTGTATTCCCTTTCAGCCGTGTTATCCTGCCCGTGTCTGTGGAAGAGGTAAGTCCTTTTCTTGTTGCTTCCTTTCTCTAGGATTGTAAAAAAAAAAAACTCAACAAACCAAACAAAACACCCCACAAAATTATGATCAAAGCTGTAGCTCAAAAAGAGCTGTTTTCAGGACTTCTGTGTGCTGCTACTCATTCATTATAATTTTTCCTGAATATTTGGATTTCTTTAAGCTTAAGGGTACTGATATTTGCTCCTATAAAGTATTTCAGATGTGTTGATTACAGATCTTGTGAGATTATTTTAAAGTGCAGTTTCCTTTTGATTAAAACTATTGTTAGGTTTTGGGGTTGTTTTTTACATAGAGGAAGCTTTAGTACAAATCTAAATTACCCTTTAAGCTGTGTTTTGCTGGAATTCTTTTGTTTTAAACTCTTAGACAAAAAGCAACAATTCATTCTGATTCTGGAGGCTGGTATAGCAAAAGAAAGACTCGATATATCTTGGGAATCTTTAAGATTTGTCTTCTCTAGCTTTGCAGAAAGAGAACTATTTTTTGTTTAGGTAAAGCTCTACTTGAGAGAATGTATGTAGTCTAAAATGGAGACAGCCATTTTGATTGCCAAACTGGTCATGGAATAGCTGTGCAAAGTCTGTGCCTGATTCTTTGCTGTTTTCTCTGGGAGTTGCAGCTTATCTTTCCTTCCTCCCTTCTGCACAGAACAGCACTCTTGCAGAGAATCTGACCATATGAATGTTTTCAAATTTTAATGTTCATGCTGGCAAGGTAGATGAGAAACTGAAATTACCAAGATTGTAAGCTGGTTTGTGAGCTCTGATCAAGGGCTTGTTCTGATTCTTGGGGGAAAGCTGTGATAACAACACTTGTTATTTTTTCTTTCTCCTGAATATAGCAGCTACTGTGGCAGAGACAGTGGTAAGCAGGATCACAGCAGCACTGTTTTAAGCATATCCCTTTTATAACTCTCCACTCCTTTGAAAGAGCACTATTTAGAACTTGCTGTAGTGTGTTCCTGCAGCTATGAAACTGGCTAGTAAAAGAAAAGCAATGTCTAAATTGGATTCTTTGTTCCTGTGGATCAGTCTGCTGTGACAAGCATTGCATGTTGATGGAAAGCCTACACCTTTGATCAGAGAGTTGTTTTAGTTCTATGTACTATGTTAATGAGACAGTTTAAGCCAAAAGTCTGCCTGTGCTTACTCCTTGCCCATGGAATATATGCTTCCTGCATGAATCTGTTTCAAATATTTTTAACCAAAGTTTGACTTATTGCAGCCTTCCAACACTAGACAGGCCCTCCAGGAAAGATGGATAGAAACTCTTACAGTGATAGGACTAGGGGTAATGGATTTTAACTAAAAGAGCATAGATTTAGATTAGACATTAAGAAAAGATTTCTCACTCTGAGGGTGGGGAGGCAGTGGCATGGGTTGCCTAGAGAAGCTCGAAGTGTTCTCTCCATGGAAGTGTTCAAAGTGAGGTTGGATGGGGTTTTGGGTAACTTGGGCTAGTGGAAGGTGTCTCTGAATGGCAGAGGGATTTGGACTAAATGGTCTGTAAAGTCCCTTCCAACCCAAATTATTCTGGGATTCTATGATTAGAGTAAGTATGATTGGGTCTTTTATTGTGCTCCAGTGCTACTTATGTAGGGAAGTCCTTGAGAAAGAAAGGACCAACATGATTAGCAAGTTAGTGAAAGCTATGGGTAGTTGGTAAGATACTCCAGAGCTCAATAAACCAGAGCTTAGCATGAATAGGTGGAACCCTTCTCACAGAAATATGCCTCCTAAGTATCATGCTGTGTAAAGAGAAAGTCACAGCATCAGTATACGGATTGTTTCTTTGAGGAGGTTAGACTGGATGGAACCCAGCACAGGGTTTTTCTGAGTTCTCTGATACTAGGATTAACCTTCATCCAGTTAAAGTGAGTCCCTTGCTGTGCACTTTTTCCTCCCTGGCTGGCTGTTCAGTGCCAGGCATGTTTGAGCTTTGTGTGTAGGCTGTCAGTGTGGAAAACTGAGTTTTGGGGCGGTGTGTAAATCTGCTGGTCTATAGCAACCTCCTAGTCTGAGAGTGCCTGGGGGTCATCTGTTTTAGAAGGTGTATTCCTCTCCTCTGGACTGGAGGAGTTCCAGATAATTGAGTAACCTACTCAAAAGTCTATAAAGTGAAGAGCAAAAAAACCATCATTAGAAGAGAAGGAACTAAAATTCTAGTGAGAGCACATTAATGGGCTTGGATTTTGGATAGGCTGCCAAGTTGACCAAGCTGCATTTCTGCCCAGACTTGTATATTGGCACCGTGTCCTTTGAATGATGCCCCTTTCAAGGTCTAGTGGCTTCATGTGCTAGACCAGATTTCAGGCAACAGTTCCTGAAGCAGAAAGAGTTTGAAAGTTTGCTTAGCTTTGCATATGTACTTATGAGATATTGTGGTTGTAAAGGTATGCTTAAGAGGAAAGGTTATTTCCAGTATTGACTCAAAGGATGTTTACTGCTTTGTGTATTGCTTCATCCCCCTTGCTGCATAGAAGGATGCTGACACATCTGTTCATCACTTGGTCACTATGCTGCTGTCTGTACTACAAAACAGCTGTTACAGTTCCTTTGCTTTCAAGGATTTCCTTGCACACAAAACTCTGAATAGGGCTCTGGAGACTTCTTGTGGCTCTTGACCACGTATCTGTTCATTAAGCATCTCTGATAGCGAGAGGAATTCTGATTCTACTTTAATATGGGCAATTTTGCTTGAAAGCCTTAAGAGTGCATGCCTTCTGCATACAAATTGTTGCCAAAAGTCTGATGCCAAGTGTGTGAGATAGAGAATGAAATTAATTGTGACTTTGTGGCATTGTAATAGGGCTGAGGGAGTCTTGTGTATCATTCTGTGATATGCCAGGGCTTCTGTGTTTGCTCCCCTCACCCCTAAAAAATCTAGCTTAACCAGTTTTAAGCGATTCAAGAGAAAAACAGTGATCAGGAAAGCATTGGGGAGCTTCAACTTGATGAATAGAGATCAACACTGAATAGTTAGCCAAGTAACTGCTAAGATGGGAACAAAACAGTGGAGGAGAAGCCCTGGTGATGACTAAAACTTGAAGGCTGGGATGTAGGAGTTAGACTGTTGCAGACTGTCTTCTACTGGGAAACTCTGCCAAAATGTGGTCCTGCTCAAGCTCAGGCTGCAAGCTGTACTCCTGTGTTGTCTTATACATTGTCGCACTGCAGGGAGCAGAAAGAAAAGAACCTTGTTGTAAATTAGGTGCTAACCTTTAGTCTTGTACTTTGACCAACCTCACTGTTGCACAGTGCCAACTTTGAGAGTGTGGACTTGAGTGGCTGTGTGGGTGTCTTGCCAGCTGCCACTTTGAAATGCTGGTATGGATTAGAGCTGTGTGTACACATTCTGTGCTGCCTCTTTGTTCCTCTCACATGGGAAGGAGCTTGCCAAACACAAAGGGCGCTTATTTATTAATTGTGTTCAAAGCTGCTTTCAGGAGAATAACTGTTGGTGAAGATGGCTACATTGAAATCAGACCTTCTGAGTGAAATTTAGTGTAATGAAGATACACTGTCAGCTGTGTAAGAGGTGTTGTGGCACAGTTGAAGAGGGATAACTTCCTGCAGAAGAGGTTTTTGGAAGCTCTGAGGTCTGCAAGGATGGGTTTGCCTGACACTTTGGATTTCAGGGAGCCAGAATCTGGTTGTCTGCTAATGTTTGCAGGCAGATGCTGTGGGATTTGTTCATTGGGATTGTTTTATTTGGGCCTTTTTCTCTGTTATCAATGTGATTAAAGGATCAGAAATAACAGGGAAGATTAAATGGTGAAGATGCCAAACCAAAGGGTTTATCCTCTTACTGTCTGAACTTTGACCCATGTATTTAAGAAGGAGAAGTAATGAATGAGAGACTGTTACTAAGAAGAATTACTTTGTGCCCCTGGAGACCTGTCCTGAGACTTGCTGCAAAGCAGTCAAAGCCATTCAGTCCTCCCTTCTAATGCTGTAGTTGCCAAACTTATGGTATGTTCTTTTCTCTATGGGTGTACGTGTGGCTCTTGCTCTACTAAATCAACTTGCTTCTAAGATTTCGCAACTCATGTTTTGCTTTTCTGGAGGGAGGTGAGTATTCTGTTTTGTATGGGTCAGCTGTAGGGAGTCATAAGGAGAGCAATGTTGTGTATGAAATGTCAGAAGGCAGAGAGTTGTACTGCAGCCCAAAACCCAGACTGAAACCCAATCTGCTGGTGATGGTGCAGGAAATGTCCAGCCAAGTGAGGGGTCCTTGTATAACCTGGGCAACTGCTTTCTGTAAACAGCCAACAGAGCTGTTGCACTTAGCTCAAAAGTGGTCCATAGATTGCTTTTCTAGTGGAGTAGTTTTGCTGGATGGCTGTTTGTTTTGTTTTCAGGGATAGTCTAACAGGTAGTTAGCCTTGCTTAATATGGCACTGTGTTGAACATGAAACTGTATAGAGCACTTGTTTAAATCTCTCTGGTATGCTTTTTGTCCTGTCCCAGATTTTCTGAGGCCAGGACATGTGGCCTTATTACTTTGGCTTAACATCTACTCTTCCAATGGAAGTAAAGGTTTCCTTGGTCTTTGTTAGCCCAAGATGGTACAAAACACCATAGAGCTTAGATACTGCCATTAGTTTGGATGTTCTGACAACAAAATTTAACCACTCTACAAGTCTTCCTTCATTGCTAAAGATGTATTGGGCCAGTGAAGCATTTCTGGGCTGTCAGCTCTGTGCAGTATCACAGTCTGGGTTTACTGTAGGGAGTGGTGCTATTCCTGATTCTGATTCCCCAGCCCTATGCTTGGGAAAAGGAAGTCAGCCTAAACACTGTTCCGTTGCTTTGTACTTTTATGTTTTGGAGTTCTTTGGGGTTTTGGTGGTGTGGGTTTTTTTAATCATTGTACTTCTGTTGCCTACACTTTATAGATTACCCTTTCAGACTGCCTCTCTCTACTGCCTTTGGCAGCAGTTGCTGTTTTGCTCATTTTCAGTTCTGAAGACTTAACTCTGTTAAGTTTGAACACTTCCTTTTGACTTAGTGCTTTAGCTTCTTCATCTCAAACCTTGTCTGGTGTTCTAACTTTGCCTCAGAGGCCTGTGAGTTTTCTTCATTTGATCATATTTCTTTTGAGCTGTACATCCCTTTTTTAGCTACCAGAGGCAAGAGTGGATTGGTCTTTACCTCTGCAGAGGAGAATGTTCTGTTTTGCTCATATTCTTGATTATACTTTGCTCTTCCCTGAGAAACATTTGCACATGCTTCTAATGGAAGAGATTTTGTGTAGTGTGAAGTACTTTGAGTGACTCCTGGGCCATTCTGTCAAAAAAACTTCACATGAAGTTCTTTGGGATTCCTCTGGGTAAAGTACTATATGCTTTCTAATTCAGGACTGGCAGTGCATTATTCTCCATTTGACCTAAACAATTGGGGCACCTGCCTGCCAAAAAGACTGAAAAACAATGTGTTGTCCTACTGTATGCGTGAGGTCTGCTGTGTTTTCTTTAAATGTTCTGACATTATTTTAATGTGTTTTACTTTCTCCTGAATTTGTGTGGGTTTGGAGCTTGAGATTTAAGGTTTAAGGGTAATTATCCTATTGGCAATTCTTTCCTCCTAACTACCACTCAAGCTTTCTGTATCAAAACAAAATCAAATGAGCTGCTTATCTGGACACACAAGTGGACAGGTCCTTTTCTCTGCTTTCTCCCCAGGTGTTAAATTTATCCTTAGCTACTTCTGGTAAAGGTATTATAACTTCTACTAAATTGTAGCTAACACAATAATGTGTCTTTAATTTATTTAGTATCAAGTGGGACAGCTGTATTCTGTGGCAGAAGCCAGTAAAAATGAAACTGGTGGAGGTGAAGGAGTGGAGGTCCTAGTGAACGAACCCTACGAAAGAGATGGAGAGCGTGGGCAGTACACACACAAGATCTACCACTTACAGAGGTATGTGAAACACTTCATGCATAGAGTCAGGCAAGGTCCTGTGGGCAAGAGGGAGTGGAGGAATGCTCAGAAGAGTTGTGGTTACTGTAAATCACAGGTTATGCAAAGGCCAAAGGACATGGAGGTAAGACAGGAGTGTAACAGTAGCTGGCACATGGTACAGGTGGAAGTGAGCATCACTGGTACACATGTATGCCCCTGTAAGTGTGACTGGTGGCCCAAGAACACCTGGCTCTGAGCTTTTCAAGGCAAATATGATCCTGTTACCCAGTATTTTGATAGTTTAATTTGGTTAAAGAGCAAAACATCTCCTAGATTTCAATTTGTTTTCAGCCTCCTTTTAATCTTTTTTTTTCTTCTTTTTTTCTTTTCTTTCCTTTAATTATGTAAAGAAGGTTTAGATTAGCCAGTCCAATTCAACAATTTCTCTGTAAATCATCATGCTGAAGGTGGGGAGAACTCCACCAATTCCAGTTCCATCAGTGTGCACATGTGTGAAGCTCTAGGGTATGCATTTCAGGTCATATTCTACCTACCTCAAGACTGTCTGAGCTCTCATTACATGTAGTTCTTATTAATGCCTTTCTTCCTATTTCCAAATTCTGCAGCAAAGTGCCAACATTTGTGAGAATGCTGGCCCCTGAAGGAGCTCTGAATATACATGAAAAAGCCTGGAATGCCTATCCCTACTGCAGAACCGGTGAGTGTGGGGGGAAGAACTGTGGATTGCTGGCTTTTTGGTTTCATGGGAGAGACTGTATGAGGGGATAATGAAGGAGGCAGCCAGTGGGGAAGCTGTTTCAGCTCTTGCCTTCTCCAGGCTATTTCTGTGATCAGCAAAAGCAAAACACAGTGCTGTGCTGTTAAAAGAAATGTCCTTGTCTGATGTGCTGCTAATGAATGGCAGTGGAAAAGAACAGACCAAGAAACAGATATTAATCCTACTAATGTAAAGTGAATCCATCTGTAAAGTCTGGGGTGAGGCTCTGGAAGCTGTTTGAAATAATGTCAAACTAATTTTGTATAGGAGTGTTTATTTACTTTATTGATTATCTTATTTGCTCACTGAAGTTACTGGCCACTGTGTTAAACCACTACTATTTTCCTGGGTTTTTTTTTTTGCTGTAGGAACTGCAAATTTGACTTTGACTCCAAAGTTATGTGGCATTTTTGTCTGTGTTTTATGGTGTTTGTATCTTTGGAGGATACATTTTCCTGCTCTTTGGTAGTGGTGCAGTTGCTATGGGAACTGTAAACTTTAAAATTCCAACTGATTTTGAAACTCAGTATAGCATAAATATTTTTCAACAATTTACTTAAAATTCTTTAAGTGAAGTGTTTTAAAAGGAGAAAGCTTTGCAGAAGGGAGGATAACGTTACTTCAGTACATGAAATTACATGCAAGAGTCTAGTGGAATGGATATTTCTAATACACAGTTCAGATGCTGTGATCACAATTCAGATGCTGTGATCATCAACTGCAGAATAAGTTTTTAATTTGTCACATAATTCAAGATGCTGAAACAAAGCTATTTACAGTACATTTATGCCATTTTCTTGCTGTATATCACTTAAATTAGCTAGTTAGTCTCTAGTTTATTTCCATGTTAAGTAGACTGAACTGGTTTAAATGCAAAAAGTTCTTTCATTAATTCCTTAACTGACTAAGGTGATTCCAGTAGGTTTTGTTAGACATGATGCCTGGCTATATTCTCCTCTCTTTCTTCACCAATTTCTGAAACAATGGTATGGAGTTAGGTTGTTGTGTCACTCAGCTGCTTATCCTTCAGTTACACACTGCTAGCGTTCTGCTTATGTGGGGAAGAAAATGTGATACTAAAATCAAGTAGAAGACAGCACAGTCAAAGAAATTTCAGACTTTGGTATGCTAGAAATGATAATGTAACAAAAAAATAGTCCTCAACTGTAATAAACACCAATATAATACGAGATAAAATGCTTTGTTGTGGGGGCAGGAGCAGAAGGCAGTTTTTATGCGGAGGCTGACAAATCTGTTTAGAGAATCTGCCAGCCTGAGTTGAATCAAGAAAAGCTCAGAAAAGTTGCTGAAACCTTCACTTGCTAGTACTGGGCAGGAGGTAAGAGCCCATGTTATGTGGTGTAGGCTGCCTTGTGTATTCCCATTTCACTTTGGGACATGCTCGGATATTTTGGTTGTTTGTGAGAAGACTTGGACGGCCTCATGTGAATCTTTATGTGTCATAAAATGCCATGCTGGCTTCCAGTCCACTTGCTAGAGTTTTTAACCTGAGAGCCAAGAGCTCAGTAAGAACTAAACCTGGATGTACTGTGTAGGAGTTAGTAGTACTTCTGCCTGTGCCCTCTTGTACCAAGGTGATGATAGTGTGCTGGAATGCCACTTGTTTGTGTATTAGCTATCACATGGAGCCTTTTAAATTTGAATAAAGTCGTGCTTTTAGTTAATTCTGCATCATGGTAGTGGTTGTTGATTGGTTGTTGTTTAATTATACAAGATTATCCCTCTTGCATTTCCTTATCTCCTCTGAAAAGTTAAATTATTACTTTAATATACTCATATACTATTATCAAAGAAATACTGAAGGCTGAGGAAATTTAAATGCCTTCCTGCAATTCTTCGCTCTTGACTGTGCAGTAATATGTTGGCTTTATGTATGTTGAATGGAAGCCTTGCTTTGCTCCTTTGAGACTACGAACTCTAAATGAGTTTGTTGTTGCATGCATTTACAACTTGTACAGTCAAAATGAAGTGAGGATTGCCTAATAGTTGTAATCATGGGCTGGTGCTGAGGAGAACAGTGTTCTTGGTTCTATTCTGCAGTCTGACTTAAATATTTATGTCGCTTAAATGTTTTTAGAAAAGCAGTTTGATGTGTGTTCCACTCTTCTGTGTGTCAGCATAAGATGCCTGTGGCCAAATGTCAAGAAATTGAGAAGCCATAACTGCAGCTGAAATGTGTAGGAGTTGCTGCTGTAATGCCTCAAGTGCAGGCCATAATTTGTAGCAAGCCCGGGATCTAAGTTTTAATGGACATTTCCAAAGAGATTAATTTGTTTGCTTTACAAATGAGGAGTCTTCCCCACAGAGAAGAAATTAGGTAGGTGAAGGAACCTGTTTTAAGGCAGCTGTATAGTCACAGTGCATAGTTATAGAAAACCAGTTTGTCATGGGAAGGTGGGAAGGCTTTAGTTTGTAATTACTGCTGGTTTATTCAGTATTTTGTGTGGACTGGCAGGAAAAAAAAATCCTTCTTGCAGAAATAATGAAATGTTCCCTGAGATGAAATTCATCCTGTTAAAAATTATCCCTAGCTCTGCTTGCTTCTGTTCTCTCTCTCTCCACCCCAACATGTCAGTCTCAATAATTAGCCTTCTGTAAATTGCTGTAGAAAGCAGTTTTCAAATTGTTAGGGGTTTAGGACAGTCCAAGGCCCAGCAGTAGGCAATTAAAGTAGCTGGATGTGCAGGATAGGTGATACAGCATGGATGATACTGTCTAAAGAGTGTTGGTCTGGAAACTCATGAATTATAATAGTATTTTTACAACAAAATACCTTCTTAGTAAAGCTTGCAAGTCAAACTTCAGAACAAGTGAGCAAAGTTAGAGTAGAATTGCTAACAGTCTCTTATGGCTCAGGTAGAACAGATGCTGGCTGTTACAGGATCTTTAATTGCTTTTCTGTGTTGAATAATTGAGCCTTACTACCCAGGGAGCTCAGTTACCATGAGCAGTAGAGATGCAGAGGGTCTGGTTACCGCATGCAGGAGTGATGAGGTCTGCACTGGCCTGAAATCCAGCATGTGTTTGCTTCAGAACCAGGGAGCGGTTTCTTATCTGCAAGCTGAGAAAGGATTGGTAAAATGCCGTCAGCTGAACATTCTTATTCCATCTTCTCATCCAGCTGGCTGGAGTCCAGAGAGCAGAAGTGGCAGTACATAATTAATTGCTGCTCCTCTGGGTTTCTCTAAGTCTGAGAATTTCCAGAGGAGAGGGGGGTGAAGTTAACTGTTTTTTATTGACTTGTAGGGTTTTTCCTTCAGTAGTATCAGCACCCCCTGGGAAGATGAAGTTGTCCCTGTTTTGCTGATAGAGGGAGGAGGGTTGTGGTTGCTGTATGTACTTGTTTTACTAAAATACTGTATCTCTTTCTTTTCATGTGTTGGTTTCTTGGACCAGTTATTACAGTAAGTATTGTTTTTACTGATGATCTGTGGCAGCATGTCTAATGTCTGAAATGAAGCATTCTGGGTATAAGAAGCTCTTTAGCTTCAGCTAAAGGCACTTTTGTCATTGTAAGATCATATAGATTAAATCCCCTTACCAAATATGGCAAGATCACAAATGCTTTGTAACTAGGGACAGAGATCTTTCTTTACTTTAGCAATGCTCAGCTTTACAATGGGAACATACCATTGCTTAGGTAAACTAATTAAAATAAAGTTAGCTCATACTCTTATGCCCCTTAGAGTAATCTGTCTTCTGAATTTGATATTTCCTTTTACATGCTGAGTGTTTCACTGTCTTGTGCTGTTTCTAGTCCCTTGAGGGAGGATAGGGTTACCTTTGGAAGTCCTTTTCTACTCACAGTAATAATAAGATATGGAAAACTTTTTGCTTACTTGGCAGAGCTGTGCTTCTTGTCCCTTCTCTTTCCAGTGACAAAAGCTCTCAACACACGAGTTTAATATTGTTCATTTGAAGAGGTTGCATCCAAATATGTACTCAATGCTAGATCAATAATCTCTTTGAAAAGATGATTTCTGCCTAGTTAACATGTTACCCCTTATAAACTCTGAAGTAGGGTGGCAGATATCCTTTACAGGAAAAGCTATTTATAAACTCCAAATGTTTCACTAAAACAATGACACTTTGTTTTTACAGTGAACAGCTTGTGATTTATTTGATCTTATGTAGTTTGGGATCAAATGATTTTTCTAAAAGCAATAATGTATTTACAGATAATTGTGAGGTTCTCAGAGTTAAACCCCAATCAAGTTATAATTCTTTGAGCTGACTTTCCTACTGCTTACCTAGTTAATAAGAACTGGACTTATATATCCAAAGAGTAACAAGAAGCTTTGTTTTGATGACAGAACGAGTATATGAAGGATGACTTCCTGATCAAAATTGAAACCTGGCATAAATCAGATCTTGGAACACAAGAGAATGTAAGTATTTTTCATGTGTTTTATTCATCTCCTTAATCTCACAGTGATGTATTCTGTGCTAGATTAGAGAATGGCTCTGTGGAAATGTCTATTTGCTGTGTTCCTGGATTTGAAATGGTTATTGCACTAGCGAGGCAGAGACTACGTCCTGTTGGCTTCTTATCATACTGAATAAAATTATCCCCCAAACACTTGTTCTGCATGAGCACCTTTGCTTCTTTAGAAGGTCTTGGATTGTGTGTTTATCATAGCACATCCACTTTGTATATGGATGGGGAACACTAGGTGTCTGCATCTCCATCTGGGTTTTTTTTATGATCTTAGAATGGGAATGTTCTGTAGTTGAATCAGGCATGTCAGTCTTGTACTTTCACTGCAGGTTCATAAACTGGAGCCAGATGTGTGGAAGAATGTAGAAGCTATTTATATAGACATTGCTGATCGGAGTCAAGTACTTCCCAAGGTATGGCGGATGGGTAAGAGCTTCTTAGTGTGAGGAGCTCTGTGCTAAAAGGGGTATAATGAACAAACTGTGTTCCCAGGAATGGTCACAGGTAACAGAACAAATGAGAGGATGGGAAGAAGTGGAAAGGCATTCCTTGAACATACTTAAGCAAGCTAGAGGAAGAGTTCTTTCAAAAGCTATGTCAATACTGTCTCAAAAATGTGTTGCTTAGCCTTACGACCTGTGTAACACTGTATGTGTGTGTGTGTATATATGTATGTGCATCAGCACTAGAGCTGCTTATAATATTTGAGTAACAAGAAACAGCACTGTTCTTTCTGTATAGGATTTTTTTTAAGCTGCCTCCTTTGTGAAACTGACCTATGGCTTTACAAGTGTGTCTTGAAATCATGTAGTGAATACTTCATTCTAAGAATCACTATAGTTACTGTAAGAAACTAAGGAATGCTTCTGTACTGTACTGGAAAAAAACCCAAGCCCTAACTATATAAAAATGGAATTTTGTTTGTTGCCTCTTAATATTTCTGATGCCATTCAAATATGGCTAATTTACCTGTTTTCAGACTTGGTTCTGGGTCTTAAACCAGAACTAGTATTTATTTGGCTTTTCTGTCCAATCAGGTTGAACTGGTAGAACATGAGTAGCATCTGATTCTGATAGGTTGGGCAGGTACTAAGCTGTATCTACAAATACAAACTATTCTGAATTAAGTACTTCCAGAGAGGAAAGGGAATTTACCTGAGGCAGAAGACTCCCAAAAAAGATGCTACTGATTGATTATCACTAAACTGATGATTTGAGTTTGGCTCTATTTTAAATTAAGTGGGGGTAGGAATAGAGCACACATCCCAGTCTTAATCCAACCTGCAGGAAAGGTATGCTGCAAATCATTTGCTGTGTAGTAGGGGCATAACTGATGCCTCTTTCTTTTTGATGGTACTGTGAGTTTGACAGTACTTCTAGTGTGTAATATGTGAGTAGGCATCATATGGATACAGTGCTGTGAATAATACTTGATACCACCTGTCCAGAGAGCATAGTTATTTTATGCAGCAGCAGTGTTTAACTCCCAGAAAACAAATGGTTTCAGGAAACCTATTCCTGAGGTTTTACAGATCTCCTGATAGTCTTACCCCACAGGAGTCCTTACAAAGGTCATATCAGTTTGTTAATGCTTTTTCATGTAGGTCTAGGATGCAGCACAGGGGAGAAATGTTTCTTTGAAGATTGTCTGACCTAATGTTGAAGTCTGAACACAGTAGCTCTTCAGTAGGCAGTTAGAGGTCAGGCTGTGCCTCCCAGAAAAAAAAATCCTTTGTGGCAGTGAGCAGCTGTGTAACAGTAGGATAGTTTGTGTTTAATCTCATGTGTCTATCCAATAGGATTACAAGGCAGAAGAAGACCCAGCAAAATTTAAATCTGTCAAGACTGGACGTGGACCTCTGGGTCCCAACTGGAAGGTGTGTATTGCATGAGTTCAGGAACTGCATCAGCTTGCATGACTGAAGTATAGATACATTCTGGAGCTCAGAGCCACAGATATATACATAAAACATTAGGATCACTTCTGTAGAAGGAAATGCAGAACTCAGCTGATGATCTGTTCTGAAGTTAAAGGAACTGGAAGAGTTTGGTACAAATAGAATGAGTTCCAAGAAATTGCTAGGCTTGTTTGGTGTTCACCCAAGAGAATTCAAATATGAAATAGCAGCAGTGTTTAACCTTTCACTTAAATCCTTGGAATCTGAAGACTCTGCAAGTGCAAATATGATACTAGTCTTTAAAAGGTACACTGAATGGGATCTGGGGAACAAGTGTGATCTATAGGAGGCAAGTCCAGTAGAAGCTGGTGTTGATACGATCCACTTGCGAAAAGTGGATGTGGCTCCTGTAAAAGGAAGTAGGAAAGTCCTCTGCACAAGTCTTGTGAATCTTTCTTTAAGGTTTAAATAATTATGTGGATGACTCAGCTGATATAAACTATTTCCAAATGGTTTCAGATAGGGATTTTGTCAAAAGACTTTTAAGGAAAATAAGTAGTCATAGCACAGCAGTGAAGATACTGAAAAACATAAAATTAATGGTATTAAAAATGGAGAACAGAAGAATGGTCCATCCTCAAAATGGAGGGAGGGCCACCTGTGGAGGAAACTAGATCTAGTTTCATCGTGGTCTTAACCATGGAAAAGAGATGAGCAAAGATGTGTCAAAACTTGTCAGTAAAAGATAGGCAAGGCATATGGATGCAAGATGATCATGAGGAACTGTGGAAAGACTTCATAGTTACGACTGAAGGAGTTGCTTTCCTGGGAACTATTGACCCGAGTCCTGTTGTGAATATCGTGTCTTTGCAGAAGGAGCTGGGGAAACAGACAGATTGTCCATACATGTGTGCTTACAAACTGGTTACAGTCAAGTTCAAGTGGTGGGGTCTGCAAAATAAAGTTGAGAACTTTATACAGAAGGTAAGTGAGCTCTTTAATGGGGAGAGATGGGAAAATGAGGCATATTTCATCTCCTATCTGCATTAGCACCTCAGCTGCTTCTAATAGTGTACACTGCCTGGAGATGTTAACTTGAAACCCAGTCATGTCACTCCAGGCAATATAGTACTGCAATCAGCTTAAGTTGGATTCAGTGTGCTACTAATCCGAGGGCTGTACTGGCTAAGTGTTATGTGAATTGGCTATTGAACCATTTCCACTTTAACACAGGAAGGTAAACTGGCTGTTTTGCTTAATGTATCAGCCTGAAAAATGCTGCCATTTGGTAGTTTTGTGAATGAGATGATGCATATGTACTATGGTTGTTTATGTCAGGGGAAAGATATGGGGTTTTTTTGAGGGGGAAGATAGCTACAGCTTCAGTTAGCTGATCCTCATCAGCTGAGGATCTTTCTGGTGAGTCCTAGAGCTCTGTTCATGGTTTGCTACTCCAGACCACGGCTTGAAAAACCTGTGTTAAAAAATAAGCAGATACTAGGAAACTTAAAAAATGAGGAATTAGTATCCTTAAAAGAGCTTTCTCTGTGGCAGAATTCGTAACCCATGACCCACAGCAGGATGCTAGACCTGGGATTTGGTACATGCAATTTTCCAGACAATGCCATGTTCATAAAACAACCTGACTTTAGATCATGGAGACATCTTGGTGGTTAATATTGATAAACTGCAGTGCTCCTTCTGGAAAAGCAATTGTCTGGTGGTATAATCTAAAGAGAACTCTAAGGGAAAATGAACGTGCTGCTGCAGGATTTCAAATTTCTATAACAAAAGCCCTGAATAAAGCAGTGTCTTGAATCACTTTCAAAGTGTCTGTTCAGCTGCACTTATGTGTCAAAGTAGTTGAGTTGCTTTTGATGAGAGCAAGCTATCAGATGTGAAATCATAATTGATAAAACTGAAGTGTCCCTCCTTAACAGGAACTTTCCAAGAGGCATTGTATACCCTGTCTAATATAAACTAGGCAAAATCATTGTCTGTTATAAAATGGAAATAAATCGCTCCTAACTTGAAGGAGCTTGTGCACATTAGTTACCTCTGCTGAAAGGTTTTCAGATGAGGAAAACAAGTTTAGGCTTTTTATAGGTCACTGCAAAAGAAAAAAAAAAACCAAAAAAAAACCAAAATAGGTGCCTATCAACCTTTTGCACTTGCTAACTTCCAGTTTTTAGCAAGTCAAGGATTATTTTAAAAATACTTTTTCTGCTTTTTTTTTTTTTTTTTTCCTTCAGGACAACTATTTTGTTCTAAGTAAACCCAACCTGGAGCATCTGACTCAGAAAAATACACTGTCAAATCAAAGGAAATTACTAAAAGTATTGACTAATTTTTTGCTCGTGTGCAGGCTGCTATCTAGGCTTGACAAAAAATTGCATTTCTCTGGGGATTCAAACTCCAGATAGTCTGCTAAAAGAATGAAAATAAGTAGCTCCAGTTTCCAGTTGTGGCAGCTATGTAGAAAGGTGGGTGAGGGAGCTTGTTCTTCAGTGTATACATCTCTGAAAATTGTTATGATCTGGCTAGATCCATATTAATTGGCGATGAGTAAGCTCGTTTGTATGTTTTATTCCTCCTCCTTTTCCAGCAAGAAAAGCGTCTCTTCACAAACTTCCATCGGCAGCTCTTCTGCTGGCTTGATAAGTGGGTTGATCTGACTATGGAGGACATTCGTAGGATGGAGGAGGAGACCAAGAGACAGCTGGATGAGGTCAGTGGAAAAGCAGGGCAGGTGTGGGTTGTGTGAGAAACTGTTTCCATCCAGTACAGTGAAGAGAGGAAAGACTGCTGCATTGTCATAGTGCAGTGTGTATTGTCCTCCTGCTATTTAGGTCATGCTGCTTGTGGTTTGAATGATTGGCTGTGACCCCGCTGTGCTGGCATCTCCTTCTAATCATTATGGACTTCTCCTTCTGTTTGTTGTTAGGCCAAGAAATGTATTGAACCACAGGTAATGAGGCTATGAGCAACAGGGATTTGTTTACCACTTTAATATCTTTTACCCAAAGCTGAATGGTTATTTTCATAGAATCACAGAATGACTAGGTAGGAAAAGACCTTTAAGATCACTGAGTCCAACTATACCTGTCCTTTCCTAAATCATATCCCTCCCTGGGCACCTCATCTACCTGTCTTTTAAATACATCTTCTTTATTCGTTTCCAAAAAGCAGTTCATGACAAGAATTTTTACCTCTAAGAATTATAAGCAGGTAGTGGGATATATAGCAGCATTCTTACTATGAAAAACAGGAATTTGGTAATAATGAGTACATTGTTCTGTGATTTGTGCCCTGCCTGCGCCCTTCTCTTCATGCCTCAGGATATTTCACTACAGTTTTTGTGTACACTCTGCCCTTTGAATAATGGTTCTAGCTCCCTAGAAGACCTGCAGTTTAAACAAAAACGATGCCTCTATGTGCATATTCACAAACACTGATTTGGGATGCTCCAATTTAATCAGTTTCTTACACAGAGGATTTAGCTTCATGTGTTCCATAGCAATGTTTTGAGATACCAACATTGAGTTTTCTCTTTCAGATGAGAGAAAAAGATCCAGTGAAAGGAATGACGGCTGCAGATGACTAACGTCACTTCTTCCTTGTGCACTGTAGGTATCCAGAGAGTTTGACAAAACACCGTATTGCACTGTTTAGAAGAAAAAAAACAAAGCATTTGGATAAGAAATAATCCTATTCATAGCTTCTGGCAGGCAAATCTGTAGTATTAATTGTTTATATAGTCAGCCTATCAGTGAAACGGCTTCACAAGTGAGTTTACTGTTTTGTTTCAAAACTACTCTGAAGAAATGTTTGAGTGAAAAGTGTGTTGGAACACTTTGTAGACTTTTTACTGTTATTTATATTTTAATACATGCATTACTTTCCAGGGCTTGTAGAGAAATTTTGTCAGTCCCAAAAGAATAAGTTTGACCTGCAAATATTTAAAGACTTTTGAATCCTTGCAAATTAATTTGGAATGTATTTCTTGTGTCATTTGTTAACAGTATTTACTAATAGACCAAGGCTTGGTGCAATACTTGCATATTGCAGGAGAGGCAGCAATAACAATTTTAAACCTTTGACTTGGTTTTTCATCTATTTCATTATGAGTATGCTAACTTGGCAGGGAATGGGCTATCATACTGGAAAGCATATCACAGGATCACAGAATTGTAGGCGTTGGAAGGGACCTCGAGAGATCATTGTGTCCAACCCCCCACCTTTGGCCAAATCCTTATGTCGTATCCTAGACAGCATGCTAGATGATAACATGTAAGCAGTGCCAAGAATGTTGAACTTTATTCTGTTAAATTGTGTAATCGGTTCAGTTCTGGTGGATTTTTCTTTGACACTGTACAAAAATGTAGTGTAGTATTAGGGAAGTAAGAAGTTGAAAAGAAGAGATTGTTTGTGTAGAGAGTCCAAGTTATTAACCATAACTTTTCTAGGGCTGTAAACTGCCAACCTAGCTATCCTTGGAAAGAGTGGGATGGGGCAGAACCACAGCCTTATCAAGGACTGACTCTACCTGTGCTTGTCCTCCTTTTTATCTGTTGATTGGCAGTAAGTGGGGTGCAGAAGGCGAGGGAATGTCTGAAGTAGTGTCTTTCTGACAGACATGTTTTATTTTTTTAATGCAACTTAATATTTTTTCATTACCTCTTCATTGATATTTACTCTGAGAAATGAGCTGGTGATCTTCTCAATTTTATTGTAGCCTCTGGGTTGTTAGATTGTCAGTTTCTGCTTTATATTTGTAAACTGTTGGAAATTCTGCTCTGCATTGGTGCTGAAATGGAATGATGCTGTGGTGTATTGCCATTGTCTGCACCGGTGACAGTGTGTCTCTCATGTCCTGAAGGTTCAGTCTTACACTTCTTTTTGGCACGCTGCTCTTCCAAAGTGGTTCTAACATGTTTTCCTGTTATCTCTTCATTTTAGTTTGCAAGACAGTCATCAGGAAGGCCTGGGGAATCCACACTCTTGACTGACGGACCATCTCTGGATCAAGCCTTTCTATATCCAATCGGCAGGCGATTTTAAATCTCCCATAGCTAATTCTAGATGCCCCTTAATATTGTGAGCAAATAGACCGTCTGGTACTAAGCACTCCAATGTTAGCACGTATGTGAAGGAGGTAGCTCCTTGGAGACGTGTGACTTAGAGATCACTGTATTTAAGACTCCTCCCTCCTTTTATTTCATTGTGTTCAGACCAATTTCCATGTGGCCCTGTTTGATTTCCAAGTGACATTTTTAGCTAAAATAGTCTTGTGATGTGGTGACTTAGATTTTTTTATTTTTATTTTCATTTTTCCAAATGGGATAAACTGCCACCTTTGTTCCTGCCCAGCCCTTCAGCATTCTTTGAATGTCTATGTGGAGAGGGAAACTGTCAGTATTTTAGAGTGCAGAACTATTCCACAAAATGCTACGCTCTGACCCTTGTTCCCAGGGTAAGAAAATCAATGGCTTGTAATCTGAATACATAATCAGGAGTAGCCGGGTATAGTTCTTGGTCTGTGATGAATTGTGATATGTAGCTTCTGCACAGCATTACTTTGTTCTGTCTTAGCACACATGAATTAAAGACTGCACAGAAGCTGCATTTGGTGTCCCTGTGCTAGGGCCTTCAGCACATAACTGTTGAGTTGCAAATTAGTGTACGTGGTCCCTTTGGCCCCTGTAGCTATGTTGTCCTTCAGCCGTGTGTGTCGGTCTTACAAAATCATTATGAAGAGTTGCTTGACATACACCGCACTTTCCTGCTTCTTTATTTACTAAGACTTCCCCTAACTTAAAAAACTAAAATTATTTTGACAAATAATGACTTGATTCTCCCTGGATAAATTGGAATGTATCAAAAGTTGGTGTACAAGAAAAGTCTTGGTATCTGACTACATCCAGGTGCCTGGGTTGGTGGTTCTGCTCAGCAATAATATTCTTCCCATTGCAAGACTGACTAAACTATCTCCTTTTGTGCTATAAAAAGCAACTTATAAAAGCCTGCAGTTGTTTTCTAGGATATGTCAGTTACTATAAATCACAAAGGATACTGTCAAACAATATTATTTAATGAACTCAGATACTTACTGTAACTATCCTTGTTGATATCAGCTTTAGACAATCAAATAAGCAGAACAGAATCAAAGAAATGCTGCTTTATTAAATACATATAAAAAAGAACCAATTTCTTTGCTTATGCCTAAGGCCCAATGTTTGATTTTTTTTCTTTTTATTTTTTTTTCTCGTTCTAGTAATCACTTTATTTTCCACTTCTGTATTTGGCGGCGCTAATGCAAAATACTGCGTGCCAAACACAGTTGTGGGCGTATTACCACTTTTGAGGAGTTGTCTTGGTGTTCTGTAATACATCCGACTCCTTCAGCCCTTCACGTTTTGCAAGCAGGAGATCCTGAAACAATCCTGTGCCATGCTGGGATCTGAACTGTTTTCAGTG
The DNA here is from genome assembly GCA_013399135.1 of Heliornis fulica. Lineage (NCBI taxonomy): Eukaryota > Metazoa > Chordata > Aves > Gruiformes > Heliornithidae > Heliornis > Heliornis fulica. Next base: position 429,451 of record VXBZ01005096.1, on the reverse strand, counting down.
CAAGGAAAGATGAGGCATGCTCTGAAGGGAAAGGATGGCATTTGGTTTCTGGGGAGGGGGCAGTTTATCCCTTTACTTTTAGTTTTGTTATTTTGCCTTACTCATGTCTAAGTGCAATAAGCTCTGAATTGTACCAGTAACTCTGGCAGGCTCTTCTCAGCGACCTCAGACGGTTTTGCGGGATGGGGGTGGGGTTTGAGGGATTTTTAGCAATCTCACTAGGCAGAAGTAAAACAAATTTATTGTAAAATAGGTGAATAAACTAAATTTTAATCCGTGAGGCTATTTGGGACCAGGATGTTTCATGACATCTTCTATAGCTGTTCAAGATGTATTCTAGGAGTGTAGGCCCCGGTTATAGTTCTTTCAGTTTAAGGTATTTTTAACTGAGAATTTATGCACTGACTTCTGTTCATGTTTGTCGGTCACGTTTTGAGGGATTCTTACACTTGAGGACAACCTGAGAATACACACAGCACACTTGTTCTTTCGATTTGTGTTATCCAAGAGGCTTTCTATCTGATGACACTAATCTCAATGGAAGCAGATTGTAACATTCCACCATGCAATCCGTTTTTGATCCTCTCTTTTCAGAGTAAGAGCTTTTACACAAAGCTTTCCTGATTAGTGGAAAAAACTGGGAAAACAAACACAGGAACTCCAGCCTGAATAGTACCCTCCTCGCCCTTGCTTTCTTTCCTTCCAATGTAATCCAAAGTGAAAGCATCCCTCAGCCTTGGAATAGACAAATTCTATAACGACCTTTTACTCTCGATGCTTGGTTCCTGCTTGTGAGTATAGCAAAGAGCACGCAGCGATGCCGTGCTGTATCCTTCAATGGCTTTGGCAAGAGCCCCTCAACCTGCTGGCTTCCGGAGGGCTTATCGCTGGGCTCTTTGTCTGTTCTAGGGCGATGGTTGTGCTGTGCCAACCTCTCTCCGCTCCTCACAGCGTTTTGGGGGGCTGGAGGCAGGTACCTCACCACAACCTGGGGTCAGGCTGTTTTGCCGGCAGGGCTGCTTGGCCTGTCCCCCCTCTCCCCTCCACTGCACCCCTCTGGGTTCATCCCCGCTGGGCCTCCCTGACACGTTCTGATCGGTTCGTCGTGCTCTTTCCTTTGGCAACACCCCCCTTGTAGAATGGGTTAGATTATCTCGTTGTTTCTTTAAATGTGAGTTTGTGCCTTTTTTGTCTCCTGAATCTTCCAATACAGGCATATTGGAAACGAAATCTAATAAAATACTAGACAGAGCTTTACGCCTCCGCCTCCTTTGTGTTGCGGGGCGGGGTGGGGGGGGAGGCTGGTTTGTTGAGGGGACCCGCCGCCATGGTCCTCCCGCGCGCCTGGCGGCGTCCCCGCGCCGTCCTTCCGCAGCCCCCGTTCCCGCCCCCGTCACGCGGGCCAATGAGCGCGGGGCGCTGCCGGCACCGGGAGCGTCGCTGCTGAGGGGAAAGAGGAGGCCGCGGGCCGGGCCAGGCGAGGCCGGAGCCTCCGCTTGTCTCCTGAGCAGCCTTTCCTGACTGGAATCCTGGTAGAGGCGGTGCGGAGATGGAGCCTGCGGGCCCGGCGCAGCGCGGCGCCGTGAGGGAGCTGAGGTGAGGGGCGGGGCGGGGGGCGGCTCGGGGTGAGGCGCAGGGCTGAGGGAGGTTTCCCAGAGTAGGGAGGGAAAGTAGCTAAGTCGTTACGTAATTAGCTGAGAATTAGCGAAACTTGTGTTTCTGCTTATTAAAAGGGAGTTATACTAATTGGCGATGTTATGTAGTCGTATGAGACAGAAGAAAAGCTGATTTTCTGATTTGAAAGCGTCGCTCCTGGAGCCGTTTCGGGAGGGCTTACCGCGTAGTTTGGGTCCTTAGGACTTTCCAGAGACCTACTTAGGTGTAATGAGGACAAGATCTACTGCACCTGCTATTAATGTGGCTAGCGCCTCAAATTCCCTGCTTGTGAGGGGCAAAAAGCTTGAATAATTATTTGGCTTCTGCTTTTGTGGTCTTTATGTTCATCTTCACGCTTGTGTGGTGATGACAGAAGTTGTTGATGTCGAGCTGTGGTGTCACGCCATGGGCTTGGTACACTTAAAGAAATCTGGCCCCAACAAGCACTAACACAAGCTCAAATATCTTAGAAGTTGTGGTAATGCAGTATTACGCCCCTAAAAATGTCTCTGTTCTTGAACCATTTTAGGAATTGGTGACAATAATATCTTAATTTATTTTCTTGCATTTAGGAATGTGCTTGCAGAACGCGTGCTTGAGACTGTATTCTCAAGGTACCAAAAGCTTCCAGATTAGTTTGAGCAGTATTCTCCTTCCTTTGGTAAAGGCTGTCTTTGTGGCATCAGATGAAAACTGTTATCACTCTAATTTCCCCTCCTTGCTGGGAATGGTACTTGTATGACCTTGTGAAGTAGTTGGGAGCATCAGTAAACCTTTGGGATTTAAACAGCATAATATGCTGTTTTTCTTTTGGTGTAAATTCTAGCACTGCATTCTTTCCTGTGTTTTCATTAGTAGTGTGGATACTCAGCACTTTGAGGAATTTAATTTCTGTTAGCAATGACTTACGATTTCAGTATTATTTCAGTTTTGTTTAATCAGATAATTGTCTTACAAAATTAGTAACTGGAGAGCGTTTCCAAGTGATACATCCCTGGTGGCAGAATTAAATCTGCTGAATGCATTTTCTTTTTCCCCCTAGAAATTTGTTTTAGAATAGCTTTGGCTGACTGAAGTGTATTCTTATAAAGTGAATCTATTGGTGAGAGAAATTGTGGAGCATTGAATTAGCCTGGTATGCAAGGTCACTTTGCAGCTTTTCCACATACATTGTGTGTCACCTTGAGCAGGCGGTCGATTGCGGGATAACCATACTGCCCTAAAAATGGGCTTGTTGGGGGATTCACTATCAGTGTCTATAGGGCCCTTAGGGGACACCAAGATAGATGAAAAATTAACAGCTTATTTTAGGTCTATCTGAGGTTTAGCTAAACTGGTGGTAGAGTGAATACCTTTTTAGAAGCTCTATATTGAAATTATAATCTTATTAAAAAAGAATAGACAAGTCCTGTGGCATGCAAATTTTTCTGCTGTTGCTCAAGAGGAGCAGGTTTGCTTGGGTTTGGTCAGAGCTATGTATTTGCATCTTTGGGAGCCAGAGATTATATTTCTACTAGCCTACGGATAGAAGCACATGATTGATTCACATCAACAATAAATTCTTCTAAATCTTGAGCTTATAGAATTAAGCACATTAAATCTATTCTGAAGAAACAATTCACTGTGCGAGGGTAGGATCTGATTGCAGCTTTTGTAACAACCCCTTGAGCATGGTGGTAAAGCTACAGTTTTTTTCAGCATAGCTCCATCTACATTTGTCCTTTGGCGTTAGAGGCAATGCTGAATTTCACAGGAGTGAAAACTTCATCTGAAAGACCCTTGGCCATTCCATTTCTTTTATACTAAGATCTTAATGGGCTGGTCTTTCAGAGTGTAGTTATTCCTTGCTTTTGAGCAAATGGCATCCTTCAGTAGTGAAGATGCATTTCAAGATTCAACAGCCCTCTCCCTAAATGATTTAGAAAATCTGCACAACTTCCGCAGCCGCTCTGCAAGTTTCAGCAGCACCGGGTCCAGTGGCCGCTTGCAGCTTCGTCAGCGTGTAGCCCAGCTTATGGCTTGTGTGGAGGACATCAGCTCGGATGATGAAATTCATGAAGAAGTGTCTCGCACTCTAGATGAAGCTTTCCTTATCTGGGGGAAAAAGTTGAAGGATAAGTGGCAAGAATTCAGGTTTTGTTTCGTGTAGTTAATTAATTTTGTGGGGCGTTTTTTAGGTTGTTTTGGGGTTTTGTTTTGTTGAGGTTTTTTAATGTTAGGGAATAAATAGATTCCTGATGGATGAAAAGTGCAGAAGATCTTTCTCTGTAGGTGGAAGTTCTGTGGGGAAGTTAGATACTCTTAGGGTTACCTGTTCACCTTTCAAATTTATCATTGGGGTTTTTTGTGATTTCTGTTTGTTTGTAGATTGCACTTAGTTACCTGGAATGTGGGCACAGCTTCTCCACCTCCTGATGTCACTAGTTTACTTCAGCTCGATTCACTGGGTCCAACCATGGATATGTATGTGATAGGGTAAGTATATATTAAAGAACTTGCTTTGTAAGTTTATTGCAAAACTGGAATGTCTCCACAGCTTACTGTGCTGGGAGGACTGTGATATGTGAATCGCTTCCTAGGATGTAGTTTAACATTACTGCTAACAGAAGGTGAAGACTACAGTTTTAGTGACTTAAAACAGAGATGATTTATAGCAAGAGAATCTTCTTTATGCTGTTGTTTGGTGACAAAATATCGAATTATCCTTTTTCTAAATACACCAAAAGTTTTTGGCTGCTGTTTATTTTGCTGGCACATAGAGGCATATTCATTTTGATATGAAAGTTATCCAGAATTCAGCATGTTTTAAAGAAATTAGTGCAAACTCATTAGGCACAATCTGCTCTCATGTTTTCCAAACATTACTGGAATTTTAAAGACCTGACAGTCAGGTTGTTTATCATAACATATCTTGATTTTAGCATCATCTTAAACTCTGTCTTCTGATGTATATAAGCTCCTTCAAGTTTACTTTTCTCTGTGTTAGATGTGTTAGATGTGTTAGACCTCTGGATAGGTTAAATTATATGTAAATGAGAAACTGAACAGCAAAAAATTTCTGACTTAGTGCTGAGGGAGGTCTGTTAGGATGTTGTGGTCTGTGTTCTGAACAGATTAGATTAATTCTGTCAAAAACCAAGGGATACAATGTGAATAATCTTGATGTATTCAGTTTACAGGAGGTGAACTCCAGAATCACAAATTTTCTGTCTGACTTGGCATTTGATGATCCATGGAGCATTTTCTTCATGACTGTATTGTCTCCATTGGGATATATCAAGGTAATTGTTTCTGTCTATAAAGTGTCACAACAGTGAAGGAAAACATTTTCCTCAGCTCATTCAGATCTTTTTTTTTCCCCTCAAACTCTCTGTGAAAGATAAGTCAGTGGTGGTTTTTTGTAGGTGTCAGTTGCTTCCGTACGTAAATAGGTCAAAATCAGTGCATGTTAGAAGCGGTTCTTCATCACACTTGTGTTTTCCTTGTTTGTTGATAAAGGCAATTTTAAATTTTCTCTGTTAATAATAAAGTCTGTAATTTTAGCAGTAAAAATTGAACATACAGTTTTTCATTTGGAATAATTTGGCAGCTTTGATGCTTTTGCAACTCAGATGACATAGAGCAAGAAGTTATTCATATACACTGGCTATGTCCTGTGTAAATGCTGCAGAACTGTGTGTTTAATAGAAAAATATACTGTGTAATAAGAATACATTCTCAAGGAGCAAGTAATGAAGATGATTTAAAAATAAATGCAGTATAAACTTACACTCAACAGCATGTTTTTTGTGGCCACAATTTCTCTATCTCTTTCTTGTTTGTAGAAATTTTTTTTGCTCTATGCAATATTTGGGAACTGTATTGTGATGCTTCTAATGTAGTCTCCTTAAGTACCTGCTTTCACTATAAGTGTTCCAAGCAATGGCAGTGACTTTCATTAAGATTGGTAAGGTTTCTTTTTCTTTTCCTCTCCCCAACTTATTTATAGGTGAAAAGAAATTGCATGTATGTAAAAAGGGTTTTTAGTGGCTGTATATACTTTTCTGAGGACTTTGGTTTTGTTGAAGACCTAGAGCATTGTATGGTAGTTTAACTGACAAGATTTTTGGTAGTACTTAAGGTGTAAGATCAACCAGAGTACTAGCTGTTTGAATAATGCAAACAATAAACATAGGAGAATATACTAAATTTCTGTAACAAAGAGATAGTAAAAGCCTTCTGAGTGTCATACTGGTTTTCTAAGTCAAGCATTATTTCAGGGTGATTTTGCTGAGATTATTTTATCTGCATGCTAATCAGACTCAGTAGTTGTGTCATTCTTTTAGCTGTAATTAAAGAAAACAAAGGTCCCATTTGGAATTCTAAAAAAGAAGAAAAAGCCATCATTCACTCTAGTGTAAGCCATTGCTGATAAATCTTGCTGTAGACATTGAGGCCCTGTGTACAGACAGTTAAAAAGAATTCAGTGATACACGTGGTTGATTTTGAATTCTGATGTATAAATGTGTCATTTAGACACACTAATGAATGGATGCTGCCACCTAATGGTTTTCAGCAGGACCTGATAAGCTGTAATAACGAGAAGGTACTGTCAGGCCAGGTCAAAATCAGAACAGGAGGTGAGGAGAGCTTACACTAGGACTTATCTGGGAAGTTGGCTGAGGAGGAGAGGAGCAGTTACCCTTTCCTTGCTGACCTGTGACAAGGGTGGGCGTAGAGGGGTTGTCGTGGCTTTGGGTCCATTTTCAGGGTGTTAAGTTGTTTGGAGTCAGTCAGTTCTTTCACTATAAACAGAATCATGCTACCTTTATGAAAGACCTTTGCCTGATCTGTCACCACACGTTGGTTGGTCTAGTGCTAGTTCTAGCGGCAGAGGGAGCCGTTGTGTGTTGGTATTCAACCCTACAGAGAGAAGACGTTTCATATGGATCTTGTCAAGTGTTTGGGGCGGAGGGGTGGTACTGACCCATAGCAGGATGAACTGTAGCACCTACCAAAGGTGCTCAAAGATCTTGCTATCTCACGAGCTTAATTATGGAAAGGAGAATACCGGTTACACAGAATGTCTGATCAAATGCAAATATTTATGCACCATCTGGTAATTTAGATCATCATTTCAGTACACTGCTTCGTATTTTGTTGGGTTCAAGAACAACGAAAACACTACCACATATTCTGAAATAATTTAATTGTGCCGATGTGGGGGCAAAGAAAGGAGGAATTCTGTTCTAAATTTTGTGTGGAGTCTGTGTACTTCTCCAGCAGTTGCATTGTCAGTGGTGGTGTTAATATCAGATTTTATTCTAGTGTAGTCTAGTACCAAGTTCATCCAGCATAAAATTGAACTACAAGTAATGGATTTCAATGTCTGTATTTTAAATTAAAACGTTATCATTAAAACAAACACTTAAAATGAATTTTTTGTCTCATGCCAGGGACATTGTAAAGTTCATAAATTTTTAATGAAGAACATCTTTGTTAGAGTATTTCTGCGCACGCGCGCACACACACACACACACACACACGTGCCCCAAACCACAAAAAAAACTCATAGTATCTTCAAGCTTAAACAATGTCTTACATGATCCATAAGCAGCTTTGCTTTGAAAGTTTTTACAGGCATTGCAGGGAAGAGCTCCTGCTGTTTGTAGCTCATTGTTTTTACAAATGCCTAGGAGTAACTGCAGTGCTTTTCAGACATTTTAATGGCATATAGAATGATTGATTATATGCTGAATGGTGTTTCAGTTTGAAAAAATTGCTCCTGCAGTAGACCTGTAAGTGTGTGCTATTAGATTATAGTTGAAAAATCAAGAATTTGGTTCATCATGAACAGGGTCCTTAAAGGTCCAAACAGGAGGCAAAAAAAGTGTTTGGGTAAATACACATATTTTGAGATCAGCTTCAGATTTGTAGTGCGGTCTTACAACTAATTTTAATCAGCTGAGAGATTAATCAGATTTCCTTAGATGCAATTCTACCATAAACGTGTATTCTTTATGTCACTGAAACGCTTCTGCATTTACTGTGTCACATTATTGAAGCCAAGCTTGGTGAGGGGAACTGCATGACTTCTGTGCTGTTCTTTACCTGAAAGCTTCTATGAAGTAGACCCAAGGGATTTGAGTATGTCTCTGGAAATGACCATGCCCTCTATTATCTCTTCCAGCTCTCCTCTGTTCGCATGCAGGGGTTACTACTTCTGGTCTTTGTGAAGCACATTCACCTTCCCTTCATACGCGACATTCACACCCACTACACACGCACAGGCCTGTATGGATACTGGGTAAGGAACTATCTAAGACTTGATTGCCTGTGTATGTGGGGGTGGAGAGAGCATATCTGAAAATTAATAAACTGACAAGTAGGCTTACTTGTTTAGACTTTATTTGCAACTGCACAGCACAGAGCATAATGTTACCAGTTTAGTAGGTGATGTACAGCACCTTATGTAGGAAGAAATTGTATTCATTTCAGTCTAAATAGCAAGATTGAAACGTGTAGGTGGTGTTAATAATTACGTTTGCAGGTGTTGACTGTAGCATCAGAGGCTGTTGTTAATCTTCCTTACCAGGGGAACAAAGGAGGAGTCACTGTTCGCATGTCCCTCTATGGCCATACAATTTGTTTTATGAACTGCCACTTGCCAGCTCACATGGAGAACACGGAGCAGCGACTGGATGACTTTGAGAAAATTCTGGAAATGCAGTTTGAAGGAGAGAATGTTCCAAGTACCTTGGATCATGAGTGAGTTGTTCAGAACCTATTAGTCTATATTGTTTTTATCTGTTGCGTGGTAAACTCATGTACTTGAGAATTTTGGTTTTGGATTTTTCATCCATTGTCTTTATTTTAAATGTCTGTTCAGCCTTGACCAGGAATCCTGTGAGGAAAAGATAACCTGGTCTATTTTGTAAGACCTCTTCCAGTCTTGGTTTACATTGAATTTGTCAGCATATGTGATGTGCTGGAGAGCTTTAGAAGCTTCAGTCCATTTATATAAAATTATCCTTTAGATTACTATTAAATGTTCACCTTCCTCCCTTTTTTGATGAGATTTGTGTTATGTTTTGGGCTATTTTTATTCCTGTTGTAATTCTAATATCTGGCTGAGGGCTTCTGTAGCTACATTCCCTCAGGTTTCTCACAAACAAAACCCCAAATAAACTTGATTTGAGCCAGTAATTGAGCTTTTATTCCTCAGTTCTGCAGGAATTTGTGTATGTTCTGTTGTTTTCATGTTCTGGAATCATGATGCTAATAGAACCACTTAAAAATGGTTGAGAAAAACATTTTCATGTGGTAATTATTTTTTTGAAATCCCTGCAGAACTGCCAGAACAGATAAATCCAAAATAGATATGTAATACCATTTTAATTGTTAATGAGCTCATTAAAATTGGGTTAAAAGGTATGACACATGAGTTAGCAAAATCATTACTTTTCTGACCTTAGTATTAGAATTAAAAAAACCCCACCAAGTAAACTCTAAGTGATAGAAAAAGAAAGCAATAACAACAACAACAATAAAAATACAAAACAAGTGACAAACAGCACCCCCCTCCCAGTTATCATATGGTATGGAACATCCCTTTGGCCAGTTTGGGTTTGCTGTCCTGGCTGTTCCCTCTCCCAGCTTCTTGCACACCCGTGCTTTCTTAGTAGCAGGATGGTGTGAAAAGCTGAAAAGCCCTTGAGTGCTTGGCAACAACTAATAATGTCAGTGTGTTATCATGTTATTCTCATCCTAAACCCAGAGCATAGCCTCATGGGAAGAAAACTCTACTCCTGCTACAACCAGGACTTTCAGTTTAATGTGCTCCATTTTCTTGGTTACATGCATGGGCATGTACCAAATGACGTATTGTCATCTCCAAGAAGAAATTAAAAATGGCATTAAAATAAAAATTTTGCTTCCATAATATCAATTTTGAGGTATCTGCCCCTGAACAAAACATTAAAAGTAGGAATTTTCAAAGAGAATTTAATTTACTTGAAAAGATGGCTTTCCTATTGTTTAAACCACTGCTGATAATACACTCCAGTGATTTGTAACAGTTTTCTTTCATGATAATTGTAGAACACCCAGTATGTATCCTTGCTTTCCCATGGTACTAAACCAGAGCTCTAAAGTCATGGATTAACATAACCAACTGGTATATAGGTTATGAATTCTGTGAGTTATTTACCTACTGTTAAAACTGAATTCTAAATCTGTCTCTAATAGAGATGAAAATCATTGGGAGACTTGGGAGAAGTTAATACCCAGGCAGGAGTGAACACATGGCAAGAATACAAGAGACTTAATTTACTATTTCATTCCGTAAAGTTTTTACTTAGCAGGTTAACCCTGTGCAAGCTTATCTGTAACTATTTAATGTTTGTGTTTAAACTGTTTGCATTAAGTAAAATTAGGTGATTAGAGCACCTAATTGGCGTAATGTCGTATATTCTATTGAATTCTTCTCTCATGTTAATGGATTCCTGTAAATCTTCATTGTTCTTTGGGCTTTTTTTTTTTTTTTTGGCTTTTTTAGTGTTCTCTTCTGGTTTGGAGATCTAAACTTCAGGATAGCAGATTATGGCATACATTTTGTCCGAGAATCAATAAATAACAAGCGTTACAATCTGCTGTGGGAAAAGCTTTAGGTATATTGTCTTGTTCTGCTGGGGTGTGTTTGTGTTTGGTTTGTTCTGAATGCATACAAACACAGCATAGTGGTTATCTTTACCTCTTGCATTTCTAATTTCTGTTAAAATAAATCTTCAGAATAGATGTGAGGTGGAACAAATCAAGCTGTTTGCTCTTGCTTCTCAGTCTAAACCCCAAGTAATTGCAAAATTCTGCTTTTGTTTAGTTCCTTAGCTCTTTGCAGTGCTTGTGTTTGAAGCTTTCTTTGGACTTAATGGCTTGTGTATTGTTCTCTACTGTAATTTCTTCTCCTTTTTCTTCCCCCAAGAATTATTTTTAAGAGAATCTTTTTTGGAATATGTTTTAAGTGCTACAGTTCTGGCAGTAACAGAGAGACACTCCTGATTTTACTTTTCCAAATGTGTTGTACTGACTGAGGTGTTAAATGCTTTTTGGAAGATGCTTTCTAAGCTCCTTTCCCAATTGCCCTTTAATTTTTAATTTTAAACGTAATCTTAAAAAGTTACTTTCTATTTCTGCAGTTAAATATGGCAAAAAAGAAGGAAGCATTTCTTCAGGAATTCATAGAGGGGCCTCTGCAGTTCAAACCCACCTACAAGTTTGACCTTTACTCAGATGTATATGATACAAGGTAAAAGCATAATAAGATGCCTTTAGACATGGAATATTGAAGCGAACATGACGCTTGACTAAATACCGTTTTAGGAAGCAAACCTGAATTTCCTGACCACACTGGTTAACTGGGACTGTCGAGCTGCTGTGTTAGGCTCATTCAGTGGTCAGATCTGAATAAATGAATATTGCTGGCTGAAGAAGCCTGAGTCTGCTGATTGCACGAGGAAGCAGTGAAACAACCCAGCTTTCTTTTTGGAAAGACTGGATTAACAGAATAAACCAGCATTTGTTTAAGCCACTCTTTTTTTTGTTCTATAATACTAAAAGTGACCATTGGCTCTCAGAAATGAGCAAAAGGAAAATTAATTGAAATTTTGTTTTCCTTACCTATTTAAGCATTCCATGTGACACTGCTGGTATTTGAAAGCAACTGTGAATGTGTCTTTATGAATTATTCAAAGTTAAAATTTAAGCCACTCTAGTTTCTACAGTTTTTCTCTGACACTATAGTTTGTTGTTAAGTATTAGTCTTATGTTTCAGCAGAAGATGTTCCTGTCCAAACAGGGGTTTTGTACTGATCTTGTTCTTTATTTCCAGAGAGCAGAAGTCCCTGTTTTGGTTTAAGTAAGAAGAGAACTTTCTGGATTTCATAGATTTGTAAATATTTCAGAATCAAAACAATGCTCCTTCCCGAGCTTTTGATTTGATTTTTGTGAAATATTTGAAAATCAGATGTCAACTGATTTTCTTCAGGGATTTTCTGAACATGTCCAAAAGCTGTACTGTTATCTACTCTGCTGTTGCACTTAGTATTGGAACTTTATTCCTGTGACATTTTGCTTCCTAATTGAGCGTGAAGAAATAAAATGGGACCAGCAGTAAATCTTGTTGACAAAAAATACTTAATCCAAACCTAGACATTATAAGAATGATTCATAGCCTAATAATCTGTGTTGGCTCTTTTAAAGAACAGAAAGTATGCTTACGCATACAGTGTGCAGTCTGCTGTTGTTAAAGCTAACAAAGATGTTTTGGTTGGATGGGGGGTGATCAGCAGACTGCAAGGCAGGCGCCCTTGAAAAGTGTTTTATATGAAGCACACAATATTTTGTTATTTTTGATACTTCTTCAATGTGGATTTTGAGGGTTTGTTTCCCTTATATATTCCGTTTTCTGTAAAACAGTGAGTGTATTAACTTAAGCTGTTCTTCTGGTATTTTCTTGCACAGCAGAGCAGACATGTGGCAGCTCATAAAGATTTCTGTCGGTTTATATAATTGCTGGATAAGTGGGATATGGCCCCTTAGTCATTTAAGATCTTTCCACCTTATTATAGGTGAGTCAGACTTGTGTATAAGAAGGGGTAAAGCAAAATTATGTTGAACACTGAATTAAATGGCATTTCCATTTTATAATGATTTTGATATTTGAAGTTATTAAACTGACAGTTTTCCTTACACATCCCGCTCATTAACGTTTATAATTCAATCCAGTCCATTCTAATTCCTCTTCCATAGGGTATGATCTTTTCTCCATTTCAATATGAAGTGATCCATCTATACAGAGAGTTGCTGTTAAGTCTTCCTCCCACTACAGTGAGAACCACAAAAGGCTCATGTCTGCTGTTGTTACTGATATGGTTTAAAAGGAAACTCCGAATTATAATTGCAGTTTGATGTATTGCACAGTAGCAGACACAACTTTATTGAGTATGGAAGTTTTAATGCCTTTTGTTATGAGACAGCAATAGCTTACAGGCTTGAAATGCAGACTAGTACAAGTTAGAGGAACTTCAAAGTATTGCTGCATCACCTGTGATTAGTATAAGCTACCTGAGTTTGTCTGGCTTTTGTTGTTATAAGAAACTTGTTCTCAAATGCTTTTCAACCATTATTTGGTCTCTTCCTACATCTTCCTTAAGTTTATGCCCCTTTTCTCAGAATGAGTATAAGTTTGGAGCTTGGGGCAGCTGCTGTATTATCTCAATTTTCTTCCATATTTTTATGGAGGGTTTTAGGAGAAAGTATCATTTCCTGTACAAAGCACACTAACCCATTGAAATATCCTTCTCCCCTTCATTTTACTCCTCTCTTAGAAGCTATGAAACTTACGTGGTAAATGGAGTTGAATTCAAATTAAGGAAACCTTGGCTGTAGATCATATTGAACAGAGCTGTAAAATGAAGCTTGGATGTGATTGCCTTCTTCTAATAATATGGATCTGACAGTCTTTCAACTTTGAGTAGATTTTGCACAGTATTCCTAGTGTTCAGCAACTGTTTTCCTGCTCATTTCACTTTCATCTTATGCTTCCTCAGTGAGAAGAAAAGAAAGCCAGCGTGGACCGATAGAATTCTTTGGAGAGTAAAGAACCTCTGCCAGCATTCATCAAAAGAAGGCGAATTCTCTGAAGAGGAACAGACAATTTCTGTTACTTTGAATAACTATATCAGTCACATGAGCTATGGCATCAGCGATCACAAACCTGTTACAGGAACTTTTGGGCTTGAGGTGCTGTCCCAGTTATGTTGCTAAGAAAAATTTGGATTTTTAAGCCTTGCCTTACACAATCTGATTTTCTAAACTTTGTAGCCATAATCAGTTTTGTTCTGATTATAGTGAAGGCAGAAAATTGCTTTCAGGTTAATTCCATTCAGTTAAGAGTCCCGCAGCAGGTGTGGCAGACGATAGCTTGAAAAGTATAACCGAGAGACTTAACTGACTTTAAAGTCTGTTCTTTTGTCTAGTTGAAGCCTCTTCTATCAGATCCATTGGTCACACTGCATCCTGAGGGTGAGTGGAGCACAGAACATGATGTTCTCATCAGCTATTCTGCAGTGCCTGAATTCCCAAGCAGTGCTTGGGACTGGATTGGGCTCTTCAAGGTAATATTACTGCATCGTGTCTCTTTAGTGAAGATAGTGAATATGACTGGAGGGGGTAGGTGATAGTCTGTCAGAAACAGTGTGATTTCTTGCTAGTGCTAAATTCTCTGCAGGAGCACTGTCTCCTTGATTGCCAATAGTTCCTGTATGCTGAGAGTTTAGTTGCATAGCATGTGATCTCTTTTGCACCCTTTAAATTCTCTGCTAAGACAATGCGGTGATTTATCGAAGTAAAGTGGTAGAGAAGCTGTGAAAAAGAATTCTCCTCCCCTGAAAGTGTTTTAATTACATTAGCAAAGTAGGAAACAGCTCTCACAACTTTGAATTTTCCTGTGTATGTGTTTTTTGTTTCCTTCAGAAGGCTAATTGTTTGCATCTTTTGTTGCAGGTGGCTTTTAGGCATGTGAATGACTACGTTACTTATGCTTGGGTAGAAGATGATGAAGTTTCTTTTAACAAAGACAGTAAACAAGTAAGCCAATTATATTTATTTCTGATGTAGTTTTCCACAGGTGATCATTCAAGGTCTATTTGTTCCAAATCCCCTTCCTCTTTTGAGTTCTGTATCTTCTTTCCCAGTCGAAGATAACAGGGAGTGATACATTGTTTAAAAATCTCTTCCTAACCCTTATTAATTTTCAGTAATCTAGCATACCTTCTCAGTTACTACTGTCATTTTATATTTTGGTTTATTTCTGCTACTGAAATAAGCAACTGGCTGTTTTTTCACCTTATTGTCAAAGTTGCTCAATGTATCCTAAATGATAACAAATTATTTACATTAAAGTTGTAATAACCTGATGTTACCAACACAGTTAGTGGTGTATCTAATACAGCTGCAGATGAGGGTTTCTTAGGCTTTGCTTTGTTTTCACTGGTGTTGTGATCCCTCTTTAAAGACTGCAGTCTATTACATAACTTCTAGTAGCGATTACCTAAACTGATTTAAAACAAAATGTTTTGAATACAGATGATCTGTTTCCAGAGCTATTTATCTGTGCAAAGAGAAATACAAATTTAATTTTGGAAACACGGTGAAAGGATGGATGAGATTTTCCAGACAACAGCAGAAAGCAGTTATTTATTTTTAGAGATGCTGTAAGTTGCAGCATACAAACTGGGCTCTTGTTGTAAACTTGTGTTGTATCAATATTCTGAATATCAAAATTTCTCTGGTATCATTCTTTCCTGACACTAAGCTTAAAAATCTAAGCACTATGAGCATTGTTTTATCAGGATACCATGGGCTATGGTTTAGGAAATTCAGGATGGTATGGAAAAGAGGTGGTTTATTTGCTCTGCTCTTTCATTTAAGAGCTTATTGTGATGGAACAAGGGGAAATGGTTCCAAACTGGAACATAGAAAGTTCCATCTTAATATAAGGAGGAACTTTTTCACAGTGAGGCTGACAGATCACTGGGCCAGGCTGCCCAGAGAGGTTGTGGAGTCTCCTTCTCTGGAGACATTCAAGACCAATCTGGACGCGTTCCTATGTGACCTAGTCTAGATGATCCTGCTCAGGCAGGGGGTTGGACTGGGTGATCTTTCGAGGTCTCTTCCAGCTCCTAATATTCTGTGATTCTGTGATATTGTCACCAGGAGGAGGTTCATTTTCCTCTTTGTTGCTTGTGTTTGGCCTTGCCTCTTTCCTTTCAACAGCTCTGGGTTTCTTCTCACTTCTTGCTGAACCAAGTCAGCTTGCAAAGGGGTATTTGCTTTTCTTTCCCAATTTAGTTTTCAGCTGGTTTCATGAGTTATTTCTGTCCTTATCCTTTTTATCTTATGTTTGAAAGCTTGCTTATAAAAAGTAAGTGGTGGATTTTATGGTGTTCCTAATGGCACAGACTGTTTTTTTGTGTAAGCTTCTTTCTCTGTGGAAGTAACATGTTGCTTATTCTTACTCTTGTTGACAGGTTTACATGAGTGCTGCAGAAATACCTGATATGGGTGGAGAATTTTTGCTTTGTTATTATAGCAATAATTTGCAATCAATAGTTGGTGTCAGCCAGCCTTTTCAGGTAACATATTTGACAGCTTTGATTAATGTTGATGTGATTTTTATTTCTTTTGCTTTCATATGTGTTAGAACACAGGTGTGTGCAGCTGTGTTAATCCTGGAGGAGGTGGCAGCAGAAATAATTGCAAAAAGCCTGTGTCCTAGCTAACATCCCTAAAAGAATTTGCCAATATGCTCTCAGTAGCTATTATGGCAACACATTGTTGAGAGAGTTGTTTTGCTTTCAGTTTTGGAACTCCACACTGTCAGATAGGTCTGTCATTTCTGTAAAGATGAGAACTCAAATTCTGCCAAGTTTCTGACAGATCATAAGTTTACCCTTTGTGCTTCATTCTGTGGTAGATTTACACAGAAGTGCTTCTTTATTTAGTCACATGAATATGGGTAAGATGGGACATCTGGAATTGAAGCTATTTGTTTACAAGGCTTCTTTGCTTAATGTCTAAAAGGATGACTTAACTTCTACATGAGCACTTTTTGCCAAAATGTTTTTGTTTGTGTATAATTTTGAGTGCTGTCATGAATGTGCTAATGTGTTGTAAAATGGAAAGTTCTGCGTTGTTGGATAAAGGGGTTTCAGTGAGATTCCATTACCGTAGGGGATACACTGATGAGTTACTTGGATGGTATGTCTCAGTCATACTGTTCATATTTCTCTTTGTATATTGGTGAGAAATATTGCAGAGTCTGGTGTGTTGTCTGAGCTTAATACGTACCACAGACTCTGCAGGATAGCTGCATATGCTTTTCTTTTTGCATGACATTTAAAATGTCAGTTTAGTGGGGTTTAATACATTTTTTATTTAATAATTGCTGTGTAGTTGCATCACTTTGAATTTTCTTAATTCCCAGCAGGTTTGCAAGACACCTTGATGTAATAGTGCATTAGAGTATAGAGCAACACAGCATTTCAGAATGTGTTAATTTTTTTTTTTTACTGATTTTTCTTTTAGATTCAGCCTAACAGAACATTACTAGAAAAGGATCTGACACAAGAACAAAACAGTTGGATGCAGAAGCCGGACAATCTGGAATCACACGATGAGTTCTGAAGACAGAAAGGGCATTTAGTGGTCCTAATTCAGGAGTTAGATGATTCTTTATGTTTTAATGATTATTTGCTTTTACTCTTAGAAGATGGAGTAAGACAGTGCAAGTAAGACAGGTAGGATTGTTCAGAAACTTTGTAAGCTCATAGAAGGTAATTTATTGTTGAAACATATTTTTATTGTTACGGGAGAGTAACTCTTGTACTGGATGAGAACAGTAAAAATAGCATCTTGTGAATGCTGTATGTTTTAAGGTGATAGTAATTTCTAACACAATGATTTAACCTATCACTGCAATCTGTAATAGATTTTTAAGCTTGCTCCTTTTTTGTAGAGGATGTTTAATTTACAATACCATATTTACTGTGCTGTAACTGCTTAATCACAGATTTCAGAATTTTTAGTTTAAATTAAGTTATTTAAAAATTTATTTATTAGATATAGCTAGTTACCTTGTTTTAAAATTTTATTTGACTTTCAAATACAAGCTAATTACCTGTTGGGAAACACATGTGGCAACACTTCATGTGAGACACAATCTTCAGAGCATGTAAATTTTCCTTTGACAGTAGATCCCTTTTCTCCATGCCTTACTGATAACTATTTGTAGGATTTTCCATTTCTAATTTTTCCAGATTGAGATGCATTTTTTCTTTTTTTTTTTTTTTAATTATTCTTTTTTTTTGGTAAAAGAATTTTGCAATTTGCCTTTCTTCCTCTGATTTAAAGAGAAGTAAAACAAAACCACTTTTATACTATTCCATGGCTCAGAGCTAACCAGGATCCCACAGTCTCTGAAAGAAATTTCTTAATTTGAAAAATGCTTTAGCATAGGTGAGCAGGCCATAGTTCATGTCACAGTTGTTGGCAAAGAGCTGATGATTCTAGTAATAACTCAGTTGTCTTCCATTGTGCTGAATTTAGAAAGCTAAAGCCAAATTTAAGTGCTTCCTTGATAGCACCCTGCTACTTAATACAGATATGATGCGAATTGCAAATGAAGAATTTTAGTGGAAGAGATTCTTTTTTTATAGCATAATATGTGCTGCCAAAATTGTAGGAAGAGATTTACAATTTATAGCAATCATTTTACAAAATTTCTGTTTTTCTAGAGGTGCTTTAGACCTTAATATATCCTGTGCAATTGATGAAGATGGAATAAGAAACATGTACCTTTAAAAAGGTAGTTAGCTTCAGAAATTATTTTGTTCCTTGATGGAGAAATGGAGATGTTTGGGAAAGACTGTGGAAGAGTCACCAACATTGCACAGAATCTCAGACTTCAGTGCCAGAAAAGAGCACTTGTGAGTCTCCCCAGTAGCAGATACACAGCTGTGAGCTACCTACTGGGTATGGTAAGTAAAGCTAGTTAATAATCATGGTCATGTCAGTTGTAGATGGAAAAGAGAAAATTTGGTCCAGGTGGAAGAGCAAAGCAAAGGTTATTGGTGTGCTTTTGCTGGAATATTGTTTCAGAAATTAATAGATTCTTTTTTGATGTTTTTATCAAAGCCTTAGTTTTTTTTTTCAGGATTCCTTTGGGATAGAACATTAACACCTTGATATTTGTTTTAATTTTATAAGTTACTTGCTTATATCATTCACTGCATAAAATCTTCTGGTGTCCAGGTGTCTTTGTGTACTACAGAAACTATAATGTAGGTTAACTGGTTAGTTGCAGTGTGGAATTTGAGGACACCCAGCCTCTGTGAATTTTAGTTGTATCTCAGCTTAATGCTTGGTTTTGGGAACCATTTCCAGTTGTAAGTAGTGACAACAAGTTCAAAGGATACTGTGTTCACTGCATGGATTAAACTGCCTTGTGGTTTACAGTTTGTACATTCCTATTACACTTTGGAACAATATGAGAAACAGTTTTCACATTTGTACCAGTCTTACAAGAATTTGTTTTGCACTAAATCTTTCAGGTATGTGACTTTTCATGGAAATTAGGGCATCAGACAAATCCCTACTGAATTGCAAAGAGCTTTTCCAGTTCTTGAGTTGTATTCTGTTTCAGATTTTACTTGTGTAACTGTATTACCATACTCCACGCAAGGAGATTTTTGTGAGGAGCTCAAAGAACAGTGGCCTTTGCATTCCAGACCACAGCTGGCAATTGTGGACCAGGATCCAGTTTCTTCCAATCAGGGTGCATCTGCCATTCATGAGCAGCTCAGAGGGGGAGCCATACAGCCGCTTTACGTGGGCAAGAAACTCAAGATCTTTAATGTTGTATGAGAGTTGATAACCCTCTCAATCACTGGACACAGAAACTGCATTTTGTAAACTAATCCTTTGAACCCCAGGACTTCACTAAAAATGCCCACAGCAGCTGTGATTGAATCTGCTTGTGTGTTAGTACAGATGCTGCACTGAACTGTATACTTCTTTCTTAAGTATTATGCACACAGTAGCACTTTTGTTTACTACTGTTACCTATGGTAGCTTTTTGAACTACTCCATGACCTGTAACGATGCAATTTCTGATGAAATTTATCTTTCTTAAAACACCTTTAATTGGATGTTATAATCACTGGAAATGTTTTTTATACTCATGTGTTTTCTTTTCATGTACCACTGAAATAAATCCTGGCAGTGACGTGTTCTACGTGGCCTCTGTTAATTTGACAATGAACACATTGGTTTGGGTGGGGAGGATTAATTAATGCATGGTAATATTTCCCCAAGCAACTTTGTTCATGTGCAGTTACAGCAGCGTTTCAGAATGGAAATGTGTCAGTAATAACGTGGTAGGGCTTAGGACTGCATAAAAAGGGCAAGAACAGGTAGAAAGCAGGCAAAGCAGATTTTTTTTTTTTACATTTAAATGAGTCCAGTATTATGTAGAGTGTTATGTTCTGTATTACCTGTCCCCTCTCCCCCATTTAAGAAAGTTTTGGAATTTTCCTTGTAAAAATGCTCAAGCCACTTAAAATGCTTCCTTAATTTTTAAGAGCAGGTTCTTCTAATTTCAATTTTTCAGTGTGATTTGAGATGTCTTTGTGAAAGATCTGCTGCATTATACTTCATATTTTAAACTTTGCATGTGTTAATATAAATTGCTGTCAAATAATTTCCATCTTAGGATAATTCCCTGCTGCTAGAGAATTTATTTTAAAATAGGAAGTATGTCTACCAAGGAATGTTGTCCAGTATAGTCTTACTTAACTTCCATATATTTCTGATTCCTAGCTGACCTCAGGATGTGCAGTGTATCATTGTACATAGATAGTACAGCTCTGTGTAAACAGGAAATATTTCTAAGACGTCTTGCGTGTTTGTTAGACCCTAAAAATACGTTCTGATAACGACTATTGTTTCTACTACCACTACTTCCTTCTCTGCTCCTGGACACTAAATGACACTTAGATGAACTTGTCTTAATATACTGTAGTGGAAAGGCCAGTT
The DNA here is from genome assembly GCA_013399135.1 of Heliornis fulica. Taxonomy (NCBI): domain Eukaryota; kingdom Metazoa; phylum Chordata; class Aves; order Gruiformes; family Heliornithidae; genus Heliornis; species Heliornis fulica. Next base: position 409,165 of record VXBZ01005096.1, on the reverse strand, counting down.
GAACAAAGCTTGAATTAGGTTTTCCTTGAGAGAGGAAATGATACCTTTTTTGAGAACTCTGCATTACCAGAAAATATTTTCAGTGGCCTCTTCTTCCCTGTGATATAAGGATTCACTATTTTAAAGTGACTAAAATGAAGGAATTTCTTTTGGGATAATAAGATAAAGAGATCAGAAAATTCACAGTACTTTTCACTGCATGAATACTAGTATTATTTAACTTTATAACTCATGCATTAAGCAAATAATATCTTAGTGTCCTCATACCTGTTTTTTTCTTTATACTAATCTTTCAAGAGAATAGAGAAAAATATTTTTGTGCAAAGATGGAAATGTTTGGTGCCAGTTGTCTATATGCACAGCCTGCTTTCTTTAACTCTCTTCAGGTACAAGCTCAGACATTAGGGTTGTGTGGTGCAGTGCAGTGTAAGCTGTTCTTTGTGCACTGCTTTGCTCAGCCAAGGCAGTGTTGCTTACCATCTGATGAATCTATGCAGTACACATTGAGTTACTCTGGAAAATGAGCTGCTCAGGAACTACACAGAACTTCTCTGTTTGATTGCTTCAGTCTAAGAGAAGTCATGTGTCTGTGTGTCTACATCCCACCTTCTTGTACTGTGGTGGAACTGTCATCTTCCCCTTGAAAGGTCTCTGCAATTAGAAGAACATCATCTATGTGCAATCTAGAAAGTAGCAAGTGAATCTGTGTGGGAGCTTGAAGAATTACTGGAAGAAAAACAGTGAAGTCAGGGGAAGTATGAAGTCTGGAAAAGCAAACTGGTGAGAGGTAATGCAGAGGTGCAGAAAAAATTATGAAACAATTTACTAGTGCCACTGAAAGAAGAAAAATATCATAGCAAATACTCTAATCTGTTAACCACATTTAGTTTGAAACTGACAGCTGTGAAATACTGACAGCAGCCCTAGTGAGGAAGGTTTCAGCGTTGTTTGTCAAGTACAAGCATTACTGCAACCGTGGTTTTAAAGTGTATTGCTTGGTCTTGGCAATGACTATGCTATGTTCCTCTATTCCCTCTTTTATTTTGTTTTCTCATATATTTTTTATTCAGCCTTCTACTTTCTTTATCCTTTGTTTTGTTGTTTTTACCCTCTTGTTCTCACTTTTAGCCCATTTTCAGATTCTCTTTGCATGTAATTCTGGTATCAGCATCACAGAAGTCATTCCAGTTAAACAGCCCTCGTGTTCTAGACTGTGTACAATCTTTGTAATTTCTCTATATAAGAAGGCTAGATAAAATAGTAATATGGAATAATACCTAGTCTAAGTAGGGTGGTTTTGTTTGGGGAAGTGAGAGTGATGTTGCTCTTTATAAAAATGAGATAAAATCTCTCTTAGAACCCTATATTGGGAAGTAAGTAGTCAAGGAGTGGAACATACTTGTATATAACAGTTATGGAACTGTAATTCCAGACATGAAACACAGAACAATGACAGGCCATTTCTTTTCAGTAACTGAACAGAATGATGTTCTCTCTGTCTGCTCTTGACTGGCCAGGTACTTGTAATCTTAACATCTAGGTAGACTTTTTGACAAGTGGTTTGCTAGCACATCTGGAATTGGGTTGGAGTGCAGTTGAAAATTCAAATTTAGCTATTTCAAGAGGACTGAAGAAATTTTCCCATTAACAGCAATTCTTAAAATACCTGATATTTGGACTGAGATTTTTTACCCCCAGTCACTGGCTGGGGGTATCTGTATCTGTTGGGTGGAGTATGGTGGGGTCATAAGTCTAGATACCGCATTAACAGATGACATGGCTATAGTAAAGCTCTGTAATTGCACTTAAATCAGTGCTCACCAATAGTAGGAAATATTGTGGAGTAACGTGCAAGTTAATTTCCTTTGTCATTATTAGTTAACTGCTCAAGGATTCAATTAACAGTGATTTAGTTCTGCGGTATTTTCAAGAACTTCCTGTAGTTACCATGGGAGTAATCAACATTTTCTATTGCTCTATCTATAATTATCTGGAAGGTGAAGAATAATAATCTTTTCTGCAAAAATCTCTTGAAGGCTTTGTAAAGCCTGTGTGATTCTTTCGTGCTAATACCTATGAACTGGCTTCCGCAACTTGGATGTTTCTAAGTCTGCTGGGACTAAAATGGAACATCAGCAAAGTTTCGGCCACAAACACGAACATAAATTTAGGCTTCTTGGAACTGTCTTGACACATTGTAACTAGTGGAAACTAGTCTTGAACTTAATTGTTATTTCAGCTCACACCTCCATTTAGTATAAATACAAAGGTTCATCTCTTCCTCTCACCACAGGGCTCTGAACCAAAGATTGCGGTTAGTCAAGGTCTTCTCCCAGCCTACTCGAGGAGTTCCGCTGCTGTGTAGTGAAATCAGAGCTGTCCGTAAAGAACAGAGAGATTTACTCATTTGCCTTGGCAAAATGGAACTGCGCGTTGAGCTTATTCCTACAGGAGAAATCATCCGCGTGGTTAGTTGCGATGGAGAACGCAAGACTGTAAGCCTGGTTTTTATTCTTCTCTTTTCACTTGTATTGTTATTTATACAATAACAAACTTTCTCAGGTCAGAACAGCGGTGAGTAATGCAAGTGAAAAAATTGGAGGCTTCTGCAAGACTGGTTGTTGGAGCGACTGTAGCTGTGTTGTGAACAATTTTCCCTCACTAGGATGCCATTACTGGCAATGATTGTTAATATTAAGTGACAGAGAGTTTAGAAAATGATTAAAGTGTATTTCCTGTAGAAATACATCAGTATACCAAAGTTGGCATGATTTGCCATGGGTGTATTGGCCCAGATGTATTTATTCTAGGAGTACTTTCAAACTTCAAAGGAAGGCAAAGGGATTTGGAAAGAGTGTTTTGATCCTCTTCAGTATCGATTGTCCGTGTTGTTGCTGGATTCACACCATGATTGCTGTAGGAAGGTTCACACATCAGAAATTCAGCTGTAGAGGAGCATATTAATGGAGTTTGAGAAACTGGGTATTTCATTAGCTTGTGGTTGTTGTTGGCTGGATTCAGGGTTTGTAAGCAAATGGAGAATCTGTGAACTGATTATTTCTGTTGATCATGGTAGATGTAAGTGTTAAGAGACAGTACTGTTACAAGAATAATTCCAGTTTTCAGTACTTGGAAGGAATGGCTGTTCTGTATGTTTTGCTTCCAAATATTTTCTAACTGGATTTGAATACTTGCTTGTTAAGAGTCTAAATAGAAGGAACTGTGTAAAAACTTTTTAAAATCCCCCTTATGTTTCAGTGTACCCAAATGCTGTAGATTTTCGTCTTAGTTGCTTATAAACTGTTTAATATATCTTCAGTTCTGGTAGCAGATTGCTCTGGGCAGAGCCATCACATACTGAAGTGTACATCTGTGCATGTTGCTCCAGTTTCCTAACGTTTTTTCTAGTAAGTAATTGGAGACTCAATTTGAAAATTAGTTGAAACATTTACTTTGTGGATTAGACAGCCGTTCGGTAGTCAAGACAGTCATCTTACTTACAAGAGCTCTGCCTTGTCGGAAGGGGAGGTTGTAGCAGTTCTGGTATTCTTTGGTTTCCAGTAAACGCTCCAGGAACGTCACTGACTTATTGGTAGTGACAGTAGAGGACACTGGTGGGACTGAATTGTCTTTCCCAGATGAAGCTGTTCTTTTAAACCTTATTCTGAATAGCATGTGCCAGGGTCCTTGGGGAGATGTCAGAGAGAGAAAAGCTATCAATGCAGCTTTCTAAAAAGTTTTAAATACTCATTAACAGTCCATAAAACTGTAACTTGCTGCTTTGAGGACAGGGGCCTGTGTTTGTTGAGTACTGTTGACCCTGAGGATGGCCAGAGAAAAGCGGTTTCTGTTTTAACACACAGAAGCTTCTAGTTGATACTTTAATCTGGAATGGAAAGTGCAGAGCTTTAGTATCTCAGCTCCATATGTTTGCTCTGTTAGAGACCAATCATCGCAGGATTTCCTGTGGATCCTGGCTAGGGCCTCTGGAATGTCACACTTAGCGAGACAAAGATGCCTGTCGCTGCCTACAGCGGTTACCTGGGTTCGCCCTGGCTTTGGGGAATCACTCCGGAGTCGAACCTCACCCTTCTCGGAAGGGTCGTCTTTCAGTGATCCCCACAAACAGGCGGCCGCGGGGAAGGGGGGGCCGGTAAAATTATCACCAGCGTCCTCGGTTTACCAGTTGCGCGTCTGGAGGAGACAGGTGCGTCTCCAATTTACAGCAACAGGAACCCATTTGGTAGCGAACCTTATCAGCAGGATGCCGTTGTCCTGAACAATGGAATCAGGGCGAGCGGGTTCCTGCCCCCAGCGCTCCGGGAGGGCTCAGGGGGCCGCGGGGCCCGGCGCTGAGAGGGACTGCGGGGTCTGGGATGGTGGTGGGGGGGATCCTCCGTGCTGCGCGGCCCGCCCCGCGGAGCTGACGGCGGCAGGTGAGGGCGGAGGCAGGGCCGCGGCCTCCCCGCCCGCACTCCGCATGCCCGGCGCTCGGACATGCTCACTAGCGGCGCGGCGCGGGCTCCCGTGGGCAGTCGCCGCCGAGGCGCTGGCGGAGCC
>VXBZ01005096.1:379875-404562 GCA_013399135.1 Heliornis fulica | reverse complement strand
CCGCGGGAGGGCAGATCAGGCCCGAGGGGGAGGTGACCGCGGCCGCTATCCAGTGCTCGCCGAAAAGCGCCGGCGATCGGCCACATGGCTGCGGGCTTGCCGGCTCAGGGGGTGCGGAAAGGAGCCGGGGGCGGCACCCGGACGGCGCCCCCGGTGCGGGGGAGGGCCGGTCGGTCGGTCGCGATTCGGCCGTTCCCCTGAAGTCAGCGACCTTCCCGGAAACTCTTAAAATTTCCACGCTGAGAAACAAACGGTCCTTTCAGAGCAGCCGGCGTCCCGGCGGCTGCACGGCACGGCTCCGGCAGCCCGGAGGAGCCCTCCCCTGCCCTTCCGTACCGTTCCTGAAACACTCCCGTCACGCTTCCCCGATTGTAGCCCAAACGCGGCGAGCTCCCCGCCCCGCCGGGCTCCCCGCCCCGCCGGGCGCCTGCCTGGGACAGGGTGAATCCTGCCGAGGCTCGTAGGGGAAGCCGGACTGAGACAGGGTGTGACTGGGCGTGGGGACAAGAGGAAGGCTGCTCCAGAGCTGAAGCGTGGCCGGTGTGTCAGGGAGGTCCTGTCTTCTCCTGGAGTGGTTTCCTCTTCATACCCACTTGTTTTCTGCGTTCTCCTGTTGCTCAGTGTTCACTGGCCATGTCCAGCTGTTGATACAGCACTTGTATTTACGCTGGAATAATTCTTCCCCATTTGCCAGTGCTTGCACACAAGTTGCCTTAAAGCACTTAGATGTAGAAAGCGTGGTGGTTTTCATCTCCTCTTCTAGGTGGAAATGTTGTGAAACACTGTAACTTCTTTATCGTAGACTGCAGGTCTGTGTCCCTGCTAAGACTCAAGGGTCCCCATCTGTTGTGCTACTTTCTGTGCCAGTCTTTCTCTAATAAGTGATTTATGGAAGGAATCTGACTCTGCACTGAATGAATGTCTCATTCTAGTAAATCAAACTTTCCAACTATGCCAGCTAAGTCTGCACCCTCATGTTTGAGAGGATTATAGGAGAAAAATGCTTCTGAGATACAATACAGAGACTATTCAGGTATTTATTCTTTCTGTGAGAGTTGCTTGAGGTAGAAAGCTTCTCCAGAACTACTTGTAAGTGGCAGCTGTCTAGTTTTAGAAAGTGATAAAGGAGAAAATGTTGGCTAGTGGGACAAGCCATGAAGGCAGAACCGCATCTTGATGTAATTGGGAAGGAAGGCGTTTTTCTTTCATCTCCTTTTGGAGCAGTAGACAATTACCAGCTGTCAGCACCTTTTCAAAACTCTTTTAGAAAATTGCCTAAGGCTTACAGAACTGATGAGTTCTTAATTTTTATGGTAGACCCTGGTATGGCAACTAATGTCATAACACTTAAGGATTTTCAGTTTTGATACTGGATATAATCTTGTATTGTGGAGGGCCTGTCTAAATATAAACCTGTCTTCTATTCTGCATGGCAGGGACCAGTGGATTGGTAGACTGTATGCATGCTATCCCAATTTATCATGACATAAAGAGTAGAAGCTATTAAAAAAATAAAGTCTGAATCATAGTATACTAAGGGAGTGAAAGATCCCATGTGACTCAGGAGCTACTGCGCCATTCCTGTTCTCTTTTGCTTAACTAATAGTAAGGGTGCTTGTGATTTAGACTACATCTTCAGAATTTGTAATATTTATAACAGAAATTATACAGATCCTGACAAAGTTATTCAAGCCAGGTACAAGACTTTTTTTAAAAAAACAAACAACTTGATCTGAGGCCACTGGAAGAGGGACAGTTTAATAAATGGAGGCCAAGAAAGCCTAATGACAGATTAAATATGGTGGGTTTTTTCTATTAATAAGGACAAACTCCGTGGATGGCTCTATGCAAAAATTAAGATAGTCTTGTCCAGTAGTATCCAGACATTGGGGATTTTTCGATTGTTTATAATGTCATGTTGCTTATAGAACCTAACCTGACTGTGGTGGGTATGGTATGCTTTCTAGGAACTGTACAGATTCCTTTACCCCTGTCAGAATGGACAGTCTGCACCAAATGCAGGAGAAACAAATCGCAGCAGCTGGCCGTGGTCACAAGGCAGCACATAAACTATCACTCCCATGTGTTTCAGTCCATTGCCCTCTCCCTTGGCCCAGTGCTATTACCTGGCAGGTTTGAGTAGTTAGAGCATTTAAAACGTTGAGGATCACTGGCCTAGAGCACATTGCCTCCTAGTTTGAAGGAGTAATGGAACCGATCACAGCGTGCTTTCAAACTAGTGCCTTCTGTAGGAGAAATATGTATTTGGGAAAATGCTACTGATGCTGCAGGAAAAGAGCTGGAGATTAACCTAAAGCACTGCTGGTTTTCGTAAGGATGGTGTGTCATACCATGCAAACTACATCCTTGGTCCTTTCATACAAGCTAAAGAACCAAATATAAAGGCATGTTTCTAAAATGTTACTGTAAGGGGAAACTTTGTCTTGTGCTTCGACTTACCTGAATTGATGGCAGTCCAGTGGGGTTAGCTTTTCAGAACTGATCCAAGTTGCAACTGAGTAAGCAAACCAAACAGGCAGTTTGCATGGTGCAGTTTTCCAGCTCAGGTCATTGAGTGCATGAACATCTCCACCCGTGCAGAGTACAATGACACAGGAAGAAATGCCTGGGATGGGGTGAGGTAGCAGCGGTGCTTTGTACTGGCTTAGTGCTGCAATTACAGCATGTGTTCATCTTCCATCAGGGGTTTTACTGCATTGTATACTACTTTCCTGCTTTACTGCCAGCTTGTTAGTGATGTGGTTGTGTTTGACTAGGATTACCATAGCTGACTTCGACAGAAACCATACATCTAACCTTCTTTCATCTTTTCTACTGGATGAGGTTTGCGTGGATTGTCTTTCTGTGAGATTGTAGCACAGTTATTTTTCTGCCTGGAGGGAGCTGCTCTTACTGTGCTCTGTCTGGATTGAATGATCTCTGCTGGAAAATATCCCATGATGTATTTTGTGCCCTCTGCATACTTTACTCCATGTTGATGCATTCGTGGGGTAGGTGGCCAGCTGTTCCCAGAAAGCATTAATAAAGATGTAAGCAAGCAGTGTAAGTTAAGTAAATGCAAAAGGCTAGCAAAGTTTATTCTGACAGAAGGTTCTGAGTGGACAAATCTCAAGTAATTTGTTGCAACTGAGTCATGTTCTGTGGGGGTGGAAGGTTTAGTATTCTTTAAAGCCCTGCCCTGCATTATTTAAATATTCCTCAATGCAATAAGGAGCAGCAGGGCCAGTCCCTTTTCTGTTTAATATATATCTTCAGTGTAGTCTGTCCTGTATTAAATTCCAGTACTGGAAGGCGATAAAGGTTAGTATTTAGAACTTCTGTGGCATTCGTGCATGCATGGATAACTCTTTCTGGCAGCCTTTTTCTTCAGGAAAGCACTTAGTCACATGTGAATGACCAGCTAGCTGTTCTTCATTGATATACTTGCAGTCCTGTAACTGGTACGTTGACCTTGGTCCAGTTTGGCCACCACCCTTCCTGTAATTCAGTGTAGTTGATAATAAATGGACATAGATTTTTAGCATTTGGCAGTACCTTTGGAGTGCTGCAGTGTTTTCCTTCTAGGCAGTGAAGTCCTGGAGCTGGAAGATGCAACAGCCTGCAGTTACTGGGAAGTTTTATTACCAATTGGGCAGTATAATTGTTGGGGTCAAATAATATGAAGTCATAATGCATCCTAATTTTTGCCAGGAAGTAGATAGTCTGTGGGAGAAAAATTAAAAATCTTCTATCCCTGAAGCCCCAAACGGATTTTTTTTTCCACTTCTTCCTCCATAAAAAAAAAGAGCTTTCTAAAATTGCTGCTAGGCAAAAAGATGCATATGGACAAAACCGAAGTTCAGGCTGCTATTTGGCTGCAGACTGGACCTCATAAGCTATAGCTACTTTAAAAGGCTGTGTCTTTGTTATTTCAGTAAGTTCTTCTGGCAGCACTTTTCTGGTAACAGCTTATCATGGATCTTTGACTCTGTATTTTCTTGTAGTGTTCTTATATCTCACCAGGGATTTCACCCTTACAAAAGGTAATAGAGATGTGGTCCTCATCTTTGAGACTCTGTATGTGTATTCATAGCTGGGGAGTAGCCTTTGTAGTGGTTTTAAGACTTTGGGGAAGCCTTTGTGTCTCAGCAGCTGAGGTTGCATTTCATTAGGGTGATCAGTGGTGCCTTCTGCCAGCTGACAATCACCAGGTGCCTTTGGCCATTTACTAATGAAGAGGAGGATTATTGAGGGGGCTGTGATTCAGCTAGAGAACAATGTTCCTCAGAGGACTTGGGAGCTTACGACGGCGTTTTTAGTTTATTACCATATACCTAGTGTTTTATGGTTGTCTTTTATGTCTGTTTCCATTCCCACCTGCTGCCTGTTCTGGAAAGGATATTCTTGTCCAAGGAAGAAACATCTTTACTTCAGAGATACAATCACAGACTGAGAACAGAGAAGAAGGTGAACTCAGCTCCTTCACTGTGCCTATTATTCATGGCTGAAGGGCCCAGTTAAGTCGATGTCCATTTATATAATATTGAGATAGTCATCTGTTTAGCTTTTTAGAAGATTAAATTCCATTGAAGCAGTACAACTGGAACGGTGGAAGTAGGAGGAAAACTATTTTTCCTTCTAAAGCATGCCATTGTATAGTGTTGCAAGTTGAGGTTTTTTAAGTTGCTAACAGTAACTAATAACTAATACATTATACAGTCTCCTCTGAGTCATTATTTACTCAGGGAAGTGACATTCAACAGCCAGACTTGTTTGCTAACTTTAATAACTGAAATATGCAGTTCCATGCATTGTAAGGTAGCACACTATAATCATCATTTTTTAAAAACAAGAATTGATATGTATTTGCAACACCACACAACATTGCATTATGAATAGAATTTCTGCAGTTCTTTTTAACTGCAGCAAAGGCTGATGTGTCCAGTTGTGCAGTTCTGAGAAGAGGGAAAAATTGTTGCACAAAATTACTGGTTGGTTGGGGTTTTTTTTATTGAGCTTTCCAAATTAGAGACCAGAAAGCCTTGTTCTCTGTCCATGGATCTCGTTGTTTTAAATAACAGGTTGTCTTATATATACTCTCAGGATTTTGGAGTCTGTTCGGAATTGCCTCTTTGGCTTCTTGGGAGGGAAAGCCACACCTTTGCATCAGGAAGCCAGGAATTCTCTGACAGAGTTGGAACTTAGACAGCAAAACAGATGTTTGCTTTGTGGTATTTTAAGCAAGCAATGAAGTTTGGTTCTGAGCAGTTTTTCCTTTTTTTGACTGTTTACCTGCTGTGTTGTCTTAACACATTATTTCTCACAGATATTACAGGTGGCTTTCCTACCAACCCATTGCAGTTATTAGGATTATAACAATACCCAGAATTTTGCTACCTGATTGTTTCTTTGAGTACTGAGCAAACAATGCCAAGTGCACAAAATGCAATATAGTAGGGTTTGTCCATGGGTTTGTTCCTGTGGAATGAAGTGGGGGCAGCTGAGTGCCTGACTTGCGTGGGAAGACTGTGTGGACTGTTAAAATGTAACTTTTGAAGATATTTCAGATATTCCTTTGAATTTATGCACTCTAAATTTTGTTTTCAGTTCTTTTTCCTATTCATTCGGAGCTACTGGGTACCACAGAATTAGAAAACTTTCAACTTGTATTCCTCTGAATCTTCCCTTCCAACTGCTGGAAAAGCATAGTAATTTATAATGAAGAACTACTTTTATATCTGCTGTACGTTTCCTAAAACAACAGGCAAAAAAAAAAGAAGATGCATCACATTTCTCCAGTGAACCAAACACTGTGTTTTGAATAGTGTATTCAAAATGTTGATTTCTCCTAAAGTCATAAGCTTTTTTGGCCACAATTTTGTTTGAAAGTAGAAAGGAAAACTCAAAGCCTTGTTTGAATATGAAGGCAAACATAAAATATGTGACTTCCAAAATCCCAATTTTATTTGTGTGTAGATTTGTTGCTTCTAAAGTTAGAGGAGAGGATCTCAAGCAAGTTCTCCAGAGAGGTGCCTGATCGTAGCATGCTGTGGGAATGCAGGTGATTTCTGACTTCAGTCTTGCTGGTCCTCTGTCCAGGAATCATGTGGACAGGAACAGCAGCTTATGGAGCTTATTAGCAAAGCTAGAACATCTAGTATTTGTTCAAACAAGCATGGTGGGGATTTGCATCACCTTTAAAACTTATGAAAGTGTTGCTCTGAAACTCTTGGATTCTTACTATCTCAGAATTTCTTGTTTTACTTTTGTACCTCCGTTAGCACAGTTAACTGTACAGTGGCATGAGAATCTTAGCAGGATTTGGAGTTCCTGGGAAAGCTGGCATGTTTCCTTGGGAATGAACACATGCTGTTAAAACAGTGATGTAGGATAGAAGCTGGCTGCTTTCTGGTCAGCTAGGGTTTAGAAGAAATCCAGGTATGGATCAAGGTGAGACATGGTTGATTGGATAGGAAGCTTCATATTCATAACCTTAAAAAGAATGGAATATTTTGTGTTGGCTGAAGGGGTGAGAGTCTGAAGGAGAAGCAGATGCTGAAAACATGTAGGAGAGCAGACAGAGAAGTGGAGTGTGGAAAGGGGTAGGAGTCTGGAAGGGGGTGAGGAAATCAGAAAGAAAAGGAGAGACTGAAAAGGGGTGGGAGACAAATAAGAAAAGTAGAAACCAAAGAGGAATGGGAGATAAGCAAGAAAAAGAAAGGCCATGAGGAAGCAGAGACTGGGAAAGTTTGGAAGGATAAAAAAGTGTGGTAGGCAGAAAAGGTTGGGAGGACAAAATAAGCCTATATTATACATCCAGCCAATCTTACTTTGCTCTCATCACTTCTTACACAGGGATTTGAGAAACCTAGGAGCTATTTGGGACAATGGAAGGGATAATTTATGCATTCTTATGAGGTATTTTAAGCCAGGTGTGCTAGAGACCCTGCAACATATAAGAAAAACAGATGATGATCTAGTGATATGAGCATGATATCTTTTTGACTGATAAAATTAAATAATGCGTGGGTTGATGGTAATGGGCCATTTATATATTTAGGAAAAGCCCTCAGACATTATTTGTCTCAAGTATAAACTAATCTGATTTGAGATAATTGTGTCCTGATACAAGGAAGTAGAAAGAAGAGCGAAACAAAGAAAAAAAAAACAGTCCAAGATGAGCAGCTCTTCCTGGAGATTAGTGGAGATGGTGCCCAGCCTGAAACCTTCCCCTGTTGTGTCTGTGAGAGCTGCCAGAGCTGGGGTGTGTGGGGCTGGGAGCCTGGCAGGTGGGGAGCACTGGCCAAGGCTTCTGTGCTGCCCTGGTAGCTTGGCCATGAGGGCACCCTGTGAAGAGGAAATGTCCCAAGAGGTGTGAATTTCTCTATGCAAAAAAAACCACCCTTGGAGAGTGAAAGGGGAGATCGATCCCTCTCTTTAAACTGAAACCTGGTGGGCTGCCAGGTTCCTGCTCTGATGATTCCGTGTCTAGGTGGGGACAGAGGGGAGCTCCTTCCAACCCTATCTTGAACATATTTACCTGGTAACTGCTGCTATTCAGGGCACTTTCTCAGCTCAGCTTGCAATGGGAGGAAAATTCCTCAAAGTGGCTCCATGTGGGATGAGAATGTGAACAATGTCCAGGCTGAAGTCCATGGAACTCAAAAGCTGAGCTCATGTCACTGTTTACTCTTTTCTAGAGGCTTCAGTGAAGTTGGCTATTTGCCACTGGATGTGTTTTTGCCTGAAATACTATAGTCTGCCCTCAGAAGTAGGTAACCTCCATGAAAAGATCACGTTACCACCTTAGTAGAGGTGGGGAGTGAAAGAAAATCACTGTTGCTGCAGGTTCAGTGAGTGTGTCCAGGAAGAAATCTTTTCTGAGCATTGCACATGCAAACTGGTACATCCAAGTGGAAAGCTTAGTTGTGACAAAGCTTACTTTTTATTTTGGGTAGGCTGGAAAGGTAGGTTCTGGTATAAAGGCCTAAAAATAGCTGTCAGCTTGGAACCTAGTGTTCTGTGATTTAAACAGTAAATTTCTCTGGTTAATCTCTCTAGCACCGTGCTGAACTTTCCAAAGTGCTTTTCAGGGCATACTTTCACTGCCCTCAAACCAAATTATCTTAATTGCAAACCATTTATCAGTACTGATGGTTAGTCAACACAAATGTGATGCAGTGCTCTGCAGAGTAGAAGAATCAATCCCTGTTTAGTGTGGGCTGGGTTGAGATCTGCAGATTGATAGGGAATGGGAGGGTTCATTTGGTCAGTAACTGGCACAGTGATGATGAGTGTGTGAATCAGGCTTTCCCCCCTCCCACCTCCTCTCTGCTTGGAGTCAGAGTGCAGAATCATGAGGCCTCAATTCCCAGACATCTGCCAAAACCTGTCAGTTGTTCTCCATGCTGGTGACTGGCAGACCAGCGTGCTAACAAGACATGTTTCTGCTGGCAGATCTGGTGTGACATATATACCCACATATGTCAGGTTAGGTAATCTGTATTGTTGAATTCCTGATGGTGGAACACTACAGCTGACAGTCCTGTAGCCTCTAGTGTCACTCCTGGGCTTGTCCTGGAGGCTGCTGCTGGTCATTATGTATGTGCTCTACTTCTGGAGATTTGAAGCATTTGGAGGCATGTATGTGTGTGAAGGGTGGAGGGCAAAGCAAGAGAGTCTGCAGCTTCATCCACACCACTCTTAATGTAACACCTTTTCTTTGTCTGCCAGGGTGTTCTCCCAGTATCATGTGAACTGACATGAAGTTCTGTTTAAACTGGCTTTACTGTAGTGCTCAACTCCCTCCCTGCCTTCAACCTGCACTAGAACCCATCTGACCCTTGGGTGAAGCAGTTTAGACAAAGTTCAGAGAACAATGATGGAGGTAAAAAAAAACCCAAAACCCCAAAGTTTTCTGTCAGTTTAGTTCCCTGAAGTGTATCATCACAGACCTGAACAGGTCCCAGTCCCAGTACAGAGCAGGGAGAGGGCTGAGACAAGCATGGCTGGGGACAGGCAGTGGGATGCATCCCAGTGACATCAGCAGTCTGGGCTAACTCAGAGCAGACTGGGAATGCACCCTGACACCTTGGAGGACACTTACTCTGCTTTTTTCACCTTGTAGATGTATCTGTAATGTAATGGCTGTGGGAAGGACGACTTGTGTAGCTGTTGTTATCCTGCTGAGTTTTGATCCCTGGAAGTCAGTGGTAGTGAGAAGCTTGAGCCTGCTGGATAGTTCAGTAGGGACTTTTTGTGCCCCAGTGTGTGGGCTGATGGGTGCTAAAGCTGACCAGTGGAGCTAGGCCAGCTGTTTGGAACATAAATGGTAATTGGTCATCATCTGAAAGTTGGCTTTATTAAGATAAAGCTCCTAAGCAGTTCCCTGTTTGCCCATGGAGTGTGTTTGTGGCTGTTGTCTGTTAACGTGGTTTCAGGTCAGGCATTGAGACACGCTGATAAATCCTGGTACAGGCAGCCAGGATAAACATGCTTAGAGACTGACTCAAGAGGAACTAGTGTCTGTTCTTCTTGCCAAAGCAGCACACAAGGGTGGGATTCAAAGTGGGGAGCATAGCCCAAGTCAGGGGTCCAGTTAGGCACTGATGTCTACTGTGCTTTGCTCTCTCTGGGGCTTCCCAGATCATTGTGGTTTGTGGAAGGGGGTTGGGGGAGCCACTGTGATAGTGGTGCAGAGCCCTGCCCAGCTGAGGGTGCAGGATGCACACTTTTGCACTGCTTTTCAACAGGTCTAAATGTTAAAAGGACTTTTGGGCTCTCTGGAGTCTTCAGCAAGGTGTGTTTGGGGTGCAGGGTTACAGTGTTGTGGTATCTGGGCATGAGGTTGTGATTGACACAGGCAGAAAGGGTAGAGGAGAAAGGAAATCGTTTTGCTGCCAGAACCTTTCGTGCCAGAGGTTGGATCTGGATGTGTGCCCTTTCTGGGAATACATGAAGGATCCTGCAGTTTGCAGCTGCTGTTGCTGTCACCACCAGTAGTGGCACCCAAGTAAACAAATTTGGGAGCACCATCCTGCACTAGGAACTTCAAGAGGCTATTTCGAGATGGAATTGAAGCTCCATGTGATTGAGTGGACTGTAGCTTCATTGTGAGGCAACCAAAAGGGGTGTGAACTGGAATTCTTTAGTGTATTGTTGGGAACACAGTAGTGGGCAGCTGGATTAAACTATTTTAGAGTTTGATTCCTTTTTGATATCATAGTAGCATTCTTGTTAAAGAGGCTTCATAACAAGCTAAAAAAGCTTGGCAGTTGCTAGTGCAAGTCTGTATTTTTAGATGCTCTATTAATTTATCCTTCCCCCAATAAATATGTATATATTCTGGCAAAAGGCAATTAAAGGAACAACTTTAAAATGTGTATACTAAACACAGAGATTGTCACCCAGCAGGTAAGCTGGAGCAGTGAATTTTGTAGTAGTGGGGTTCAGCATTGCAGGGAAGCATAACACCTGCATGTAGCTACTCCTGTGAGCCATCAGCTGTTCCAGGAATTCTCCAGAATTCATCAGATCACCAGACAAGTGCACACTGCCTCTGTGCTGCCTATCACAAGCACTGGGAATCCTGAGAATGTAAGAACTCTCAAATTCCTGCTCACGGTGTTTCCCCCTTCCCCTCCTCCTCTGGGGCCACTGGAAGCAGGAAAAAGAGGTCAGGCTTGAAATACAAAGTCAAAGAAGAGGAATTTGTGAATATATAGCAGATAACACCCATCACTCACTGTACTTTGCCACTCTCCCCCCCCATTGTGGAAAGTCTGATTAAAGTCAGCCGCTCCGCCCTGACCGCCTGAACCATACACACATGCACAGATGCCAGATTCCCTTCATTCCAGGCTGCTGACTTCAAGGAGGACTTGCTCTGACAAGCTGGAAATGAGGACTGGCAGCTTTGTCTGCAACTCAGAGGCTTTATCTCTCTTAGACACTCTTCCTAGTGTTTCCCACCAGTACTGTCCTGCTGGTAGGAGCTGTTGTGTACACAGGAGGCCATCAGGCACGTAGGAATAACGCTTTACGTTGTGTAACTTTCCTTAGAACAGGCAAGGAAAGCTTGACAGAACACTTGGCATCAGGCCCACAGGAGAGCTTGCTCTCCTTGTGCTTCAGCCTCATTACTGGGGAGTGGTAGGGAGAGTCAGCTCAGCCTTTGGATTCTCCTGTCCCCCTGCCAAGAACTGGTGTTCTTTCCTTCTCAAAACTTCTACTGTCCAGCCTCTATCACATACTCATACTTCCATCAGCTGATGGTTCATCTCCAGCTTCCACAGCATATTCCTGTGGTCCATCACACTGGCCTATCTCTGTCCTCTCTGAACTCCCACCTGGGTATCCCCACTTCTTCCCCACTACACCATGGCATGCACGAGTTGTTTGACCTCTAGGATTGTTCTGGTTCCACCAGCAACTTCTGTTTCCCCTGTGATTATTGATTCACAGCAGCTTCTGCTCAGTGAAGGATGCCAACTGTTTCCACCTGTTAGGGTTTGGGTTTTTTTTTCCACATGCTTTTAAGCTGTCTGCTTATGCAGTCTTTCACTTAAGTCAGGGAGCATAAATATTCCATCTTGATCAGTTGATGAGCTCAGCCTTCAATAAATGCTTCCCCCTCCAAAGTGAAACCTATTTGAGAGATGTAATAATGATTCTAGAGAGCATCTGTGCCAGTAATTGCAAGATGGCCAAGCTCTTCTTTGGATGTTGTTTTTATTTCAAAATGAGGATTATGGTAAGTGTATTCTTACAGTCATATAATATTTAACATGTCAAATTGAGATATCTTCAGGCTTGATGCACTAAGGCATGCACCCTGATACAAAACCTTATCAGGAACTTGAGTAGCTGTTATGGTTGTGACGTGGTTTCTGCTTAGAGAGTTATCTTTGATGTCATTGTATTGTTTCAGATGCAGCTTGCCAGTGTTAATTGATGTGGGGGGTGTGTACATGCGTGTGTTTTTCTGAAAACTTTAGACCTATCAGTTGGAAGTGTCTGCCCAGTACTTCACAGATTTCACAACTGGCTGTTAGTAGACAAAACTTCTTCTTTGTCTCATATTTGAGGGAGGGCTGTTGTCATGGGGGCTGCAGCCTTGACTCATGGCCACAGAGCTAATGATGTTGAGCAGAAAAGGGATCCCACTAGTCTCAGCTCCAAACCCTCTCTCCTGACTGTCAGACTGTGTTTTCTGGACATAGTGTGAAAAAGATTGGTGGAACAGAAGCTCTTATTTCCCCTTATCTTGCTTAATACGTGCAAAGAGTGTGCAGCCCTGAAGCAGAGAAGTAAGAGCATCAGAATCAGCATTGTGGTGAGGATGTTGAACAAGAACTCTGCATGCACAGAGTACCCACAGCATTTAACCTCTGTGTTTTATTCATCCTGGAGCAAGTGTAATTTAAAGTGACACCTCTATAATTGATGAAGTATCTTTTTACCATTTGTTTAATTACCAGTTTCAATGTCTAGAAAGCAGTGGATCAATAATTTACAGTGATGAACTTCCCTGTGTCCCTCTGTTTTCCTGGCTCAGCCATACAAACAACAGCTCTTGCAACCATCAGGTTTTCGTGCTTTTCTTTTTCTTGAGGTGATTTAAAAACACTTAACCTCTTTGCCTGCCTCAGGTGTACTCAAACAAACCCAAAGCTGGTGGCAGAGCTCCTGCTGACCTCAGTGAAGCAGGGTTAAGCTAGAGCTTGCTCTGCCCATCATATCAGCTCTCATCTCTGCAGTCTCCTTTCATTATCAGAGAGAAGACTGGGCTCACGTTGTTGCTACAGTAGAGATGCTGCTGCCCTGGCAATGCCTGAGAGGTGTTAGGACAGAAAAATTAAGCAGAGCAAAAAAAAGCTGCTGCCTGGATATTGTATTACATAAGTCTTCAATAATAGGTGCTGATTTCTCTATAGGAGGTACCTGTTCCTGAGGCTCTTGGACCCTTCTTTCAGAGAAGAGTCCCTCATCACCCTGGATCCCTTGCTTTTCCCAAGGGTGCTTAGGGAATCTATGCCTGTCAAATCTGAGGGCAGACAGTGCTTGCTTCCCAGTGGGATGAGACTGGTGAGAGTTCTGGTGGTGTCCTAGCTGCCATGCACACTGGGACACAGACAGCAGCAGCACAAAAGATCTCCAAGGTCAATGAGACCATAGTGTGGCCCCAGGTGGAAAGGAGTCCCACCTGCCCACACCTTTCACTTTTCTGAGGATGTGCTCGTTATTTGCATTAGCACAAGCAGATGCTTCCCCCTTCCTGTCTCTTATTCTTCAGGGTGCTGGCCTTCATCTTCTGAAGGAGAGCAGAATGCTGTGGGCAGTTGGTATTTCTGTTAATGTCACAACTGTCACAACCATCTGGTTATACCCAAGAAGTGGGAGCTGTGAATTCCTGCAGGATCTCTCATTTGAGTTGGAGGTCACAGCCCAGAGGTTTTCTGTGATATTGCAGGTGTAGAGGGTCAGTAGGAAGATCCCTGGGCCTGCCTGTGACTACCTGTTTTTTTTCTGCCTCAGTGGGATTTATGCAGTTTTTAATCACCCAATGTAGGATGATCAGCAAATCAGAGAGAGAAAGGAAGGATTTGGACCTAGCCACAGCGGGGAACGAATGTTTCCATTCCCTGCACAGGTCCATGTTTATCCAGGTGTGGAACATGCATTCCTGAGAACCACAAAGGTCTTCTGCTTTGAACAATCTTGATTTCATGTAGAGTTGATTCAATAGGATTAACAATTTTTTAAATGTTGGAGCACAATATTCTGGTTTGTTTGCTGAATGCAGGCTGACACTGGTGGATGTGGGATGTCCTTCTGGAATCATGTCTGTATTTTCCAGGCATTCTGGAATACTTCTGCCAACATGACGACAACTCCTCATTTCCCGTTCACTGAGGATGTGTCTATTTTAGGCTAAAAATGTTTGCAATTCACAGAAAAACTTTGAAGACTCCATTCTCTGTGGGATTTTTGGGCTACCCTCGGACAGGTCAGAAGGAGATTACCTCAGACAATACCCTTCATCTGGTGGCTTTTCCCCTCCTTTTCAGAAGCAACAGAGCAGGCAGGGTAAAGGGAAGCAGCTCAGACGTAAGCCAGCTGCAATATCATCTGCCCATGTGCTCCTCTTGGTTTGCCAGCCCTCAAGCCTGACACACTGCCAGATAGCCAGTCTGCACTCCCTGTCTCCTTTTATTTCATCTGCTTTTTGGAAACTGCTTAGGCCATTTCGTTTAGCATGGTCTGGAATTTCTACATTGGATATTCCTTTTTTTTTTCGGTTCGTGATCTATTTTTACGAGAGTGTTGTTGAAACTCTTTCCTTAAGCTTTTCATAGGGGACCTAATGCCATCACAATAAATGTAAAGTGTTCTTTGTTCCCTTACAAAGAAGGGTCTGAAAGAGGTTCAGTACCATATGTGTTTCTAATAGTTTTATTAGAACTTATTTATAACTTTTCACTGTCCCAAAATAACCGCCTGCCTTAGGCTAACAGTTTGGAACAGAGGAAAAAAAGCGGTAGAAGTACAGATTGTGCCTGTAAACTCCACATTTATTATCAGTCATCCAGCTCAAAACTGCCCCACTTGTTTGAATTTACAGAACTTTGAATGTGCCCTTCTTCTGGCTCAGCCTGCAGTTTGCTGACAGCACTGCTAAGTTTGCATTAAAAGCGAGTCACACCCAGAAGGAAAACAGGAGCTCGTTTCTCCCAGGTATCTCCCCTTCTGGCATCAGAATGAAACACTTGCAGGGGGTTGTGAAGCTGTTGGGTATTATTTTTCCTTAAAGACACTATAGACATGACATGGAACAAACCTGTGACAAGCCACTGTAGCAATATATCTAAATTTGGGGTACAAATTATACTGATATGTACATTTCCATCCTACTATAAACTTTCTATGCTAGGGAATTTGTTATTACACCAACAGGAGTAGGAGTAGTTTTTGGGGCATCACTCATGTACAAACTATTTGTTAAAAAAAATAAAATATTCAGGAAATACATTCCATATGTGATCCTCCTGTGTTTTTAAGGAAAGTTTTAGCCATTCGGCTGTTATTTTTCTGACATCAAAAGCTTGAAGATACAAATATAATCAAGATACTACCTGTGCTCCCATCTCCACGTAGCAGAAAGGTTCATGGCTTTGACAGCAAACTAGAAGTTCAACAATAGGTTTATTCAGACTTCACAAAAAGGAAAAGCTTCACATTAACTAAAAGCAACAATTCCATTTGGCTGTTTTGGAGGGAGGTATTTCCTTTTTAAACTATTTTTCACAGTACCAAATGGTCTGATGCTGGGTGTGGCTTGTTTTAATGCAAGACTGCATTGATGAAAGTTGTCAAAAGTAAAAAGGAAAGCATAGGGACGAGTCAGTCAGGTTGGTTCCTTTCAAGCAGTCTGCTGTAGGAGATGAATCTGTGATTTGGTTTTCTGTAAAATGATATGAGTTGATGCAATTAAGAATAATGTCATTCAGATAGCCTTCCCTTGGTTCAGATTTAACCCACTAAAGAAAATAAAGCAGCTTAAACAGAGTAAGCAGTGTGTTAGCAGTTCTAAACAGACAATTCCTACATTTAGAGAAAAAATTTAGGATTATCATCATGATGGTACAGGGAAAACTTGGGATGCTGTCAGTATAACACTAGTAGGCTGAGCCCTGTTTCCAGGCTTCTAGTCTCATACCTGTGATTCTTCTCACTTTCTGGAGCCAAGACAAATATCTTGCTTCTCCTGGGGCAGACTTTCTGAAACTGAACAAACAACTTACTGACTGCATCCTTTGACTTGGCATGAAAAAGAAGTAGAGAAGACAACAGTGTTAGGGTCCAGGCTTAAAGCTGAGACTTCATACTGACTTCAAAGCACAAGGAGCTAGTTCCCAAAGTTCCCAAAACGTTGTGTTTTCTGAAATTAACCACTGACCCCAAGCAATAGAAGCACAGGCTGTCTTTCTGAATTGCTTTATAATTGTTATGGAGAGGTTATTACATGATAAAAGAGACATATGGGTATTTAATATAAATGCTTTCTTGTAGTTGGTTTTCTCTTAAGAGTCATAACCACTTGATGTTTACTCTTTCTGACAAAATCCTGCCTGTTGCCTGCACTTGTTTTTCCTCTCACTGTGCAGGCAAGAACATGAAATATTTAACTGGACACAAAATAAAGGTCAGTTTAAAACTTTTCAGAAACTGAGGTGTCCCTAAAGGTAAATCAAACATGAAACATCCTCTTGGGGCAGAATTGCTGAATGCTCTGTAAAGCTTCACACACCCTTGTGCACACCCTTTTCTGGCCAGGTAGTACAGAGACACAGGCAAGGTATGAGCAACTGGGAAAGAACATTCCAGAAAGCCTGGCTATGCAGCAGCAGTCCTCTGGAACTGCACAGGGAATTGTGAATCTCAGCTGTGTTCTCCTTGGGACTGTGAAGCTCTTGATGCTGTGATGTGGAATAGTGCTTCTGTCTTACTGTCTCATAGATGAGTCTCTTGTCAGGGTAGCCTAGCTGGCTGCTATTCCGTTGGTTGTTTGTTTTTGAAGGCTCTCAGTCAGACTTTGCTGTGGCAAACGGACTGTTTCAGCTCAAGGTCTTACCAGCTAACATGCTGAGAACCTTGGCTGGGATTTGACCTCATGTTCCTCTAGAAGCTGTGTGACTGCAGGGGCTGCTTTTGTAGAGAGAGGAGAGATAGGGTGTAGCAGGGCTGCAGATACAAAATTATGTGTACATTTTGTCACAAACATCTACTGCTGTCAGAAGAAAGTCAGGGTGATAAACCTGTCTAGGAATGAATATTGGAATGGCAGCTATGGGGCTGGGTCAGACTCTCTTTGCTCAGAAAGCTTCTCTGCACTGACAGGTGAGAGCTTCTGGCCTGACCCAAAGCAGAGATGGAAAGATACCCCTCAGGGATCCTGGGAAAACATTCCAGTTGTATCACTTCACCAGGATGAGGTCTTTATGAGGATGGCTGTAGGACCTCCCTTTCATTTGTATGTGGAGGAATATCTGCCTTTAGCTGGGCTTGCAGGTTTTGTGTCTGTTGGGTGGTGGTAGAAAGTGTGTGTTGGAGCTACAGTTACAGCTCCAGACACAGGTCACCCTCCCAGCTCCGTGGGGCATATGGAGCTGCTGGTAGCTGTGCAGCCTTGCTGAAGCTGTTTGATTGTCAGACATTCTCACCTGGAGTACTGTGTCCAGTTCTGGAACCCCCAACATAAGAAGGACATGGACCAGTTGGAGAGGGTCCAGAGGAAGCCACAAAGATGATAAAGGGGCTGGAGCACCTTTCCTACGAGGACAGGCTGAGAGAGTTGGGGCTGTTCAGCCTGGAGAAGAGGAGGCTCTGGGGAGACCTTCTAGCGCTCTGCCAGTACCTCAAGGGGGCCTACAAGAAAGATGGGGAGAGGCTGTTCAGTAGGGCCTGTTGTGACAGGACAAGGGGTGATGGTTTCAAAATAGAGGGAGGGAGATTTAGATTGGATATTAGAAAAAAGTTCTTTCCTGTGAGAGTGGTGGAGCACTGGAACAGGTTGCCCAGGGAGGTGGTGGATGCCCCTGGATCCCTGGAGACGTTCAAGGCCAGGTTGGATGAGGCCCTGAGCAACCTGATCTAGTTGGGGGTGTCCCTGCTTCTTGCAGGGGGGTTGGACTGGATGACCTCTGGGAGTCGCTTCTAACCCTAATCATTCTATGATTCTATGATTAATACACACAATAATATGGGAACACTTGGAAAATCAGGTTAAGTGGCTCCTTCCAACATCTCTGGAGTTGCGAAGGAGATGAGCAGGACAGCTGCCCGGTTCCGAAGTGCAGCAGCCAGCAGCTGTGCTCCATGGATCTGTGGCTCAGGAAGGGCAGGTAGGGGAGCTGTCAGCCTTCCTTCTGCCTTAGCACCAGCCACGTCATGCTTGAGGATGTGGCTGTGTCTGTTCCCACCCTTTCCCCATCAGAGATGTGCTCAGCCTTGCTTTGCAGGCACTGTTTTATAGGTTTAAGAGCCTGGTTTGTTTCCTCCCATGAAGAAAAGCAAGGGCATGACAGAAAAAGGCCAAAACTGACGAATTTGTACACTTAGGTTTCTATTTTGGGCTGGGGGACGTCGACCCCTCTTTGCTCAGGAGAGAAAAGTCACAGGTTAAGTGCTGCCTGTCTCTGGAGGGGAACCTCAGGTCTTCCCAGAGAGTACTGCTGGGTGAAGACCCCTGCTCTGCCAGTTGTGTTCCTCCTCAGTCCACTTGCATGTTCTTCTTTTCCAGACTGCAAACAGTTTAGTGCTGATCTGGCCTTATATAGTAATTTCCTATTATTAGAAACATTTCCTTGGGATCTTTGCTAAGGGAGTAGCAGAGGGAAATCCTGTTTCCTTCATCTAACATGCAGGCAGAGCACTAATGCTCACTCTCCTTATCTAGTATCGATAGAACAAGAAGTTTTTGTTATGATATGCTTTCCAGTCTTAATCCCTTTCTAACACTAAGCCTCTTTTGAGAAGTACAGAAAAGTAAATTTGGAGGAATAGGAGCTGTCAGCCACCAACATGAGCTGTACAGCATTACTGCCTCTTGGAAGTTGGCTTGTTCTTTCTGGGCTCTGCTTTTGCCTCTCTTGGATTTAGTTGTCTGAAGGCTTTGGGGAAAAAAATCCTCTTTTTGATGTTGGCTTGAGTGAAAAATAGTGTGATAGACCTGGGATAGAATGGTATGGATAGAAAGCTAACAGCTGCATTAAAAAGGGGAACAATTATATATTAGGGGAGGGAGGTTTTGTGTGCAACGAGAGTGTGATTTTAAAGGGGAGATTAGACACCAAAAGCAGAGCGAGATGTGCAGGCTTTGAACACTTAATTTTTCCTGTGAAAACATTTTTTCCCCTTAAAAGGAAGATGTAGGTCCGGGAGTGACTGTTTAGAAAGTCAGCTGGGAGGAATGTGCATCAGCTGGGCAGAGTCAGGCTGTTTGCATTAACAGCTCCTCAGAACGGCCCTTCTGGTTCTTGCCACGGACTCCGCAGGGGAGCTGCTTCAAATGACGGTACCACAGGAAGGGCGAAGCCATCGCCCCGAATTCACTGTTGGTTTCAAACTCTGCCTGTTGAAGATCGTTCAACAGTTACTCTGGGTTCAGCATGGCTCAAGCATGTTGGTAAAATCACCTGAAGAGGCGACTGTCCTGCAGCTCTGTGGAACATCCAGCAGAGATGCAGCTCGGGCGGGACGCGGCGAGGGTTGCCACGTGCGCGAGGCAAACTGGCGGCGTACTGGGGACATCTGGTAATTATAAAGTGGGACTTTGTTCCCATGGTCCCCGTCAAAGCCGGTCACCCAGTTCCGTTTCACTGGTCCGGCAGAGAGCAGCAACAAGGGGAGTTTATCTGAGTTTCTTGGATTAACCCAGTTTTGGTTTGCACTCGCATCACAGACCCAGAATCATTGTGTGTGTGCGGGAGCTGTGACTAAGCAGGAGCCCTGTGTGTGTGCTGCTTTTTTTCAGCTGCCTTTTCTCAGAGGTGTCTGGCATCAGAGGTGTGTCACAGTGGTGAGGAGCACTTACAAAGAAAGTAGACACCCAGGCGTGCATCTCCCTCTTCATTTATTGTAGTAGTCCATTTTTTTCGTAATATTCTTGTTTATTTGTGAAGGACCGAGCTTGGGAAGAGGAGATGGTTGGTGTTCTCACTGTTGAACCTTTCTTGAAACAAACAAAACCAGTATTGACAGTTTTAGGCATTACAAAGCATAAATTAGAATTTGTAATAATAATTTAAATAGCCTTTGTCTTCTGGTTTTTGAACCCTTCTGGCCACACCTATTGTGTTTTTAAGCTTTTGTCTGTAATTGTGCAAACACATTTGCAGAGAATCAGAGAATTAGGAGAACTCATGATGCCATGAAGTTTGCAGTAAAGTTAAAGAACCTTTACCACCTTGAGACGCCTTTTGAGTGAGTAAAATGAGCTTTTCATTTAACCCTTACAGGTCTGCAGTCTCACAACTGACCAGGAATGTTGTGTCTCTAGGGACACGGGCTTCTATTCCTGACTGCTTCTTAGGGGGACAGCTGGCTGCTCTCTGCATAGGGAAAGAGGAGATGCATTAATAAGAGGATAGAAACCAGACAATTCTTAGCAGAGCTGCTGGTATGGGACAGAGATTCTGCCTTTTTATCAAACCTGTTACAACATTTAGTACTGATTCTTTGGCAGGGTGTTCATTTATCCAGTTATCGTGCAGTCAGATGTTAGTCCTCTGCTGGAAGACACATTTTTTTCCCTAAGCAATGGGCAAAATGTCCTTCAGACCCTCCAGTTTCTGCCATAGGGTGTCTGAGGAATGTGAGACATTTTAATCAGTTTTAGATGGGTGCAGCCTGGGCAGCAGAACACGTGTGATAGGTTAAGGAAATTTCTGGTTTTTATTTAAGACGTTCCTCTGACCTGCGAGAGGACGGGTTCTTAAATTCCTGGCCTGTTTAGGGTGGTTTGTTTCCCATGGTATCTTTGCCAAGTGCTTTCTAATTATGGAATGTGTGTTATTCTGTAGTTATTTTGCAAGGCAGAAATAATGAATAATATAAAAATCCAGGGGAAAAAAAAATATGTGTGGTGATACATGAGCTTGACAGCTCTTGCTTTTGGGATAAGGAAGATGTGATCCACACTGAATAACATAAACCCCAGCCACACCTCTCACCTCCACATTTACCTTGTGGATCCACAGAGCAGAGGGAAGACTGATTTGCTGATGCTGGTTTCATGGGGCCAAACTCTCTTCTTTTTTTTTTCTTTTCTTGCAGTAGAGCTTGACAAGCTGCTTGCTTGGAGCTGTAGCTCTGTGAGCCTGTTGGAGCAGGGCTGACAGGAAAGGTTTCCAGTCCCCTTGCTTTGAATGTGAAATTGTATGCAGGGAATCAGCTGCTTATCAGCAACAAGCAGAGCAATCCCAGTGCTCTAATCCAGGGTTTATGTGAGTCACTTCTAACTGGTGAGGCCTGGAAAACTTGATTTGTGCCTCTGCCTGTAGCTGCCTTTAGCAGTGATACAGACCTAGCCAGCCATCCTCAGCAGAAATCAAAGACAAGGGCTGGGCTTTATTGCTAGAAAGGAAGAGCCTGGTTTTATCACCTTAATAATCCAGGATCAAGATCTTTATAATCAGAATTATGTTGGTTATCTCTGCTTTCCAATTTTTTTTTCCCCTGCTAATTTAAGCAAACTCCCAGGCAGGAGTGTTTTCCTTGCCAACAAGAAATGGTCAGTAGTTTGGCTACAGAAAAAAATACAATATTTTGAGTAAATATAAGTCACTTTCCAGTGAATAAATAAATAAAAAGCTTCTCCTGCATTAAAAAAAGCCAAGGGAAAGATGTAAGAATGTACTTCTGAATATTGGGATCTTTATACATTTTCCTCATATGTGGCATTTTCAATGACGAGATGTGTTCTGAGAAGTGTTAGGAGGTGTAAAGCAGGGGAAAGGTGAAGTGGTTAATATAAAAAGAACTGTGCCAGTACACAGCTTAAAATTATAACATGAGTTTTACTGACTCCATGTGTTGTTAGGCTACAACCAGGCTAATGCGAGCAGTATCGATGGAGAGCTGACATTCTCCTCCCGAAGAATTAGAGCTGCCAGGCTGCAGTTCTAATTATACTTGGAAAACTCCTGGCTTGGGGCTTGGTGGTGTTACTCAGGAATGGCTGATGTGGCTCACTTGGGGAACCATAGCTTCTGTCACCTTTGATCTTACCTGTGCTCCTGCACAGAGCAGGGCTTTGGAGCGTCCTCTGTTGCTTTCAGTGCTCCGACATTGCTAAACCCAGCTCTGAAATGTGTCCTGAGGCTGCTTCTGTTAATAATTCACCTAACTCCTCAGTTGGTTGATGATAAGAAGCGAATAAAAATAATGCCAAATGGAGTTGTGCAAGAGTTGAGAGGCACTACAAAGAGTGTTTTACAAAATGGCCTCTAATGGGAGTGGAAGAGCTGGTAGCACCAAACTCTCTTCCGAAGGGTTACCCGGGCTTCCTCACAATCCTTGTGGCTGCCGGCACATTCCTCCTTTGGGGAATGACACCCTCCACAGCACAGGATCTCTGGGATCAATGCCTTGGGTCAGAGTTAATTAGAGGGGAGTGCTGCATGGAACCACTGACAACATCTGCTGTGCTGGTTTTAAATAGCCTCCTGTCTGAGCAGTAGCCGTGCGTGGCCTTGCTTTGCTTTGCTTTACAGCTGTTTAGCTTTTTGTTTGAAATCTTTTTTACTTCAAAGCTTGACTTTACCCATTCTGTGTCAGAATTTTAAAAATATGAATTTTGATAAGAAGAAAAAACACCCTGCCAAATCCTCTTTAAGCAGAGCTGACTCCAGATAGCACCAGTCATGAAATAGCTGGAGTTGGGCTTGGGAATGATTTCGTGGCTCTGTGTGTTCAGTGGTTAGAAAATCTGCCTGTTGGTGCTGCAGAATTTGGGTGATGGCTGCTGTGAGGGACTACCTCAAATGGATTCCTAACAACTGAGATGGTTGTAACGTTGGCTCTGGGCAGGTAGGTAGGGTAGGGCTTACCCAGCAGCGCTGCCTGGGGTCCTTCAAGCATATCTGATCTGAGACTAATACACCTAAAGGCCAAAGAGCCTTTCTGGAGACATGGAATTTTGGTTTATTTCTAATTTTGTCCTCATCCTATGATCATGAGAGAAGCCTTTCCCACATAAAAAGGAAAATAAGATGAGATGATATCTTCCAAAAGAGGCTTAGGATGACAAAAGGACATTAATCGGTTTGCCACCTCTGTTCACCCACTTGTGGTAGTGAACTGATGGCAGCTGACATTCAGTATGGTTGTGACTTAAACGAGATACCTGAATGTCAGAAGTATTTGAGCAGATGTGTGAGAGAGTCTGCAGTAGTCTCTTTTCAGTGGACCACATGCAGCAGGAAAGACTATATTCCTGTTAATTCTGATAAGGTTCCTGTGGAAAATCAGGTGTTGTTTGGATCAGGCTCATGTTTGCCCAGGGTATTTAGGGCAAATGACCTCTGAAAATTCAGCTGTTGAGTCTGTAGTGTTTGACTAAGTTTGAGACCCTCTGTCTGTGCAGGGCCTGGTATGCTGTGGATCAACCTACATCTAGTTTGTAGCCACCTGCCATGGTCTTGGCTAACTGTGAAGTCCTCTGGATCACTTGGAGAGGGGTCTGTTAGGAGCGCGGTATGAAGGACAAACAGTGGCAATGTGTTTCATGCAGATCACCATCATGTCTGTTGGGAGACTTGCTGACAGACACCCATCTTCTTCATTAGCTGCTGTGAGTCAGATGAAATGGATGATTTATTTATTCATTTATTTATTAGTTATTTGATGTCTGGAAGTGGAGGGTGGTCTGGCTCAGGGCAGAAGGTGTCTCCCTCGGGGGTCTGCTAGACAGCAGCTTTGTGTGGTCCTATCTGAACTGCTTGTCACCTGAAGGGTAGTGGCCATGGGCTGGGCTCTGTGATCTATAACAGACCTAGAGCTTTATTTGCTATACAGATAATTGATTTTAGGATAGACACACAGCTTGGACCATTGAGGAGCAAAATAACGAATAGAATCAGAGTCATTTAGATTGGAAGGGCCCTGTGGAGATCTCTGGTCCAACTCCCCATCAAAGCAGGGACAGTTTAGATCACGTTGTTCAGGAGTTGTCTGGTTGAGTCTTAACTATCTCCAGGAATGGAGTTTCACAACTCCTGTCCCCTGTTCCGGGATTTGACAGCAGTAATTGTGGAGAAAAAAAAATTATATATTTCCTAATATCTCACTGGAATTTCCCTTCTTCTAGCTCGTGTCCATTACCTCCCATCCTTCGATTTTCCACCTAATGCTAGTAAAGTCTGCATATATCATCTGGTTCAGAACACCCTTATCTCTGGGTGGTGGTGGTTTCTCACATTCTTGGTGTAGCTTTTTTGTGATCCCAAACCCTTCTGGCCTCAGACACAGCTAAATGTGCTACTGTGGTTTGGAAGTCCTGGACACTAAGGACTCCACTGGTTTGACTTCCTGCAGGGAAGGGTCTCACTTGTTAGTGCCAGTTAGTTTGTGGTAAAGATCTCAGACACCTTCACTTCAAGAGGCTGTTTTGAGGGTGCACATCTCAAAATATTTCTGGAAGAAAAGCCGAGCCACGGTGCTAAATCCTTGCAAGGGCAAAGCTTGGACTCTCTGTGGTCCTTTGATTTGCTGAGAGTGATGACAGGTGTTAATTGTCAGCCCAGGAGGTTTTGCAGCCGATCGGGAGTGAGTCGGGTACCACCTCTTGGTGCTGCTGTTTGAAGGCACAAACGTGCCGTGACGGAGCGTATCGCTTCCCCTCTTGTCTGCGGTGGGTTTGTCTGCCGGGCTCTGCACCAGGGTTTGCAGTGCCTGTGATTACTTTTCTTTCCGTTTTTCCCTGTCACTGGGCAGCAGGGACTCCAAAGGCAGGCTGCAGGCAGAGGACAGCTGATTTCTCCTGGACTGCCTCTCATGATCTTTGCACGTCTCTCTTTGGCAGGGGAGGAGAGTTCCTCTCCCTCTCCTTGGAAAACGCCCTCTCCAGGATGCTCCAGTAGGAGCTGGTGGGAGGGAGGGAGTTCTGCACCAAAAATGTCATGAAAA
>VXBZ01005096.1:326262-373629 GCA_013399135.1 Heliornis fulica | reverse complement strand
GGCCTCTGTCTCTCTCTGCTTCTTATCTCTCTCCACAGGCTGCAGGTTCTGTCAAGGACTTGCTCCAATGTAGGTCACAGATTCTTCCTATTCCTCCATGGTGGCTCCTGCCTGGCCCAGGTACCTCTCCATGGGCTACAAGTGGGGTCTCTTCATCCTCAATGGGCTGTGGGGGGACACCCGCTTCACCATGTTCTTCTCCACAGGCCGCAGGGAATCTTCTCTCAGCGCCTCCTCCTCCCCCTTCACTGCCCTTGGTGTCTGCAGAGTTTCTCACAGCTTCTTACTCCCTTCTCTGGTGGCAAAATGCGTCTGTTTGGGTTTTTCTCACTAAAATGTGATTCCCAGAGGTGCTGTGACCGGCGCTGACTGGCCCGGCCTTGTCAGCAACAGGGTTTGGGATTGGGCCTTGGGAGCCCGGCTGGGATTGACTGTGCTCTCATAGCAGCTACAAGGAAAGCTGATTTTCACAGGGAAGGGTCAAATCAGACCCGAATACATACTCCCTGCCACAGGGCTTTGTCCAAGCTGGTCACTTGTGTAGCACAGAGTAGAGGGTGTTGTAAACAAACTGTACGTTAGCCGGAGGCGTTTTGGCAGAGATAAATCTGTCCACTGCAGAGACACTAAGGGAGCCAGTGCTGTCCATAGGCAAACTGCTTTAATGGTTAATTAGCTCTGCTGTAACATATTTAACCCCCCCAACTGGGTTTTCTAGCATTAATTTACACTCACCAGATTTGATGTCTGCCTGCTAGCATTAAATAATGAACATTTTAGATAATTTATTCAGTGCCTTACAGTCACACTCATCATTCAGTAGGAACATATGGTCAACATTGTGATTATTTGCTCTAAATAACGTCCTTTCCTCTTTCTTCCTTCTGCATTACTGCTCTATTTCTATTTTGCAAAAAGGGTTTGTTTTCACCTCCTTTTACATGGCATCTGTTGAAGTTATTAGTAGTCAAATAGTTAATGCTGACATTTTAAGTTGATGGTAGCCTTGGACATAAACAATGAAGCAAATGAGCAATTGCTGGCGCAGAGAAGTGCCTACTGCTGAGCTGTGGTTTATGGCTGACGTTTGTGTTTGCATTGAACTTCGAGTTGTACCCTCC
Source organism: Heliornis fulica (assembly GCA_013399135.1). Taxonomy (NCBI): domain Eukaryota; kingdom Metazoa; phylum Chordata; class Aves; order Gruiformes; family Heliornithidae; genus Heliornis; species Heliornis fulica. Next base: position 372,508 of record VXBZ01005096.1, on the reverse strand, counting down.
CAAGACTGTGATTGAAATTTATATTCTGGAGAATCTGACTGCAGTCATGTCAACTGGGTTATCCTGGTCACATTTAATTATTACTGAAAAGTTGTGTTGGGTTTTGGGGTTGTGTTTTTTAAACTGACTGAAAATTTCAGGTAGTTCCGTTGTTCACACGGGGAGAGGTTGGAGTTGAATGAGGAAAAAAAAACCTGGAGGAAACTGAAAACTACTTTGCCTTAAATGCCTGTCCCAGAGGAGGAGGCTGAAGTGCAATTTTGTGTATTGTAAGTAGGATAGATTGCTGATTCCTTAGGCTGGATGTGTACAGCTGGGATCAGTTTGTCCCGAGCTGGAGGGAGTGGTTGATGAAAGAGCTGCTGAAACCAAGTGAGGTTTTCTGTGAAAGTCTTTAGGATTATATAAACTTGGATTAACTGTGCAAGAGTGGAAGCTTCTCCTCATTTTTGAGGCAGCTGTGTTTTAAAACTGTATTCATAAACTTACACGCTTGAAAACCATTTATTTTCTTTTGCTTTTGCCTTTGTTCCTGTTGCTTTGTACAAAATTTACTGCAGGATTGCACTGCTCTGATAGAAGGGTCTAATTTCTCATCAGAGATTGGTTGTGATTTATCTCTATTTCTTCTGCCAGTGTTGTCCTTTATCTCACCACCCATCTTCTCCACAGCTTCTGTCATTCACCTTCACCTTGGCACAGTGGGTAGAAGACTACAAAGCACTTTGCTGAAGGTGTCAAGGAATTGGCTTGGAAAGTTTTGAGCATTTAAAAAGATTCATTATGACACAGTACCTGCAGAATTCCTCCCAGCCTGGCCCTTTCGAAGCTTAAAGACCAGGCCTTTCAGACCATGAGACTAATTGAAAAAATATAAAGGGGAATTAAAATGATGGTGCTTTGTGGTGTTTGAGCCATTAGAGTGGGTCTGGAATTGAGCAGTAGCAAGTTGTAGGCACTAATTTTTCTTTCTGAAAGCTGCTGGCTTTATTCAATCACTTATACCCAGGCACTGGGCTTCTGGAACAAAACCAAATTATAACTTGCAGAAATAAGCAAAACTGCCCTTGTAAATGATTGGTAAGTGAGCTGAGGGAATTTGGACCTGTTGGAGCCCAGACTTACCCTTCATCAAAGTCTTGCTTTGATTACTACTTAACAAAAGGTAAATTTTCTTCTGGCCAAGGTTGTTTTTATTTTTTTTCCCTGCACGCCCTCAGTCCCTGTGCTCTGACAACTATTATATCTTGAGAAGGAACAGCAAGGAGCTACCTGACAACATGAGTCAGCAAAAACCATCTACATCATTGTGCAGGGGTTTGGGGCTGTTGCAGCAGGCGTCTGGCATTCCCAGTTTGTAACACTGACAAGGCAGAGGGTGCCTGGGTGTTGCTGACAGTGTGTGAGCACTGGTAGGAACAAGCACCAGTGACAGCAACACCTCAGGACTTACCAACAGATTCCCTGAAACGCGGTTGTGCTTTATGGAAATGATTTAGGAGAAGGGCACTTGCTGGGAGGAGGAGGTGGAGTAAGAGGGATTTAAGGATATGACAAGGAAAGGCAGACAGATGTGAGGCAAGTTGTTTAATACAGTGTATCTTGTCTCTCTGATTGCTGTAGTGTGTCTGGTCCTCCCTGCCTCCTACATTGCCAGTCCGTCATGTCTGATTGCCTTTAGTAGAAATCTTCCCTACAAGTAGAAACTGAGTCATGTAGAGCATGAGGTTGAGTGAGATCAGTCAGCAGACCTGTGTTTCCCGAAGATGGTTGTGTCTGAACCACATCACATTAAAAATGTAACCCTTAAAAGCGGGTTAGGGGATAGAAGTGACTCGATGCATGGTATAGATGTCAGTGCCACAGCACATTCAGTGGTGTGGGATACAAAAAATGCCCATTTTTCATTAGTTCTGAATTTTCCCATTTGGTATCTTGCTAAACTTTTAAATTGGTCATCAGTGTGAAGCTGTTTGCTCATGAGATGATTCATCATTAGTCATGAAAGATCCTTACCCTCGAGACGACTTCCCGTTCTGAGACGAGAGAGAAAAGACATTTCAGACTCGCTCCTGCTGAGGGATTCCTGGGAAAGGAAATCCGAGTTGTATTCTCTGTGTGAAATGCATGTTTGATTGACTGGTCCCTTCAGAGTAATTGGAAGCTTCTCCTAATACTCACTCGGCATCAGTCAATGAAATTTGCATAAACCAACTGATAAATTAACAAGGTAACTCGTGTTCTCATCACTAATGGGGTTCTTCTAATATCCTCTCCTGTCTATAGGTTGTCCATGACTCGGTGAGCAGAGTATAAAGATACAAATATCCCAACTTTCCTCTGCTTTTGGTTGCAGGTAGTGGGGGCTAACGGTATTCGACTGACCATGGAGAGCGCTCTGACAGCCCGCGACCGTGTGGGGGTGCAGGATTTTGTCCTGCTGGAGAACTTCACCAGCGAGGCAGCATTTATTGAAAATCTGCGTAAACGCTTCAAGGAGAATCTGATCTATGTGAGTAGCAGAGTGGCAGAAACCAAAGTGTTCATTGGTGACCCAAATTTGGGTGTTTGCTGCAGAAGATGTACTGTAGCTTTGCTCCACAGCTGGATTTGGAGATGGTGGTATCAGCTTTAGTAGATGGTTGCTTATGTTGAAGCTAGTCTGGGATATGGTCACACTGACCAATGCAGAGACTCATTACAGTGCTCCAGATGAGGTCTGCGGGCATCTACAGCTCGTGCCAGCACTGAAAATCCATCTCACACCATGTCCTTCCATTTAATGAGTTCATTCTGTGCTGGGCTTTCAGCAGCCCCAGGCTTGACCTCGGTGCTAAATGGAATATCAGAAGTAAGCCCAGTATTCTTGCCTGTCAGAAGCACTGAAACCGCTTGCAGGTGTGAGGATACCACGTCTAGCACAACTCCCACTGCGCTGGCATTCCCACTGCACTGGCATTCCCACCGCACTGGCATTCCCACTGCACTGAGGTCGCTTCTTCAGCACCCTTGGGCTCTTGGAAGTGCTCAGCAGCATCCCCAGTGCAGGGCTGCAGGCAGCCCTTGTCAGCAGCATACGGCTTTCAGAGCAGTCCAGGCTCTCAGAGAACCTGCTGCCAGCCCTTATGTAACCTCTCTGCTTTTTATTCCCTTTTTTCAGACATACATTGGCTCAGTTCTGGTGTCTGTTAATCCATACAAGGACCTGGAAATCTACAGTAAGCAGAACATGGAGCGATACCGTGGTGTCAGCTTCTATGAAGTTTCTCCTCACCTGTGAGTGGCCTGTGGGTAAACATGCAGTTCGTGCCCTTCCCACCCAGGCGTGTGCAATAATGACATGTGAAAACAGGCAGGTAGAGCTGTTCCTTGTCCCAGACACAGCCCTGCAAGTCAGAGGGATATGAAGGATCCTTCAGAGGGTGTGGTGTACAGCTCTTTCTATTCCTGTTCCTCTCTCCAAAGAGGAGGACTTGCCTTTACAAGAGGTATTTGGAAAGGGAGTTGGTTCCTTCCTGGCTGGAGGAACAGAGCTGCTTACCCAGCCCTGGCAGGACAGGAGTTCATTGTTCCAGGGTTACTTGGGGTCTGTGAGTTTCCCCTGCTGCTACATCGCTCATTCAGCACAGGGCTAACTAGGGGAAAGAGTGTGTCTGTGTGTGTGGTGATTTCTTTCCTACCTCTGCTGTTTGCCTGACCAATATTTATTTGGTATTTCCCTCGTTGCTAAGATACCCTCAGCCTGTTGGAACAAGGAATGTATTTATTTACGTGGCCTGGCTGGGTGAGCATTCCCAATTTCCCAAAAAAAAAAAAAAAAAAGTTTGAGGTTTAAAGTTATTTTTGAAAGCATTTAGGGTTTTTTTTGTTAGACTGAAAGAAAAAGATAACTGAGAGCTGAGGACATTTGGCTCCAAAATGTTTTCTTTCAGGACTAAGGGCCAAATTCAGAGCACCTCTTGGACTGGGTTGGGGTTTGTGTGTGTGTTTGTGTGTGTGTGGTGAGGGCTTTTTGGGTGTTTGGGGTTTTTTTGTTTGGGTTCTATTTTTTTTTTTAGGAGGACTTGTAAGAGCAAATGATATTATTTTTGAGTGAACTATTTGGATTGTTTTTCATTCCTGGCACGTAGCCCAGGATAGTAAGCAAAACAGAATGCACTGTGAGCACAGGGAAAGAGAGAAACACCATTGTTGGGGAAAGACTGAACACTTGAAGTTGTACTTGTTGTGACAAAAATGTTATTTTTATAGTGTTTCAGTTTCTTGTGTGGACTTAAATGGAGGATGATTAAACCCAAAAAACCCACATTCAAACCTCCTACGTTCTCTCCTTGGTGTAGATGTGTCAGTACCTCCTGCCTGTGGGAAGGTGCCCCAAGTAGGAGATCTGCCCCAAGAAAGGACCAGGGGGTGGCTTAAGTGGGCATCAGGCAGTTCCTGGTGAAGGTGCTCTCCAAGCAGAGACCTGGGCTAGGCACAGCCACCTTGGCCAGTGAGCAGGGCACTCTTAAGGGCTGCTTTTCCATGTGTGACAATTCCATGATGCTGGAATATCCTTGGGAATGTGGCTACTTTTCATCTGTGTGCAGTGAGCGTGGGGATGAGTGTGGTGGGACGCTCGTGTCTAACACGGAGTGCTGAGCTGCTCTGCTTTAATTCCACTGTGTGCCACACAAAGGGAATTAAATCATGGAGTAGCTGGTTGTTCCATAGGCTGTTCTCTTTCTTGTTTTAACTAGTCCCCTGAGAAACTGAAATACACAGTTGGTAAGTAAACCTTGGAGAGCTGCAGTACTGAATGCCAGATTATCTGTGCATTTTGAAATATTTTGAGGAGCGCTGAAATGCTGTGTAGTGTAGTACTCTGTGCTCATTTTACACTATTTCAGGTGTCTTTTCTCCTCTTTCTCTTATTCTAAACTCATTCTAGAAAGCCAGAACACTTTAATATTGCTATTCCAGTATCAGAACAGTTTCAGGCTCGGCCTGAGCACTGGGTTCTCTGGGAAGTGCGTCACGTAGTCATTTGAAGGCGAAAAGGCTTGAAACACAGCATAGTTCCAGAGTGATCTGTCACATCCTGTCCTATTTATAGCCTGCTGGGGGGACAGAGGGGGTGACTACAAATGAAACTGTAAACATCTCTAAGTAATTCTGTATGTGGTACACATGACTGCGAGCTTTTTACTTGCTCTTACAGTGCTGTAAAACCAGCCAATAAAGGCACACTCTCTAGAGGTCTTAATTTTTAAATTAAATTTATATATATTCAACTGTTTTCAAAATACTCCTGACAATTGGGATGGAAAGAGGAGGACTTGATGACTTTAGTGGGGTAAGTGTGCAGTTGTGTTGCTAGGTAGCTCATTAGTGTTGCCTTAGCACCAAGTATTAATAGACTTGAGAAAGCCACGGCTGTTATTTTGGTCTGATTATTTCTAATTAATTTCACAGCATGAGAGTTTGGAGAAATAAAAAACAGAAAAAATCAAAGCTAGTAGAAGGTTGTGAACTGTATGAAGGCAGGATTGTCTTATGTAAGATGGCAGAAAATAGTTATGGAGGTCATCTATATGTGCATTTTGAAGGGCTAATGGTCCTCTCTTATCTTCTTCCACTGCATCTGTCCGGTGTTTCTTTTCCACTCTCCCCCTGTAAGCACTTGCCAGCATTGTCAGACTCATTGTTGGGTGCTCTGAAAGTGTGTGTGATTCATGGTACAGGATCCTGTCTCATGTGGTGTGAGGTGGAAAAGAAAAACAGCAAAGGAAGAAGCAGGACTCCCTGGCCAGCAGCAGATAAAGCCCAGCTGCACTCAGGCAGGAGGGGCAGACTGGTATTTTGGGTGGCATTTGACCCGGGTTGGATGGGAATTTCTGTAGCCTGCAGGATGCTTCTCAGTCTGTGCTGGCTTACCCAATTCTTTCTGCAACCCAAGAGAAGCTGCAGGAGGTTGGGCTAATTGGGAGCCACCCAGATAGCAACATGCAGCTGTGACCTGAGCATGTCATCACGTACAAGATTAACTAGAATAAAGATTGGTCCAGCAAGACATAAAAAAAACCCTTTACATTCAGGAAACACCCTGGTTTCCACCAATGTCAAGAGCTTATGTACATTTAGACAAGTAAATTTGTCTGCACCATTTAGTCATCTTCTACAGCAGCTCTTCCACCAGAGCCCAAAGAACAGTTTTTAAAGGAATTTGACAGATTTATGCCATCACCCTGCAGAAACTTGGCCCAGTGGTTAAGCAGTGTGTAAATGCATCAGGAAGTGTCCACAGCAATCTCCTGTCTCATCACCGGTGTACAGAGCAGCGTGCGCTTCCCATCCTGTGAGCTCCTGCTTCTTCCCAAGGTGTCTGCTAGGAATTCTCACCGTGGGATTGTCTTAGCTGAGGAGTCTCTGCCTGTCACTTGTGGAAACAAGCTAATGTCTGGCTCTCGCTGTCCCTCAGCTACGCGATCGCAGACAACTCGTACCGCTCCCTGCGCACGGAGAGGAAGGATCAGTGCATTCTCATCTCGGGGGAGAGCGGGGCTGGCAAAACGGAAGCCACCAAGAAGATCCTGCAGTACTATGCCGTGACCTGTCCAGCCAGCCAGCAGGTGGAAACCGTGAAGGATCGCCTCTTACAATCCAATCCCGTCCTGGAGGTAACTCTAGAGCCTGCAGAGTGGAAACTTGACGTTGAGTCATACCAGCAGCACTCAGATTTTCCAGCTGAGGGGGTGGGGGAAGCTGGACCCCCCTCCCCACCCCTGGGGTGGTGTCCTGGGAACGCTGGTTCCTGGCGTGTGGGCAGCTATCTGCACTGCACACAGGGGAATCCCAGTCTGTGTCCAGGCCAAGGAAGTGGCTGTCTGCTCCTGAACTCCCTCAGCCCTTCCGAGCCCCCATAGCGGTTCTGGAGTGGGCAGGCTGCAGGGAGAGAGGCGTTCAGCACTGGCTGAGACAGAAGCAGACACCCCTGTGGGCAGCGTCACCCTCTGATAAATGCATTTCTGGGTGCATTTTCTACTGCTGTGGTGTCCTCTAGTGTCCAGTCTTGAGCTGTCTCTAGTTCCCTTTGGTGTTCTCCGCCCCATGTCCAGACGTGCTGCGTGCCCGGGGAAGGTGTGCTCCCCGGAGAGAGGGAAGCCTGGCAGGCCTGTTAGGGTAGTGCCTGCTGTGATCAGAGCTGCAGGAGACTGGAAGCAAATAGCTGTGATGAAAGAGGAAGCTCTGCAAAGGCTGTCAGACATGCCATATGTTGTCAGCAGTGAACTGGCATTCAGATAAGCTTGCTGGGGGGATGGAATGGGTTTCAGAGGCATGTTCCATCTGTGGTACTTGCACTGGGTGTAAAGATCAGCATTAGAGGTTGTGTAGCAGTCTGGTTCCTTCTGGGTTTCCCTTGAGAAAAAGGCATCTAATGGCTGTGAATAAACAACCAGCAGCTTCACTAAAGTGTGTATAAATAATCTTATTTTATACTTATTTCTTTTCTAATCATCCTCACCTCAGGCCTTTGGAAATGCAAAAACCCTTCGGAACGACAACTCCAGCCGATTTGGGAAATACATGGATGTGCAGTTTGATTACAGGGTAACTTGAAATCGATTTTACACTTCAGAACCGGCCCTGGTCACACCAGGTCACTATTGCTTGTGTGCTCTTGTGTGTGGAGTGATTGGTTTGTGTTCCTGTGGTGATGGCATAAGCAGAGTCTGTGGTTCCATGTGATTTTATAGCACACGCTTTCCCTTCGTCCCTCATTTCTCTATCTGTACAAGGAGGCAGTGAGATGAAATCCCTGTTTCTGGGGTGTATGTGCACCATGCAAATGGATACTCCCAAACTAAATCCACATAAACCAGATTTAATCTGAAGTTAATCTCTGTCCTGTGTAACTTTGCATAGTATTTGTTTTGACTCTGATCCAAGTTGCCCCACAACATGAAATAGTGCAAGAACTGAGTAGCTCAGCATACTGCAGTCGTGTAGATGTCTCAGTACACAATCCCTCCAGTTTACTTAGTTGCTTTTTGCTATTACTTTTGTGTTGAATTCCTTCAGAGATCCCATTCCATATGTTATACCCATGATCTGTATAATGGCATGATATTCTCACTTAATAACTCCTGTATACACCTCAAAATTCAAATTTCCTTTATATTTTAACTGAGATGTTTTTCTGTCATTTCGTATCCTTGAAGAGACCACCCAGAAGTGGAAATATTTTGCCTTTATTTGTGTTGATGATTGTTCCAATGTGTCTGGTTTGATTCAGGGGGCTCCTGTTGGGGGCCACATCTTGAACTACCTCCTGGAGAAATCCCGAGTTGTGCACCAGAATCACGGAGAGAGGAACTTCCACATTTTCTACCAGCTGCTAGAAGGAGGGGAAGAGGACTTGCTGCGAAGGCTGGGTCTCGAGAAGAGCCCACAACAGTATCAGTATTTAGTAAAGGTGTGCATTAACTAGCAATTAGTATAATACCATGACATTCAAGGACCAATATATCCTCAGTTGGCTTTGTAGTTCACTCATTTAAAAAAAAATATAAATTGAGATGACTGCAGTGAAACACGTGGCAGAAGCACACTGAGCATGAATAACACATCTCTGATGATTATTTACTTATTTATGTCAATTATTTACTTATTTATGTCAAACTCTGTCTTTCTAGGGTCACTGTGCAAGGGTCAGTTCTATAAATGATAAAAATGATTGGAAGATCGTGCGAAGAGCCCTCTCCATTATAAGCTTCAATGACAACGAGGTGGAGGTAAGACATGTTTAACAGTGCAGCTGATGTTCCTACTCTGAAGGAATTTTCCTGCTTTGCTTTCCTTCTGACCAAAGGCTGCCTTCCCAATAAATGTATTCTCAGCAGATATCCTGGAAAAAGCCCCGAAACATTCTTGTAACTTGTTAATTAACACAAAAATCTCACTGCCTTTTCTCACTATCCATTTATTTCATCATCCTGGTTTCTGCCTGCTTCCATCCTAGGACTTGCTGAGCATTGTGGCTAGTGTTCTGCACCTGGGGAACGTGCAGTTTGCTGCTGATGAGCAAGGAAATGCTCAGGTCACTACAGAGAATCAGATTAAATACCTGGCTAGGGTGAGTATCACCAGTTGGAGATAATTACATTAAAGATCAATTAGAGAGATTCCCTTATTTTGAACTTGGTATCATCGTATCATGTTAGAATATAATGTAGAAATTTTTATAAATTTACTGTTATTTGACCTAAATAAAATGCAAGTTAACATCCAAACCTTCTAATTGACAACTTCTTGTCTATCACACGATCCACCACTGGCTTGAAGTTTTTGCCTTCAGGCATTGCCATAGGAATAGACCTACTCTGGGGAGGAGTTACAAAGAAAGAACCCCCCTTGTTGCTTTGCTTAGGCAGTTCTTTGTGCCAGAACAATCCAGCCAATTTATTTGTTAGGTCACATCACTGCTGGAAAGGAGGTGATGTGTGGGAGGGAAGGGAAGGATTGACATTGCATGAAGTCTTGCAGTATAAATGGGAAAATAAAGAGTTTCTCCACTGGGCTGTGCCTTTGAGGATTAGCCTTTCTGATCTCTTAAATCTGTTACTGGTAAATTGGATGTACTCCTTCATAAATTAACGTGATATTCTACTGCTTGGCAGCTTCTAGCAGTTGAAGGCTCTGTTCTTCGAGATGCCCTGACCCACAAGAAGATCATAGCAAAAGGGGAAGAGGTAAGAACATGATGTGGGATCTGGAGACACGTGGGACTGGATCAAACTGGTGTGTCACCGTCAGCTCTCCTACCCGAACTGAGCGGTTTGTCAAAGGAGGCTGCCAGTGCAGGAGTCCTACAGCCAGATGTGTGGCTGTTCATTAACAGTGAACTAGGGAAACTCAATACTCGAGTGGAATGGCTGTTGAAAGGCTTTTTTTTTTTTTAATTTTCTCCTGTATGCAGCTCATCAGTCCTCTGAACCTGGAGCAGGCAGCCTACGCAAGGGATGCGCTTGCCAAGGCGATCTACGGGCGCACCTTCTCCTGGCTGGTGAACAAGGTTAACAAGTCTCTTGCTTACAAGGTAAATGAACCTCTTGTTTGTGGACATCCAACTAAGAGTAGAAAGGAGGTTTCTAACCTTGTAGCTGCAAAGCAGAGAAATTACAAGGTCCATGCTGTACAGTGATTTCTGAATTAGTTTTCCATTAAGAAGAGGGTAAGGAGTACAATAGGTATGATCTCGTGATGGGTTGTAGCTGTGAGAACATCTCAAGATTTCTTTTCTGCCCCTATTGCAGGAAGGAGAGTTTCCAGGCTGGAGAAGTACAACAGTTCTAGGATTGCTTGATATCTATGGATTTGAGGTTTTTCAGCACAACAGGTCCGAGTCAATGATTTCTCTTGAGTTTTAAGTAAACTCTGCATGACTTCCTTCACTGTCCACTGTGAAGTAAGACTTGGTTCATCTGTGGTTCTCTTTGTGTGAAAGAGGTGATGTTTAAACTTCAGGAAATCAGTTGAACAGCTGATAATCACAGGGCTTGGAACACTTGGAGCATCCAGCTAACACCGAGCATTTACAGCTGTTAATCTTCCAGCTATTTTAAAGAGTCCATTGCCTTTTTGGGACATTGATGCAATAGCTTGAACTCTGCCTTTGTCCAGGGATCAGGCAGGGTGATGCCTGTTGTGGCATCATTCCATGGTGGTGTGAATGGGAAAACACAGCTGTAAACTGGTGTGTGGGACAGTGGTTGAGTCTGGACCCTGGCGATGAACTGAGGCCCTCACATTTGCAGTATTATTGGGCCCTTCTTAAAAGTTTTTGTGGCCCAATGTGTTCCACCCTTTGTGTCTGTTTTTTCTTCCTTCTGGATCTCTTTCATGAGATTCACTAAAATCACTAAATCACAGCTTATGTGTCCAGTCAATAAACATTTCACTAAATCTGTTTCTCTCAATTTACACATTTAAGCTGCTGCCCACTGATTAAAGCTCCTTCTACTTGTGGTACAGCGTTGGTGATTATTTTTCTCCTTTCCTGTTTGCAGCTTTGAACAGTTTTGCATTAATTACTGTAATGAAAAACTGCAGCAGCTCTTCATCGAGCTCACACTGAAGTCTGAACAGGAGGAATACGAGTCGGAAGGCATAGCGGTAAGAGCCACTATCATCCCTTCCACTGTCTCCTTTGGAGCACCTCCTGCAGGCCAGGGAGCAGGTAGAACAGGAGCTGCTCACAGTGGTCTGAAAAGTAAATTAATTAATCAACTTCCTGTTTTCCTTCAGTAACTCTGTGATGCAGCTATTAGTGAGTAATTGCAGCCATTCCAGTCTTTGATACTAAAAATGTTTTTTTTAAAGGGAATGCTAGGACAATTTGATGAGTGAAAAAAGTTTTGTTTCTGAAATGTTTGTGGCTTTTTCCAGTCTGGAGTTGTTCTCACCCAAGTGTGATTTCTTCTCTTTGTAGTGGGAACCGGTTCAGTATTTCAATAACAAAATAATTTGTGATTTGGTGGAAGAGAAATTCAAAGGCATCATTTCTATTTTGGTGAGTTAACACTGTTTCAAGTTAAAACATCGGGGTGGTGTAGTGGCAAACAAGGGGAATAACAGAGGAAGAAAAAGGTCTAAGCTTCTGTTTGGATTATTTTTTGCAGGAGGGAAGGTCTGTGATACATTGTGACACCATTAAAAGTCATATGGTGTCACCTCCTCCTGCTCTGGGGAAAGAATCTCCCCATCCAGGCAGTCTGGAAGGAGGGAAAGGTTTTCAGCTTAACAGTTCTTTTATTGAGCTACAAAACCTGTTAAAAGGCCAAAACTTGGGCAGTGTTTCAGTGAGACAGACTGACAGGCTCAGTAAGAGACCACTACTAACATGCATGTGCTTGCAGGATGAAGAGTGCCTGAGACCTGGGGATGCCACAGATACAACATTCTTGGAGAAACTGGAGGAAACTGTGAAGAACCACCCTCATTTTCTCACGTGAGTGCTCACATAGCTGAGGACAACGGGACTGGTGGGATCCAAGTGTGTGGCAGAGCCTACAGCCAGTATGCCCAAGGAATTTGCAGGTTTGCAGCCTCTTGGCTCTGCCAAGACCTGGCCTGGTACATCAGGTGTGGCAGACTCTGGTTTGGCCAGATCATTCCCCAGCATCTGACTCAGCCCTAGGAGTAACTAGACCACAGAGCAGAATTTTACCAGAAGTGCAGTGTTCAGAGGTGTAGATGGGTTACAGTGGTTTGAGTGATGGTAGTGATTTTGAAATGAGGTTTCTGTTGCACTAACTCACCTTCATGCCCATCTGCTTCCCAGATGATGCTATTTGGTCACCTATCCATCTTGCCACCACAGCAGTTTAACGGGTATGAATTCCCTGTTTCACCCCTCACAGTGTTCAGTTTTCAAGCTCCAAATGTCTTTTATTCTTAACATTCTGCATAGGCTCAGGCTGGGATCCATACAGGATCTCATGAGTGTGCCAGCCTGCTGCCAGCCAGCATCTTCACTGCCCTCTTGCCTGCTGCCTCTCCTCTAATTTCATAGCACACAGAACCACTCTGCAACCTCGCCAGGAAGCTGAAAGTTCATCCACTTGAAATCAGCATCAGTGTGGTTTAGGACATTGTCATTATGTGCTGTTTGATAATTCCTAATTTACTTTTGTTCTTGAAAATCAGCAAGTCAGATTTCTTCCCTCGAGTCCCACTCTGGGATCAAATGCCGTGGAGCTTTCTGAGATGAATCCCCCTGTGAACCAAAGGTCTTTCCTGAAGTTTCTTTGCTTCCTCCCCAGGCACAAGCTGGCTGACCAGAAGACTCGCAAATCACTGGGCCGGGAGGAGTTTCGGCTTTTGCACTACGCTGGGGAGGTCACCTACAGCGTTGCAGGTACGTGTGCATCACCTCTGCTGCCTCTCTCTGCTTTCTCCTCCTCCTGTCTTGAGTCCTCTCAATTCAAACAGCTTCACTGCATTGTATAGAAAAGTCTGAGTGTAGAAACCTTCCATACATCATTAGACTGACCAGACTCATTTCCCACCTCGAATTCCTGCCTTGTTGTGGAGTTCCTCTGGAACAGCGGTGGCAGCCTGAGCGGTTTCTTTTTCTTCCAGGTTTTCTAGATAAAAACAATGACCTTCTCTTTCGGAACCTGAAGGAGGTGAGTGTGGATAGAGGATGTGTCCAGAACAAGGAGTTGGGTTTAAAATGGGGTGGCACCTGAGGGGAAAGATTCTTCTAGACTCCACCTGGTGAACGTGTCCTAGGGCTGCCTGTGAGAAGATAAACTGAGGTGCCCAAAGTTCCTTTTCCTATTGAAAAGCAAAACAAAACCAGCCCTCCCAAACAAACAGGTTTTGGCCCATATTTTTGATTGTTCAGTGAAGACAACTCGTTACTTTATCTCTGACAACCTCTCTCCCTGCAGACCATGTGCAACTCTGAGAATCCCATCATAAACCAGTGTTTTGACAGGACGGAGCTGACGGACAAAAAGAGACCTGAAACGGTAAGAAGGGAAGAGCTGGATGGAAGCACAGCCATCTCCTCTCTTTACAAAGCCATGTCCTGTGTAACACAGTGATGCCTCTTCCATTCAAAGCTGGGAGGCCGAGGTTTGTTCTGCAGTCACACATCCCAGCTCCAAGTCATCACTTCACACAGGGTTTTGTGTTTTTTTTCTTTTCTCCTAGGCAGCAACTCAGTTTAAAAACAGCCTCTCCAAACTCATGGAAATTCTGATGTCCAAAGAACCCTCCTACATTCGTTGCATTAAACCTAACGATGCTAAACAGGCTGGTATGACCCCGGTGACTCTTCCTCTTTTCTATGTATAGACCCCAGTGAGGCACAGAAAGGAGCTGAGATGGTGAAATCCTGCAAGATCTTTTCATTCTGGGGCTGTGCCAGGGCTGCTTGTAGGGAGGTGGTGGCAGTGCCAGCAGCCAGGAATCGGAATGGGAGCACTGGTCTTGGGTGGAGTAGGGTCATGTTGACAGTGAGGAATTCCTAAGCTATGTAACATCTTTTTAATGACCTTTATTCTCCATGATTTCTTCCTCCTGTCTGCATAGAACACCCTAAAGGAGAACTTCTGTCTGAAATAGAAACTTGTATTAAGGGTGGGAGAGGGATGAGGACAGGAGACACAAAGTGACTTGTGTGGGTCTTGCAGGGTGAGGGTGGGTTGGAGGTTAAAGGTAACTGTGGATGATCTAACCAAGAACAGAACATTCCCTTCTCCTGGTGAAGGGCAGCTGCACATTGATGATGTTTCCCTGTTTTCATGCTCTCTGAAGATCGATTTGACGAAGTTCTAATCCGACATCAAGTGAAATACCTAGGGCTGATGGAGAACCTCCGGGTGCGCAGAGCTGGGTTTGCCTATCGAAGGAAATACGAAGTTTTCCTGCAGAGGTAGGACGCCCTTGGCCTTCCCTCCCCTGCTCCTCCCTCCCCCTGGTCTGGCTCCTCCAGACATTGAGGCTGGGAGCTGATCTGAACAGCAGAGAGGTCACCTTGACAAGCAAAAGACCTGTTTTATTGAGGGAGTGAGGAGTGTGGCCTCTCTCCCGTCCCACTGCCCTGTAAGGGCTGGAATTCTCTCCATGATATTTCTTCTGTCACTTCACAGGTACAAATCACTCTGTCCAGAAACGTGGCCTACGTGGGACGGCCGGCCCCACGATGGGGTGGCTGTGCTGGTGAAGCATCTTGGCTACAAACAGGAAGAATACAAAATGGGACGGTGAGTTCTTCTGGTTTGAAATTTGAGATTGCTTTTACATAAGGTTTCTTTATCTAATGGGTGAAGAAAGTATCAGGGGTCCCAAAGCGGGGGTGCCATGGGCAGGAAGAAAATTTCTGTGGTGTTTAAACATAATTCTCCATTTCTCTTTCTAGAACAAAGATTTTTATCCGCTTTCCCAAGACCTTGTTTGCCACAGAAGATGCTCTGGAAGTGAGGAAGCAGAGTCTGGGTGAGTCACACACACTGTAGCTTCACAGTTAGCTGTCCACTTCTGGTGATTTCCTTTTCTGTTTGTTTGGGGAGGGATGTTTGTTTAAAGAGCTGAGCCTCTTCCTACCTTTCTCTGCTGGGTCACAATTTCAAATTCCTGTTTTTCTTGCAATTTCAGCAACAAAAATGCAGGCCACATGGAGGGGCTTCTACCGGCGAAAGAAATTCCTGCACATGAAGCACTCAGGTAAGGACAGAGAGGTCACCTGTGTGACCGTGTACTTGAGTGGCCATTGCTCCCAGAGATTACCAGAGACTGAGACAACCCCAAAGCCTTGTGGGAAGTGGAACAGAAGATGGTGGTACCCAGTCTGACCTTCAGGCTGAGTGAGAGAATCAGACTTTGCTTGGATCACACAGCAGCCCCCAAGCATCAGTGTCCATGTCCTGGTTCATGGACTCTCTCACGCTTCATCCCGGTGTTGAGCGCTTACGCTACACTTTGCCCCGCTGAGGGGTGTTTACTCACAGAGCAGGCTCTCAGGCCCTCTTTGTTACCAGTTTTGCATGAGGTTGGTTTTGTTCACTTAAAACCTGTGTGTTATTTTCAGCCATAGCCATTCAGTCCTGGTGGCGGGGAACCCTGGGACGCCGAAAAGCTGCCAAGAGGAAGTGGGCAGTAGAGACTATCAGAAGGTGTGTAACGGGTACCCCAAGCCGTCACAGCGGTACTGCAGCAGGAATAAGCTTTGTCATCACCACAGCATTGGTGATTATTGTGTCTTAACTGAATTACACTTGTTAACTAGAGCCCAGGAAATGGTTGGGTGGCAGGAGACCTCTAAACATCTCTGTTTTTGATCTCCTATCTGATACAGTGTCCATCTTCCCCAGGTTCATCAAAGGTTTTATTTACCGGAACCACCCTCGCTGCCCGGAGAACGAGTATTTCCTCGATTACATCCGCTTCTCCTTCCTGATGAACCTCAAGCGTAATTTACCAAAAACTGTTCTGGACAAGTCGTGGCCAACTCCTCCTCCATCACTCTGTGAGGTAGGCACCACTGCACCCGGGTCAGGGGAATGACACGCAGGATGGAGGGCACTGATGAAGACCACGGGCCACCAAAGGCCTGAGGGACCCTCCTGCTGTCGGAGAAGGACAAACCAGGTTCTTGCTCAAGTTCCACGTTGCATTAGCATTGCTACTGGTACAATTAATCCAGGTGTCATTAGTGAATTATTAGAGCTGTAGTACCAGAAGTTCCTGAGAGTGTGGTGCTGTTGTAACACCATTTCCTGGGGTTTTCCCATCCCTTTTTGAATTTTTATTTCCTCTGTGCAAATTAAGTTCTCTCTGGACAGTTAAACTGGCTGCAATGACCATGTGGTTCCCTGTGAAGAACATATTTGACTCCCACTGTTGCCATTATTCTGCATCTGGCAGAAATTAACCAAACTGCTGCAGAAAGTCCTGGTTCTCTTAGCCAAAGGTCCCAGTTTGTTTGGATCACGGTCACAGCTGTAAGGTGGATCCATTCTAAAGCAGCTGGAGAACACTGCAGGACAACCTCTCTTAGAAAGGTGGAAAATAAAACTTCCTGTTCTTCAGTGTTAAAAGCAACAAACCCATATTTTAACTCAGCAGTGCAATTTCTGCAGTTGGGTCTCACCTGCTGTCACTGAATCGGCCATTTACTGCCTCGTTTCCTCTCCAGGCCTCCCAGCTCCTGCGCCAGCTCTGCATGCAGAACATGGTCTGGACCTACTGCAAGAGAATCAGCCCAGAGTGGAAGCAGCAGGTATGAGACAACGTTATGTGAAACAGGATGGGGGGAGGTGTCTCAGCATTATTTGGTGTAAGAAATAGGGGAGGGGAAAAGCTGGAGCTGGGGAACAAGGATTCTGCTATGGCAGGAGGTGGAAGAGCTCTTGCATCACTGTGTTCTTCAGGGGTTGGGTAACACTTCCACAGGAACACTGTGGGGGTTTGGGTATTTAGGGTAGAGACAAAACCCCGAAAGCCTGGAATGTGCATTAAGTAACAGGGAAGCTGTAAGTGCTGGGAGATGATGGTACAAGTTGTCACTGTGCTTTTTTTATAGTGTAGCCTATCACAGGGCTGGCAAAGGCCTGCAAAGTATTAAGCATGTGTAATGAAATGCTGTAGCTTAGGGGCTGAGCCAGTGATTAAGGACACAGGATTAATACCAGCCTGAGGTGGAACCTCAGCAGAACACTTTCCTTTCCCCAGCAAACCAGCCTCACTAATACCCCTTATCTGTTAGCCACATTTCTACCTGTACACATCACCGGGGAATCACACCCATAACCTGCCTTTACCTTAAATAAATCCAGGTGCCTTTCCCCTTTCCCTGCTTACTCTGGAGAGACACAGGCAGGAGCCAAGGGCACAGGTTGTGTTGACAGTGTGGGTGACTGGATCCTGGAATGCTGTCACAGCGGAAGGGACCAAAGGTTTGTGGTGACTCATCAGCACACAGGAGCTCCTGGAGTTGCACAGGTGGCAGAGCTGTAAGGAGTGTGGTAACACAGTTCAGTGAAGCCAGGGATAGTACCAGAAACCAAAGCGAAACAATCCCTTTGAGGACAAGTGGAGCTTTTTATTAAGGAGAAATTTTATGCTAAACAAGCAACGTGTCTTTTGTCCTTGCAGTTGGAACAGAAAGTAACTGCCAGTGAGATTTTTAAGGGCAAAAAAGACAATTACCCTCAGAGTGTTCCTAGGCTGTTCATCAACACTCGACTTGGTGAGTAGGTGTTACAGTGTTTAACAGGAGGAAGGAAGCAGGGGGGTGGTTAATCTTCTCTTTTCTTGCTAGAACTTTCTTTCTGACCCCCACGTCTTTGGTTTTAATACAGGTAATGAGGAGATAAATGCTAAAGTCCTTCAGGCTTTAGAAAATGAAGCCATTAAGGTGAGAGATGTGTGCTAATACTATATCAAGCTTCTGGTGTTACTCAGCAGAATAGCATAATAATGTCACCTGGGGCTGATGGCTCTGAAATAGGATTTGGAGTTTTGGGCAAGTTCAGTTACATCAGTTAAGAACTGAAAGGGCTGTAGCTGGCAAGGAAAGGAGAAACCTACACTGAAACTGAACCTGGATGTTCAGACAGCTCTAGTCATCACCTTATTGTTCAGAACTCTCCTAGTCAACAAGGAAACCTGGGCAGAACTGAGACCAGACAAAGGCATTGTCTCCAGTCCCAGTTTCCTACCCCTAGTCAGAACCTTCTGGAAGCTCTCTAGGCCACAGGGAAGGCAGCTGACAACAGACCTGCCCTTTTAGCACTGCTAACACTTATTTCAGTATGCAGTTCCTGTGATCAAGTACGACCGGAAGGGCTACAAAGCACGAGCACGGCAGCTGCTTCTCACCCAGGCTGCAGTTGTCATAGTTGAAGAATCCAAAATCAAACAGCGAATCGACTACACCAACCTGACAGGTACGAACGGGAACCAACCCCAGTGCTGTTCCTGAAGTCAGACATCTCCTTGGCTATGGCTGAGTCATGAATAACCAGTTTGTCTTTGTCCTGGGCAAGAACAGAACTCTCAGATGCTGATAAGCATTTTAAATCTGCAATAACTTGAAACTCGTTTTTTCTAAAATTAAACTCCATTAAATGCCACAGAAATTACTTCATCTGCCCCAAGCCCCCGTGAAGTCATTTCCCAATCGTGCATCCTGATCCCAGGGGAGTTGCACCATTGTTGCACATCAGCTGTCTGGGACATTGCTACAGCTTTCAGCTCTCTCAGGATCTGACACGGACTTGGCACTTTGGGGGAACCGTGGTCAGACTGGGCTGATTTCCCTGATGGGTACATGGGAGTCAGTAGCTGGTTTGTCTGACCCCGCTCACTTCACACCCTCCACTCCCTCTATTGACAGTCATTTGTAATGCTAATCATTTCACTTGCAGCCTGACTGCAATGCAAGCCTGCAACTGTCCCCTGCGTTTGAAGCTGTCACACTCTGAAGTGGTTTCCAAGGGCAACACTAACTGGAGATTCTGAGCCTTCCCTAAGACACCATTTATGCCAGAGATGTGCGTTTCTCTCTGCAGGGGTTGGGGTAGCTCCTTTCACTCACCGTATCTGGTGTTCAGCCACTGAACAGAGTCCAAAACCAAAACACCAAAAGTTTCTTTTCCATCTTAAAGAGCAGAGTGACAAGCTGATTGTGCAAGGAAAGGAGAAACCTACAGCCTCGCCGCCGGCACATTAGTGCAGCACTTCTGTATGGCTTCCCAGCTGTCAGGTTTCTTGATGCAAGAGCAACAGTTGCCACGTTCCTGGGAGAGATCCTCAAGCACATGCAGGGTCCAGGGGAGTTGTGGGGTGTCAAATGGCCATTCTCTGTTGCAGGCATCTCCGTCAGCAGCCTGAGCGATAACTTGTTTGTGCTGCACGTGCACTGCGAGGATAACAAGCAGAAGGTAGGGGGACTCATCCATCGCTTCTTCAACCCCCCCTTAGAAACAGATTTAAGGCACAAAGAGCAGAAGATCCAGCTGGGGTGGGTGGAAGGTGTAGGGGGACACATGGGTGAGCAGCCCCCTCTGTAACTGACTTTGTGCCAGCTCTGAGCAGCATTTCACTTACATGTACTCGGGGTTCCCCAGTGATGGTGCCGTTCTTTGCCCATGAATGGGCTGCTGGAGGTACAGTGTGGTCCCAGATCTCCTCCAAGCCTGTGGCCCACGTGGCAAAGCGTGTTTCCATGCTGACAGAGAGGGTCTATGTGGCAAAGCGTGTTTCCATGCTGACAGAGAGGGTCCATGCTTACTGACAGAGTCCCTGGTAATTGCAGCACAATCATTTTGGTAAAGTCATGACCATAAACCCTTCTCTGTCCTCCCTTTCAGGGAGATGTTGTACTTCAGAGTGACCACGTCATCGAGACACTGACAAAAACAGCCATGCAGGCAGGCAAAGTGGACAACGTCAACATCAACCAGGGCAGGTGAGTGAAGCCCAGCGCTCGGGAGCTGCCACAGTTTGCTGGTCCTGGCTCTGGAGAGAGCTCTGCTTCAGCACTGAAGGGCTACAGAAACAAAACACACCTAATGCTCTCAGCTGCGGCTCCATTTCCTCAGACAAGCAGAGCTACCGCAGCTCTGTGTCACCCCAGAGCAGCCACATACCCAGAAGGCGGCAGAATCCAGCTCACAGAGGTCACAGACTCTCACCAAGTCTGTTCTTACCTTCTTCTCTTTGCAGCATAAAATTTACAGTTGGGCAAGGCAAGGAAGGAATCATCGACTTTATCTCGGGCTCAGAACTGCTTATAGCCAAAGCCAAGAACGGCCATCTAACAGTGGTGAGTGCAGTGGGGGGTGCTGGCCTGCACTGGAGCCAGACCCCCAGTCTGGCATTACCCACCTCGCAGCAGGGGGACAGTGCCACAGTGTCCTTGCTGAATGCACTGCCCTGGGCTATTGGCCTTCACTCCAGCTGGAGCTGTGCCCTCTTCTTCCCTCCCTGCTGCCTCCAGCGCCAGCCAGACTTAGTCAGGGATCCTCCAGGGACTGTCCTGTCAATCCCTTTTACCTCACCCCAAGTATGGCTTTAATGCCATATTCTGCTGCAAATCCAGTTTTAGATTAAAGACACAGGAAGCAAAGAAACCCCTGAAACCCACCCCACACTTCCACTTTGCTCCTCTGCACAACCACAGAGCATCCCATGAAAGCCACTGCCAGAGGCTTTCCTTACTTTAGCCCCTACCCCAAGATTAGCTTTGCACGAGCGTTCCCAGGAGAGGACTGCACTATTTGCTGTCAATAACAGCAACCATGTAACTTCTCAGAGTATGCAGAAACATACACCCCATAATTCTCCCACAGCCTTTCCCAACCATCCTTAAAAATTTTCAAATTTTGCCCCTCCCTCCTTAGCAAAGCTTCATCTCCTGGTTTTTAATTAACCACCACACTCTGTGGGCTCCTCTAACTTAACTCAGTTGCCACCATCTGCTTCAAGTCCCTCACAGACTCCATCATCAGTCCTGCCCAGCAAGTGCCACACACTGTGGCCTAAAGCTCAGTGCCAGAGCCAGTCTTTGGTACACTCTACCCCACTTTAGCACCTAAAACTGTCACAGCACCTTTGCTTTCAGCACACTAAGCTTGTGCTTCTCCTCCTCCTCCTCCCACAGGTTGCTCCTCGCTCGAATTCTCGATGATGAATCGTGCTACCACAGGACTTTTTCCTCCATCAGCCTGACTGTGCCCTGTAGAATCAGCTGGACATCGTTCCCAGCAACCTCCCCCTTCCCTCCTCGCTTTGCTCGTTTATTGTTACCAAAGACCTGCACTTTCAGAGAAACCACAAAACTCATCTTGCTTTGTCTTAACATGAAAGTTCCAAAAGAAAGGCCTTTCCTTCCTTACCTTAGTGGCAAAGGCGTGGGCCCACCACACTGTATACCCATGGCTCGTGAAACCTTCAGCTGGGCTTTGAGGGAGAGGTAGCTCTGACTCCATCGGAGCTTAAGCCCTGATGGAAACGACCAAAATCTGTGCTTGTTGTCATCAAAAAGCACAATCTGTAAACAAGTCACTGCTGCAATGTCAGCCCAGTTGCTGAGATGCCAAACTTTATATGCAGAAAGAATGTTTTATGAAGTATTTTGCTCTCTGATGTTTTGATGCTTTGTTTTACGATATATTAAAGCCATATTGTGTAAATGAGTAAAACCCTGTAAATACTTTATAGCTGAGTATGAGAGATGCACTACAAGAAATGGAGTTGATGTGGAGACTTTTGTTTTAATTTGGAATTTTTGTTGGTTTTTAGTGTAGAAGGAATTAACCTGAGAAACCCATCATCTAATTTCTTCACTGATCTGGATCCAGATACTCTTGCTTTTTGTTTTTTTCCAAGTCACCTGTTCCATTTCTTGCTCTATAGTGATATTTTTATACCATAGTAACTTTCTCTTATCCACACATCCAACAACGTGTAATAATACAAGCTACAGAGGTCACCACTTCTCTACCCTGCTCTAGGCTGGAAATGAAGCCTGTACCCACTGGCCCCAGGACACGCTCAGGAGCTCTCTCCCACCTTGTACCTGTCTGGAAGTCCCCACTGCTCCTTCCCCACAGTCAATCAATCAGGCTCAAGGCAGCACTTTCAGAAAAAAAAAAAAGTGGCTTTTCCTCTTGCTTTTAGCAATAACTGGAAATCTTGAGTTCCCACAGTAGAGCTCCACAGCTGGTATGAATCTGCCTGAGAGGAAGAGATGGCTTGTCAAGCCCTGCAGTGCCTTTGCCTGGAAGCATCTTCCCCAGCGAGCGGGTCACTGGGCTGCCCCAAGGCTAGAAGGGCTGCATACGTGTGGTGAACACTGACTGGCTTCAGACTGTGTCAGGTTCATGTAAAGCACCTTCATTTACCAACCCAAGTGGCTTTGGGGTGGAGAGCTGTGTGCCAAACACTTGCTGCCAGCAGGTGACAGCTCCAGCTTCCATTTCCCAGTTCTAGACCTCAGAGGGTGCATTTCGCACTCCACTTGCCTTAGAACCCTCCACCTTCTGCCTCTGTGTGGAGGTCATAGCCCAAACTGTCACAGTAAGCCCCCAGAGCCAAACCTGCTGCCACTCACATGCCATCAGCTCCATCTCCTCCCTTCTGCAGCCCCCAGACACTGCCCCAGGCCTGGAATGCTGTATGCACTGTAGCACATACACACCTGCCACTGTATATGCTAGAGTGTATATACCACATCACTGTATACGCTGTTGTATAACCTCTTCGAGACCGCTAAATAAATTCTTTTTACACAAAAAATCTCACCCTTGTCTTGGTTGTACAAACTGTTTCCTCACATCTTTTGAGAGGGGGGGGTTATGATTTTTTTCCCCTTGTCACAGAGGCTGCTGAACCGCTTTAATTCAGGCCCCGTCTGTCTACACTGATGGAAGCCCTGCTCCAAGGAGCAGGTAACTGATCCTTGAGTAAAGCATTTCCCTTCTCCTGAATGCACCAACCAGGTGATGGGGTTTTGTGCACACTGGGTTAGGGAGAGAGAGGAAATGGTGACTCTGACTCCTGCTGCAGAGCAGGCTGTAGTCACAGCTACACTACTTACGCAAAGACCAGGATCTTACTTTTCTCTCCTGTCTGAAGAATGCTCTCACTTCTCTCTCCCCCTCCAACTGTTCCTATTACAAGCAACAAAGGAAAGTTATTCCTGCTGAAGCAACCAAAATATAAAGGAAAGTCATAGTAATATTTGGCATTTTTAATTTAGGTTTGTTTTATTTAAGTTTAATGTTAATTCCATGCTGTGTTTCAGTAAGAACAATACAGATTCTGTATCTGTGGCTCCAGTCNCAGTTTGGAAACTTTTGTTTTTATACAATAAAACCACT
Source organism: Heliornis fulica (assembly GCA_013399135.1). Taxonomy (NCBI): domain Eukaryota; kingdom Metazoa; phylum Chordata; class Aves; order Gruiformes; family Heliornithidae; genus Heliornis; species Heliornis fulica. Next base: position 349,130 of record VXBZ01005096.1, on the reverse strand, counting down.
ACAATATATGTCCCAATGCAACCTGTAACTTCAAGCTAAACACCCAATTAAGTTTAAACATTGGTATAAAATTCAGTTTAAACAGTTATAAAAAAGAAAAATGCCACCACATGCGCACTACCTTGCCATAACAAATCTCTCCTCTACGAGTCTAACGGCCTCCAGGCATAACATCCACTTCTAATGGCAACCTCGCCACAGCTGGCAGGAGACAATACAGTCATGCTGAAAGAGCCTTTACAGTCCTGTTAGTGTCTTAAAGAACCTAAAAGCTGGCACCAGTAAAATCCACAGAAATTCACTCTTGCCTTTAANAAAAAACCAAAAGAAACCCAACAGGGCAGGAACCTAAATTCTGAGACCCAATGTAAAAGTCAGATTTTGGTGGTTCTCAGAGTGACACTGAGGGTTTTTGTGGGGAAGGGGAAGGGTGGTCAGAGATGGGTTCTCTTGTTGGCCTTTGTGTCTCACTGGTTTTCGTCTTCCACATCCTGCAGCACTTCTTTATTCTGTTCTTCACCTATGGAAGTGTGAGGAGAAAGGGAAGATGTTATTTTTTTCTCAAGTGAGACCCAGGGTACAGCTTAACAAGCATCTAGTGATTAATAGTTTCATGCAAGTACACACACTCAGTCACACACTTGTACAAACACACACACACTCGCAGCCAGTTCTGGAGTGAAGCATCTCCAGGATATTGAGCTTTGAAGTCACCTTGCCACGTTTCACCCAGAACTGCAGCACAGGCTATTAGAAGACGTACTCTGCCGTAAGGACAAACCACCCTTCCTGAAAACAGGCTGCACACATCAGTGTGCTGGTCCAGATGAACAGCCAAGACAAAGAGTCACCAGAACAGCTGTACACCACCATCCTTACATCAGGAGATACCTTCCCACAAACATAACCTCTACTCCAGAGCACACTAAGGACATCTACTCACTAGCTCCAGAAGAGAGACCAAAACAGCTTTTTAGAATTTAGGACTTTTTTTTTCTGTCCAAGTCCAGTCAAATCTCAGGCACAGCAAAGTACCACAGTCAATTTTATGATTACCAGAGGTACCAAAAGCAGGATGAAAAAACATCCTTACTTCAAGTCCAACATGGCACAAATGCTACACTTGAAGGTATTAAAGGAAAACATTTTGTGGAAGTTATTTTTTTCTTGAAAAACAGCCAGTTTGGACCCACTATTCAACTGGCTGTGACATGCAGTGAAATGGAAGCCTATCTGTAGAGTCTTGTTCTCGTGTGTGGTTATCATTCAGCTGCCCTGGGCGAGACGCATGCAATGCCTTCTGCACGCCCCTGTCTGGTTTCTACTGCAGAGGGAGTAAGTCTGATGTACTTCAGCTAGTGCCATAACACATGCACTATTGAGTTAATTAATTAAGAGAAACTGAAATGTGTTTCCTTTACAATTATCCTTAACCATGTGAGATAGTACATACCCTCTTAAGGGTAATAACCAAAAGCTACTCTTTAAAAAAAAATAAAAAAAAATCTTAATTTGCAATAAAATCTAATCAAATGAGACTAATGACTTTCAGCATATAATCAGAATGCCTGCTGAGAGCATGTCCAGATTCAGAATTATCACCAGGTATAATACAAGGTAGATTTTGGAAGAGATGGCCTAGAAACACAAGATATCTGACATTCAATAACAATAAACTTTACATTTAAAATTACAGAACAGATCAACAGAGAGATCAACAGAGAGAAGAAAGCAGAGGCCCTAACCCATGAAGATGATTAAAAGAAGATCTGAGCATGCTCTAGCCAATGCACTTAAGCAATTACTCCTGTAGCAGGCGACTGTGAAAGTACGTTTCATGCCCAAATATGTTTAATATCCATCCAGGTATACAGCTCAGTTGCCAAACATGTAAAAGTTACTTTAAATCTCAGTCAGGCATATTGGACCTGGGTAGGGGTAACAGGTCACTAACTGGTAGAACACTGTGTCGCCCTGGAATGGAGTCAAAGATCCAAGCGATTCATCAGCAGCAGGAGAGTGACAGAGGCAAGCATGATTAGTGATCGGAAGAAAACTGACGCTGAGAAGTTCATTAAGTCATGACAAAGACTTACAAAGTAGAGTTTTTAGGAAATGAACAGTTGGACTTTCCTTTAGGAATCTATACAGCAGGAAAGAAGGGGAAAACAGGAATCATATGAAGACATTATAGGTGTGAAAATAAACTAAACAGCTCCTCTATGACATGGTTAAAAGATACATTAAATGAGATGGAAGAAAAGTGTAGCAGCTGATTTTAGAAGTCATTCAAACAATCTCTACAACTGAAGTCAAAACAGGCAGAAGCTAACACAAAAGAACCAGTCTTTTTCAAGTCTCCCCCACCCCTCAGGAAACTGGCAGTTGGGATGACTCTTCTTTATGGCACTATTAACTTTCACCACTTTTCAAAGGCTCTACCCACTCTGGAAGAGTTCTGGAAGCCACAGTTTTACATGCACTCTATCAGCATGGTATGAGGAAGTGAGAACAAACCCTTATCTTTGAACCTACATCTAAACATCATGCAGAAACACTGGGGATTTGCAGACCTGAAGAACTGCACCACAATTTTAAGTGGTTCTGCAGCATTTTAAGTTTTGTAATCATTTACTTTCTGGCATGCATCCAAAACAGTAACTAGGATACTCTGAAACACTTCACAACAAAAAGTATTTATTTTTCTATGAAAACGTGAAACAAGAAGTTTGAAACTAGATTCTACAAAAAGAAACATAGAACCTCTGTAAATAATCTTGTTGGGCTTCTACAATACGTGAGATACAACACACATTAGTCAGCTCACATGCCACTGAAGAGTTTTTGGAAGATGTTCTAATGGTGCTCTCACTACAGCAATCCAGCCTTGCTACCTAACCCAAATGGCTTCCTCAGCACCCCTACAGAGCACTGTCATACCTGGCTCCATTAAAAAGAAAAGGTCATGTCTTAACTGTGGGGACTGGGAATAAGTTGCTTTTTTTCCCAAGGCTTGCCACAGCAGGGAAGGCATCTCCCAGTACCTGCAGTATTTAGACCAGTGTCTACAGAGATCCATGCACCTGCTTCTGCACCATGAGGGGATCTTACAGCCTGGAAAGCAGGTGCAGTCCCTCAAAGGGACTTGAGCACTAGGGTACAGGGTATCCTAGGATCCGAGACCTCACACGTTCAGCTTTCCCAGTTCTGTCAAGAGCCCAAAGAAGTAGGGGTAAAACATGGCCTGTACTCAGTACTTGTGAGCTATGCAAAGCTACTGACTAACAACACTTCTTTAAAAAAACCTATCAATCCATACAAGGACAGTCAGCCAGTACTAAGAGATCCAACAACTGCTTTCAGACAGACACTATATCAATGAAGTAAGCCACAGGGCATTACTGTGGAGATACCTGTGCTTCAAGTGGCACCTTACACATTTATCTGAAGTTCTTTCAAACCTCTCCACGTTTCTGAGTACTTCAACATCCTTTAAACAGGACTTTCTTTGCTTTTAACCTGGGAGGAAGTCAGCTCTTTCCACTTGTCTCCCCAGGACATTATTTGTGCAGAATAGAACACAACTTTAATCTGTCTAGATAAAGACTATGTTTAATTCACTGCCGATAAGAAGTGAGCCAAGGTATAACTCAAACGAGAGGAAGTTTGTAATTAGCAGGTACGTGGAAGCACAAGAGGAAAATGTCCACACACTACACCCTAAACTGTTAGAAGTTTAACTAACTATCAGGTGTTAGTAAGCTGAAGCAATGTCACACCCTCTGCTACTGCCAAGGGATATAGTCAGTTTTTGCTCTGGCAACAGCCCATTTCAGGAGTCAGAGCCTAGCCTCTTGGGAAGAATTAAAAGGAAGTAACTAATCTCAAACTGCAAATTATGTTTCCGAGAATATTTTTTCCTTTTTATTTTTTATATTCAATTCTTCACAAAAACAGTAAAAGATAAGGAAAGTGCTGCCAGGTAAAATAATTAACATGATGGCAGTAAACCTTCCACAAAGCCAACAGAAATATTAAGTGACCTGAAAAAAAATGAGGAACTACATCACTTGCAATACTTCCTCCTGCACTGGCAATTCACACCTGGTTGGAATGACAGCCATAGATGAGTATGACAAAAGGGAAGCAAGAAAAGCTGAATTAAGTGAAGACACTGCTTTTAAAATAATCAGATGCCTAGGCAGCCAGGTGGGCAGGAAACGTAAGATACTAATTCCACACCTCCTTCCTTCATGTGACAACTTGAAAGTTTCTCAAAAGAAACTGGTGTCATTCCCTAGCAACTTATCTGTAGCTAGGAAAGGACAGAAGTTCAGAAGGGTCAGTCATCAGGAAAGAGGAGTAACACACCAAGCCCACCTAGCTTTCCATGCTCCGTTTCCCGGGCAGAGCTCAGGGGTCCGCAGCATTTCAGAGCTGAGTTTACTTACCATCACCCTGCATGTCTGAAGTCCATAGTGTCAGATTATCACGTAACAACTGCATGATAAGTGTAGAGTCCTTATAGCTTTCTTCACTCAGTGTATCCAGTTCTGCAATAGCATCATCAAAAGCTGCTTTTGCCAACCTGTAAGCACAGAGAATAAATCAGATTTAACATATACTGCTGAACAGAATCCAGAAGCACACAAGTTAGATCTATGCATCAGAACACTCATCTTCCACTGTGGGTAGTATTTCCACATGCCTTGTAACAAATGTTTCTACCAGTAACCTGGTAACATGTTCATCCAGTTATCTCCCCCCATCAAAACCAGACACAGCATGTGCTTAAGAATCCTTTAACCCAAGAACATCAGTTTATTAAAAGCTTCTACACCCTGTAGTACAACTGATCAAGGTCTGCTAAAAGCTTAAAAGAAAGCAGACTGCACAAACTTCAATGTCAGGACTTGCTTATCATAGACATAAGAAATGCCCATTTCCCAGTTACCACCTACCTGCAGGCACGATCAGGAGAATTAAGAATTTCATAGTAGAATACAGAGAAGTTGAGCGCAAGTCCTAAGCGGATAGGATGTGTTGGCGGGAGTTCTGTCATTGCAATATCACTAGCAGCCTTGTAAGCCACCAAGCTGTTCTCTGCAGCCTCCTTCCTGTCATTTCCTGTGGCAAACTCAGCCAGATACCTATGGTAGTCCCCCTTCCTGAAAGGAGAAGGAGTCAAAAGTCAGTTGTCCTTATTTCCTCACCAGTCACTGCAACAGCAGCTCAGCTCAAACTGATGTTTATATACTCACACACAAAGGATGCTGCTGCTGCTGCTCAAGTACTGTCTAGGCAACAGCACACTAGTACTTGAGCAAATTTTAAACCATCAGGTAGGAAAACCAGTTTGAGTTCACTTATTTTCTTGCATTAGTACAGGAAATCATAGAATTACCTTCCCCATTACCAGGGTGCATGTCTGCACAATCACATCTCATCTACACTACATAAGTTTAGATCTGAATGGTAGAGGTAATCCAACTACAGGAGAAAACATCCTCTGATAATTTCAAGATTTAAACTGTGCTTCAGAAAGTACAAAATATGCTTCAAACTACTGACTACAGCACTTTAAGAACAAGTTTAGTTTGGTAATGCAATCCTGGAAGTTGATGCTACACAGGTTAGCAGTCTACTTCATCTTCTCTCAGTGTAGAGCACATATAGGAAAACTAATTCTACATTATTAGCTCAATTAAAGAACACAATTGTTTGTAACACCCAAGAGCTTGTGTTAAGTTGCCTTATTCCAAACATTATCTATCCAAAACCCCACAATCAGAGTATTAAAACCCACAAAGCAACCAAAAACTGAACTTCCTCCTTTCTGGAAGTATCTCACAAGATACTTACATTTTGTAATAGAAAACCTTGGACTCCCCAGTGTTAGCTGCTGGAATGAGGTGTTTGTCCAGTACATCCAGAATGTCACAACAGATTAACTTCAGTTCAGTCTCAACCTATCAAAAAAACAAACAGAAACACAACCCAAATGAAGACAGGAGGCGAGGTTAGCACATCTGACTACAAACTATTTTTAAAATAATCAAATATCAAATAGGCAACATTCATGAAAACACAATGATGGGGAGGACAGAAGGAAAAAAAAAAAAAACCAAAAATCAGCTGTTCCACAGGTGCATTAAGCAACACAGTTCTGCATAGTTAGCTGGTACACAAGAGGGTCAAGGACTGATGTATGATGAAATCTGTAACTGAATAATGGAATTATAAATTCCCTGGAAGACAGATGCGTTAAGTTTGTCTCAGATATAATTCCTTACTGCAAGACTTGCACAACTTCAAATTCCTTACATTTTTATCTTGGAAAGCTGCCTCGGGTAGCAACAGTGGACAATTTAAGATAATTAATACAAATCAGCTAAACTCCATTAAACCAGAGTTCAATGGCACCTTGAGAACAAGTTTCTAGTGAGTTCTTGGAAGGAAAAGTTTTAACAGGAGAGCCTTAAGACAAAAATCATGGACTATCAGAACAGAATAAAGGTGTGCACCACAAACAACATGTCAGAACAAACTCCATAAACAGGCAAAAAAGACAAAGCACAGCAATGCAGAGATAAAGCAGAATTCATCAACTTTAACAGTGTGGCCAAAGAAAACCCATCTATAAAGCTTTATTTATGAACGGACACTGGATTTTAATAACCACAGCTTGAAACACAGTCAAATCACCTCATTTTCTCCAGTTTAGATTATATAACAAGGCCTATGAGTTTCAGTTTTACCACAGAAAGTTTCACACCTGAAAGCAAACCATACCCCTAAGTATACCCACAAAAGCTGAAAACCTGTCTTTTGACATCCACATTGTCAAAACCAGACTTGTTTTGAGTGTCCCATGTCATTCACAGGAGGAGTAGATGGTTAAGTGCAGAGAGTAACCTACTGCTGTTCTTCCATGGCTTTGCAGTAACTACAGCTCTGTATCAAGCTACTGTTCATGTACTATAGAGATTTTCAAGCAAAAAACATCAACATCAGTCACAAGAAGCTACCAGAAACTGCATGTCTTGTATCACAAGGGCAGCCCCACTTTACCCACCATCCCTTCATATCCTCCCCACCTATGAACAGTTTCTCTCCCCTTCAAGCACTTTTTTCTTACCATGCAGTATTTTTATCACCACATAGCTCCCAAACTGTAACAGTTTGTAACCACAGCATCTATTCTCAAAAGCTGTTAATATTATACATACAAAATATTTAACTGGCATATACATACATATAGCTATTTCTACAAAATTGTTTAACAGACTTGCTAAAGTACCTTTAGAGGAATTAATCTACAGCAGATTTGATGTACAAAATAGGTCAGAATGCCCTAACCTTCAGAAGAAGGGTTAGATGCTATACTTATTGTTACATGACAAATTCTTAAGGAAGTTGCTGAAATAGGGTCACTTGAGAAGAATCTACTTCATATATTCTTTGGCTACAAAAGCTATAAAACCTTTGGCCAGCAGTCAGTTCCTGCAAACTTCTTTCCTCTTGATCCTCTTTTCAATGCCTTCTTTTGCAGACAGATCTTCAGCAAAACTGCAAAGAATTAAATCAGTTTCTAATCCTCTTTTGTTAAATAACCATACATGTACAAACCATTTAATCTCAGACAGACCTTTTTCAGCTTTGCTTAAAGGATCAGTTACACAAGTTAGAGATCAGCTGCTGTCCAGGGCAATGTCAGTGTCCTGACCAAGCTTTAAGATTTAATACAAATCAATCTGTTTAAGAAACAAAAAAACCCGAACAAATCAAAAGAACCCAAACAAAACACATAACATAACCCTAAAAGCTCTATTATGAGAAGAGCTGCAAAGCAGCACACCAGCACAAGAACCCACACTAAGCCTGGTCAGATCACTCAGAAAGAGTAGGTTTCAGGTCTATCACCATTCCAGCTCCAAAGATGACATGGCTCTGGGAAGGAAAGACTGCCCACCCTGTTGGGTGCACACAGGGCCCCTGCAATCCACCCTGCCTCTTTCAGCAGTACTGCTGAGTTAGATTCCAGACTGTGTTCTTAGCTCTTCAGATACAAAAACTTGTATACCACCTGGTGATCTGAATAAGTAAACTTATCAGAAACACTCAGGGTAGCCTGTACTAGTTCCTTGACCTGTTTTAATACATAGACCCCAGAATAGCTGCACCTCACAAGTGAGATGCAACATGAAACTAGAACAGTACAAAACAGTTGTTAAAGCCTGTAACCTCCCTCCCACCCCTGCCAAAACAGACCACCCACACTTATGCCAATTCATAGTCTAACCTTCCTAAGAAGAAGGGAAGGAGGAAAGAGCCCAGCAGCTGTCCCAGAATACAACCCAGGTTATAAGTCAGAGCACTAGAAGCATTCCTGTATGTGACAAAACCAGTAAAGGGGGGGTGAATACTTGTCCTATGTTGTTAGAGAAGGGACTTGGTTTTTCTGCAAGGAAGTGAACTGCATTATGTGCAGAAATATACTTCCTTATCTTTTCAAGGATGAAGAACACAAACTTCAGTGCATTCTCATCTACAGAGATTAGTCAGATGAGAAAGACAAAGGCTCTAGTTCTGTAGCTCTTAATGGCCACAGGTCCCAGAGAGGCAGCCTTTCTACAAAGGACACATTCCTGTATGATCTACTTGAGGTGATCCTACTTGGGCAGAGGGGCTAAACTGGGTGATCTTTCGAGGTCCCTTCCAGCTCCTGGCATTCTGTGATACAAGTGACACTCCCCTCCCACCACCTACACATATGTTTTACTACATTTCTATAAGTGGTTTGGATAAAGGCAAAACCTGGTATCTGTGTCACCTACTGTACACCTCTGGCTAAACCAGCCCAGCCCTACTTTCACAACACCATCATCCCTTAAGTTTTGCTTTAAGTCACACTGCCTAGTAGCTAAAACACCACACATAGTAGAGAGCCATGATGCTTAACTGTAATACTGATGTAGATCACCAAATAATCACTTCCACACAAATTACACCTTCCATTTCAACCTGAGCAGCACACTAACTGAGCAAACTCACACCCAGTTATGGTGGTAGGCAAGAGCTAAGTTTTTTTTTATTTCTTTAAACTTGGGCTGTCAGTCCCCTGAAAAGCACTGGGTTGCTTTTTGTGGTGCTGTGCCCCCAACTTCTTCAGACACTTGCAAGCCCGAAAAGGGTCTCCCAACATCAGTCTTACACTGAAAAAATGCTACAGTAGCAAGTATTTGTTAACAAGGTAGAATCATAGACTGGCTAGAGTTGGAAGGGACTCCTAGTCCAACACCCCTGCAAGAAGCAGGGACACCCCCAACTAGATCAGGTTGCTCAGGGCCTCATCCAACCTGGCCTTGAACGTCTCCAGGGATGGGGCATCCACCACCTCCCTGGGCAAGGTAAGCACAGCCAGAACTCTGCTGAGCTGGCACTGGACCTTATCTCTTCAGAGCAGCACTGAGCATGACAACAGGCAGCTGTGTAGTGTTCCAGCAGCAACAGTGAAAAGCATCATCCAAACCATCACAATATATTCTTCAGGCCCTTACTGCTCCGGTGCAATCTTGCCAATCCCTTTAATACTCTCCTTATTGCAGATGTAAACTCACAGTAAACCTCCCAGCAGCTTCAAACATGATCCAGCCTTCAGCTACAGACAAGAACTTGAAGCACAGAAACTCTCTGAAAATTCAGGCTAGCTGAGCAGACTGCTAGTCTCTCTCCAGTATGGAGCTCATGACAGCTCTCCACAGCACTGCTCCACCAAAGCAACTGTGACACTATTCCCTTTAAGGACTTAACATGTGAAGATACTGTTGGCATGCAACAGCACTTCATGCAGCCCCTCTCAACGGATAGTTCAAGGACTACATACAGGTATTTCTTGCACACCCATCTGTTCTGCATGACACCTGCTCTCTACACAAGGAGAGGGGCAAAGATGCCTTTCAAAAATAAAGGGTTTTGGGTTTGGGGTTTTTACTATTAAAGGATCTTTGGCTGAAGACAGAAACTGCCCACAAAACACTGTGCAATAAAACCTGGAATCAAGCAGTGTAAGGCAAATTTAAACAATCACCAGATAGCTATTGTCTTACACGTTCTGTTAGGAAGATTTTAGACACCCATCAAGAAACGGTATTTGGACTGTATGTAACTGGCAGAGCCTCATCCTCTCAGCTTGCCAGCTTAAAATTAGAAACTCACAACTTTAACAATCTGTGGAGCAACAGAAACTCTGTGAGTCAACAGAAAATAGTCCTGAGCCATTCCTGAGAAAAGATTTCCAAGCCAACAATAATTTCCATTGGTGGTATATGAATCAGTGCCAGGTGATAAAACAGACTCTATTTCTCTGGAAGTGAAGATATGAACCATGTGGAGGCACTTGTCCTCAAATAAGAGACATTAAATCCCACGTTTATACAAATTTCGGTATGGGATCATGCCTGCTCCATGCTAAAACATCATCTGGGACAACAGGATGGGATGACAACAACTCACTGTTCTAATAACTGAAGGTTTCATTAGCCCTTACTGATCAAAGTCAAAGTTTGCTCCAAGTTTTCCATTTTAGGTAAAGTTGCAGAGACAGACTAGACTCAGCATGAAGTTATGCACATCAGTTGTTTCCCCCTCCCCCAAGAGAGAAAATAGCAAGGCCCTAGAGGTTATTACATATGCAAGTTTCACAGTTGAGCTGACCATGACATCTTGACATCCCCAAGAACATGAAGTACTTTATTTCAAATTGATTGTTTTAACAGCTCTCAGCGTAACTGACTAGTTTTGGGACACACAAAAAAAGTAAATCTATATTTTAAGAATGAGATGCTGTCAGAGAAGCTGTATTACCACAGCATTCAACACAGGCACAGCTGTCTGAGCTAGTAACAGGTCTGCCAGTTCATCTGTACAGGACTAGCCAGACAACCATTCTTTACTGCCACCCAACTGCTAAGCACTTAGTTTACAGCAAGTTTTCGTCTGGGGGAAAGAGTAACTAAACAAGGCCAATGTACATGGAATACAGCTATCAAAGGAATAAAAGACAAGGTGAGGAGTCAAAGAAAGCAGCCATTTAACTGACACTGTCTTTATGTGAAGAACAACATTGAACTTCCCTCCCCACGAGCATTTTAACAACAGTATTAATATTTTTAACTTTGGAGGACAGAGTACTGTGATAGCATCAAGTGTCAAAGACTGTATGAGTCAGAGCAACTTTTTTCAGAAGCAGAATTTTAACAGTCAAGCACCTCCTTTTTGACGGTTATTTTTTTTTTAATTAGTTGGGTTGAAAGGGGAAGTGTAACATCTCCTGAGCACATGCAGCTTCAAACTCAAGTAAGTAGGAAAGAAAAGATGTGAGCACAGTTCAAATACTTAGCAGGTATGCAGACTCACTGAAGCAAGCACTCTCAACTTTGAGTTTACTGCTCTCTTGGGTGTTTACACAGAAGCACCCAACATCTCCCCTCACCAGACATACTTTATTCTTCAGATAAGGAGCAAACTTCATCCTTTCCCAACTACAACCTTATTCCAGGTCACCACACTGCAGGCACTCTAGAACACCAGGGCAGTTAAACAGCAAGGGTAACAAAACTGGACTTTAATTAAATGACATAATGACACAACACCAACTACATCTTACCATTTGCCGATATTCCCGAATCATTTTTAATTTATCTTCTCCACCTTTGTTTTCTTCTTTCTGTTCAATGCTGCTGATTATTCTCCAGGAAGCTCTTCTGGCTCCAATCACGTTTTTATACGCAACAGAAAGCAGGTTTCTCTCCTCCACTGTCAACTCCACATCCATTCCAGCCACTTTCTTCATTGATTCAACCATTTCTAGAAGGAAAAGGTCAAAATTATTTTGATACTGAAGCATCCTTCAAACCATTCAACAGAAGTTGTATGATAATGACAGCTTATGAAAATCAGCTCCCTATTCCTTTCATACACAGTTTAAAAGTGAGGAATAACTGGCGCGTTCCACACAAATCAATGAGCATGGACACAAAGGAAGTATCTGATGTTCTTTTAAATGCATTTGACATGGGTCCCAAAAAATTATTTGAAGGTAGTGTTGCAGGTTGTTTTTAAGAGACAGACAAAAAGGATTTAGCAGCAAATACATTTTCCACAGTGGATTAGTAGATATCAGTACAATTATGCAGTAATGGGTTGTCTTCAGTGCTTCAGAAAAGGCAGTGCACAGCGAGAACAGCACGAGCAAATGTCAGCTAGTTTTCAGCACAGTAAGGATAAACTGAAGGATTATGGAATGCTCCACTGATTTGTCAACTGGAATGCAGTGTAACATGGCTATTAACAAAAAAATAAACCCCAGATTCGAAGTACTGAAGTATGAGTGCTGTTATTACTGAACCAAGTCAAAGTTCCAAGAGGAAACCACCAGAAGAAAAAATTAGGTGCTAGGAGAATTAACAAAGTCAGCAGCCTGAGGATAACCAGAGCAACCATACCCACCCATGCCAAGCAGCTATTTATACTAGAAGTAACACACAAAATATAAATAGTTATAGTTTAAACCTTTTGAAAAGGGCTTCTAAATATGAGGTTAAATAAATTACTACTAAATATAGCTTTCCTACAGCCTGAACCTCTTAAGAAGGTTATAATCCTTTCCTTGCCTAACCACATTATGATTGCTTGTGACATATTAGAAATATAAAAGCCTAAAATGTTAAATAAGCACTAATTGAGAGCCTAGTATGAGACATCCAGGAACCACAGATTTTGCCCTGATGCACAGTGCTACAGTTTATTCACCATTTGCCTTCCAATCCCACAGACTGAACAGGAGATTGCTAATGATAGAAACTAAGCCCCAACTATCCTATCCACTTAACCAGGACAACTGCTTCACAGCTATCTGCCAGGCAGAGGTACACCAGAATGACACAGAATCATTTTGGTTGGCAGAAGCTGAGTATACTGAACTCAACCTTAAGGGTCTCTTCCAAGAACATGACCATGTGATCAGGCTAGGTCTCCCATAATACAATGCTCTGTGGCCCATTTTCCTTGCCCACTCGTTATCCCTCCCCATCATTTCACATCCTTCCATTCTGCCAGGTCATGGCAGCACAAGCAATGGGAAACTAAAAGCTTAACTGTCAATTTTTTCCTTGGGTGCAAAGACTCCATCTTACCAGGCATAAGCTATTTTAGCAATGGAAACGGTAAGCTCAATCTTTTTTCCTGGCAGGAACAATGTTATCAGTCTCCAACAGGTCTCCAAATGCGTAGTACATAATATTACAGCAGATCTATTCTTACAAGAAATGGAAAAAATCCTTACCTCTACCAGTAGATCTCACTTTTTCAAATCACAGAAATACACAAAAAAATCCACCAAAGATTTGATAAAATTTACAAAACGCTACCCTACTACTGCAAAATGCTGAACTGGTTTCGCTCAAGACCTACTGCCCTCTAACTTCCCACATACATGCAGTTAATATTAACATAAGTATGCAGCCTTTTAGTTTAATAAAGCTATATTAAAGACAACATGATATATTTACAATATGTAACAATGCAAGCACCATGACTTGTTTCCTCAAGGGCGACCCTACCATCCATACAAAGAATTTACTTCCAAACAGTAATTTTTTTTTAGTTATTGCTAAGTTGTCTCATTTATTTGGAGTTTCTTAGAACAGCAGAGCTACACCCAAAATAACATGCCTAGGACTGTTCACTTTTGTGAACAAGGACAAATGGGAATTAAGTCTTTGCTACTTGGGTACCTTTGCCGAGCTCCAGCAAGAAACGTAGGAATTGTCTTTAAGCTTAGTGTTTAACTGCCGTCACTCAGATAAGAGGAGCAATCAAAACTACAGTTTAAGAAGTTAAGCTGTATTTGTGAATGCACAGCCTTCTCTTCAACCATCAGTTGTAGAATAAGATATCCTCTGTAAATAAACTGTAGAGAAAGCAGGGGTTAGTCATGCTATAATATTCATCTATGACACTTCATTCCCAGGCAGGCATCCACCATCACTCAAGATCTTTGGACTGACCTAGTATGTGTACTACACTTTAATCAAGCACACATGGGTTTAGGTGTGTTAAGGCAAGCTTAACACACAGATCACATTAACTCTGTACCATTAGTTCTTCCTTGAAGTTATGAAAGCCAGAGGAAACTGAGTAACATTAATACCTTCTCTGGAACTAGCAAGTTTCTGAAGCACACCATGTGCTTTTCAATTGCTCACAGCTTTGTGTGCCCTACCAGTAGTCATAGACCAGCCCACAGATTACAGAAGATCTAGCTGAAAACTGAATTTGTATTCTTCTGTGCTTTATCAATAGTGATTAATTACTAAGTACTACAGTCATACTAAGGGATGTACTAAAATGCTCCTGTAGAAGTCCTGGTTCTTGATAAGGTAATATAACCTCACACCTACCTCATATGCTGATGATACACATGTAATAATTACTCAAATAGGCTGAGTGTGGGAAACATGTACAGTAACAGTTTCCAAGATCCTCAGACCTGCATCGGGAAACTTTAACCACTGGGGAAGAAAACAGGCAGGTTTTATCAACTGTACTACAGGTTTCACTAATGATCTCTTTCCCTAGAAGCAGATTTGTCTAACATGGATATGTAAAAGAAAAAAACATACACAGAACTTGCTGTCCCTGTAAATGAGCATCTGATACTCAGAGCACAGTCAAGCACATCATTACAAATTTAGTCAACTATTTAGCCTCTGTAGGAGTTTATCCTCTGCTAGCCTAAACACCTACAAGCTCTTGAAACAGAGATCCAACATCTCTGCACTAGAAGACACACCAAAATTAAGCTAGCAACAGCTTTCACAGAGGCATCACCAAGACCCAGTCCTACAAGAAACAGCCTGTCAGTACAAGTTTACCCTGCTGCATGTCTTCAGCATTCTGCAAAGAAGGTCATTAACTATCATCTTGTAGAACCACCATAAGGATGGCAATGATGGTGCCAAAAGAAATCAGATTTTTTAAATGCCCACAAGTTACCAGCAAGTCTAAGAGACTTTGGGGGTTGGTTTTTTGTTTTTCCCTCCAAGTGACAGCCATCAAGAGTAAGACAGTAGAGGGTGAGAGGGACACATTAAGTTTTCTTCATTTGTGCTGAATTTAAGCCCTCAAGCTTTACCAACTCTTCATTCATACTAGGTACATGCCCTCTCTTACTAAACCGAGCTAAGGAACTGAAAGGTCTTCTCTTCAAAAATCTTAAGTCTTTTCTCTTTGGGTAAGATACTGGTTTATTGAACTAGTAACAGTATTATCAGCCTACCTAAGGAGATTTTGGGAGAAAAAGGTTTCTAGGTTAGCAAAGAACCATATTTACTCATAATACAAATACCCAGGCTGGTATTTCAACACGATGACTTATACTATTTATGCACATACCTTGGTTATGGTTATTATACCTATGGTTATGTCATAATTCAGTCCTGAAAGTTTAAACCTGACAAAATCTTTAGAATTTAAGACAATACAAAATACAAGAGGGCAGCTTTATCTGTATCTTCTCCAACCAACAACTGTACAAAAATAGCGCCATATATGCCTGCCAAGAGAACAAATAATTTTTGTATTTCAAGTGCAGCTTTACCTATCTGGAAGGTTCCATAACAAGGTGAAAAGCTCAGAGACCATTTAAGACAAAATACAAATTTGAGATTACATGTCAGTAAGGATTACTGCAGTAATGACAACTCAATGCATACACGAGCCAGAGATGCTTACACTGTATTATGGAAAGTGTAGTGTTATGCAGATTCAGAGATGGAGATTGTAGCTTTAAGTGGTTAAGTTTGAGCCTTTCAGTTGGTTGTGGCTGTCACTGTATTTTGCTACTCTCACATCATGCCACCATCAGGACAGAAAATACTGTAAATGTAAAATATGGAAGGATAGGAGAATATTCTGGCGAATGACATGCTTGCCCTAGATTTATATCCTTCCCCAGGGATTTACTGTTGGTTGTTATAATAAATAGCAAAATAAACAGACCTCTGTCTGATCAGGTGTGTATATTCTTACAGAAGAGACATTTAACTGAGACACTAAACAAGAACAAAAGATACAACAGAACTGTAACAATGCCCATGCTATTTCTGAAGTTCCTACATTCGACTACTATGAAGATGCTCAGCTCTCACTGCAAATATTGCTGACTCACCTCCAGCCGCTGCAGAGTAATAGCAGAAATACACATGCATAGCTTGTAAAGCATAATGTATTTGGACAGTTGCTACAACTACATTTAGTGCTGTCTAAAGACTTTTACAACAGCCTGGTACATGGCATGGAGTTGGATTTTAAGATGAGGACAAACATTATGCTTTACCCCAAGCTAAAAGTAATGGAGATGTTTGCAAGTGTTGAGAAGCATACATTTGATAACCATCTACTATGGGCCACCCACAGAATTTTTACGAAGTGTGCAGCTGATAGGGAAACTCACTAAGTCACAAAGTAAAGAATGTCTCTTCAAAGGAATGTCTCTTCACCACATAAAGGTGAGACACTAAGTATTTCTTGCTTCTCAAACTAAAAATTCAGCCAACTCAAAGGAACTGGAACATCTCTGTGTAAGGAAATATAGAAACAAGTGATATACAGCATTAATTTGTAACAAACAAATTGCAGAGTAGAATCCTTACCAATATAGACACAAAACCTTAGACCATACTGAAGCAGCAGCCAGTATCTAACAGTTCTATCAAAGTCTGTGCTTGCAACAGAAACCACTTGGCCTAAACAATGGCTTATGCAGTAGACACCTCTAATGGTATGGCAAAATGACAGTATTTGCAACCTCTAGTCCTAGTTATCATAAAGTCTTCAAGTCTCTCACTAACCACAGGGCTAGTGTTTTGGTTTGGATTTTTAAATGAAACACCTAGTTAAACAGCATACAGTGGGGCACACCTAATCTCATTTGTAACAATACAGAGATCTACTCCAACCTTACTGCTGGAGGAACTATCTTGTTGCCACCTCAAACACTGCTTCACCTTCCTTATGATGACAGGCTGAGGGAGAAAGGCCTATTTAGCTTGGAGAAGAGGAGACTGAGGGGTGACCTCAATAATGTTTATAAATATGTAAAGGGTGAGTGTCAGGAGGACTGAGCCAGGCTCTTCTCAGTGATGGCCAACAATATGAGACAAGGGGCAATGAGTGCCTGGTGGAATACATGAGGTTCCATGTGAACATAAGGAAAAGCTATGTGTGGATGTCGGGGCCCTTGGACACACTGCACAGCGTTGTGGAGGCTTCTTCTCTGGAGACATTAAAAATCCATCTCAACATGTTCCTTTGTGACCTAATCTAGGTGAACATGCTCTGTCAGCAGACTAGATGATCTTTCAAGGTGCCTTCCAACTCCTAACATTCTGCTAGAAAAATCTCAGTGGTGTGCTTAACTTCCAAAAGAGAAACCATTTAAATAAGAAACCTTATTAAAACAAGAATAGAAAGTAATCTTGTTGAACAATGGTGGGATGGAGATGACTTTTGGTCATCACACTGAAGGCTCAAATCAACATGAACCTTATGAAAACCCAGAAGGTGGCATCTTAATCATAGCAGAAGCACAGCATTCATAAAACTGAAGCTGCGTTTTAAGTTTAAACCTTTCTATTACCCTTATTAAAAGGGAATAAAGCAGACCAAGATCTTCAAGCTTCCAAGTTACTGCTCAGTATCTACTGCAGCATTTCAGGAGCTAAAAGATGCAAATGACAGTCCAGTGTGATATGAAGATACGTGCAATACAGCAGAAAGAAGTAGTCTTCCCACATGTTCACTATACGAGATCACACTATAAGCAGCATTCAGAGAAGACTCAGCACAAGTATTAATCTTGCACTTGTTCACTCCAAGAACGAACAAAGGATCAGCAGCAAGTCACAAAAACTATCTGATCCTAAACTGCTGTATCTACCCTCTCAGCTATGACTTCAGTAGCAACAGTAAGCAGAGTGGCTAGCATTATGTCAAGAGGAACTACAGAACCATGTACCTAACACTCATAAAGGGTCAAATTGTGAGGAATTAGTTAAAAAACCCAACCAAATGAGTGGCTGTATGTATAAATACATGGTAGAGCATGCCCTTTTGTAAACACAAGTAATGCCTCACAAATCTATTGTGATGCTTTGAATGAGTCAAGCTTATGGACAAGTACGACATGATCGATAATAGTCTACCTGGATTTCCCAAAGGCATTTGACAAGGTCCCTCACCCAAGGCTCTTTAAGGAACTCAACTGCCATGGGATAGGAAGGAAAGTCCTCACATGGGTAAACATTTGGCTGAAAGACAGGAAACAGGGTATGAATGTAAGACTCAAGTGTTCAGAATGGAGAAAGATCACCCGTGGAATCAGTGATCTGTGCTGGGAAGCATGCTAACATTTTTAATTGATCCAAAAAATGGAAGCAAATATTAAGTACTAAAATAATAGTAGCATCAAACTGCTAAGAACAAACACAAAGACAAAAAAAAGACGTACAGAAATAAGGGCAAGTGTATTTTCTTCATTAAGCTGTAATTTTAACTGTGAAAATTAACTCCTCTGAACACACTACCACATTGCCTGCATTAAGTTTTCCTGTTCTCTTATGAAATCCTGCATTTGGCAAGTGAGACTTAAGAGATGGCTAAACCAGTCCAGCAGCTTGCAGAGAAGCAGGCAGGTGGCTTTCCCTTCTATCCCTATCATTTCCGTCATGCCAGCTCAACACTTCTGTGACCTCTCAACAGGCTGATTCAGGTCACCAACTCAGGAAAAA
Organism: Heliornis fulica; assembly: GCA_013399135.1. NCBI lineage: Eukaryota > Metazoa > Chordata > Aves > Gruiformes > Heliornithidae > Heliornis > Heliornis fulica. The sequence continues at coordinate 330,279 of VXBZ01005096.1, read as the reverse complement.
GAAAGTACCTTGATTATAATTTAGGGACCTGAACTGGTTCCAAGGGTCACACTACAACATGATTTCCAAGTAATTTTCGTCTCTTCAGGCTGTGAACACATGCTTTTCAAAATAGATTTCTCCTGTATTTGTAACACAAAATTTAGTTCAAAAAATGAAGAGACAAATCTAAAGACTGTCACATCATACATTTCTCTGCTTGACTAAGATCTGCTACTAATCAATTTTCTAATACAAGTATTTAAGTAACTTCACAGACACCAATTCAGCTTCTGGACTCCTTGCAGAGAACTGAACAACTATGGTTTTGTCTCCCTTGGTTGCTCCGGGTACCTCCAGACATTCAGAAAGGCCATTATAAAGGCCCTCATACAACTCCTCAATGTCAAAAGTTAATTTTTACAGCCCAGTATGTAAAAAACCTGCCACTTAAAAAGAATTAACAACCCAGTTCCTCCAACATTGTCTTGGTCATGCTGTATCTAACCTCTATACATCTAACCTCCTACATTTCTTAGGGATTTTTCTGCCTTTTGGCATGTTCACATTTACCCAGTTGTAAATCAGAGAGCAGTCATAGCACATGTCACTACAACAGAAAGCTCTGAGAGGTAGAAATGCTAACCATTAATGCAGGGGAAAAGAAAAAACCAAACACACTTAAGTGTGCTTGACATTTGCTTGGAAGAGACAGATCCTCTGCAAACTGAGATTAATATGCAACTTAAACTCTAATTTGTGACAGTTTATGGATTGATTCTTCATTAAGCTATGATTTCAAGACCTGCTACTGAGATGTTTTTCTACTAAAATTGGTTCAATGCTTGAAGCTTGAATTGAGTCCACTGCTGCACACCTTACTGCCATCATAATAAAGGCACATTTCCCTGACAATTTATAAATCACAGGAGTCAGCTATTAGCTTGTTGCACTGGGAGCTAGGAGAGCTGTCCAATATGGTTGTGGGTTAGTTTTTCTTCTTCTCCCACTCACCTATTGCCTGGCTTTGAGGAGAAAAAAAAAAAAAGATAACCAAGCACCTATTTCACCTCACTTAAGTTCTACCACATATAAATGTGAAGTCTCATACTTGAAGACCTGGAGCACAAAACTGCTGTAGAGAATTTAAGTATCCACTTACAGTCTATCTTGTGTCATAGCATGCTTGTCACCTGATTAAAAGGTGTTACCTAGCTTCCACAATGAAGCACTGCTTTCAACATTCAGCAGTGGTCTACAGGAATGCAGATAAACACATTCACTTGGTATTACGAACTCCTATTAGTAATTTCACAAACCAGTATCACCTATTCCAATTTTTAAAAAGAGAAAGGTATAGATTATAGGTAGATATTATTCTATAAATAATACCCTTTGAAGAAAGTGCAGTGAGATTTCTCACAAAGCTTCCTGTATTATAAGTAAGCTTCCTAGCATTTTGTGATTTATCATGACATACCTAAGCAAATCTGTGAAGACAGTCAGACATCCAAATCTCTTTTTATCTCCAGAGATCAGGGCTTAAGTGCTACTTACACTGCAGAAGTACCTAGAAAGTTGTCCCTTTAATCATGGCCAATATACCAAGGTCAGTACAGAACTAGATTTCCAACAATTCACAAGTACAGTGCTCTTGTAAGAGACTTTGTAAATTCTGTAAGTGGGTCAGATAAGGAACACCAAAGCAGCTAGTTAGATGACCACCCTTAGGTGCTGCTATAAAAGCCATGAACCATATATAAAAAAGTGTCCATCACACACCAGTCTGAAGGAGAAAGGATGGGATAGAACTTAAGCTATGCTAACATTCAACACAAAAATTGTCAATCCACACTCAAATTCAAGTTATACAAGAGACTTGTATTCCAACATACTTGTAGACAGTACTAGCCATCATACATACCATTTTGTAAGTGTCAATTAACCACTGTGAAATTATGAGCATATACATGAAAGACCAAACCAAAGAGCAAACCTAGTAACTTACACTTTCACTATACCACTTCCCAGTTTTGTTCATAAAATTATTTGCATCCTCAGCTATGATACTGGCAGAACTGCAGTACCTCATTTAAACAAGAATAAATTATACCAGTAATTTTAATTGTTTAATTTGAACAAGAGTACAGACTTAGTTGCTAAAAAAGTATCTACAGTATATGCTCTTCAGACCACGGATGTGATACACGAAGATACATTTTGAGCAGCCAGCAGAAGGATGCACCTTAAATTTTACCCAACTAGATTCCGTGAAACTTGATAAGTCTAGAAGACACAGCACTGATTTACACATGACAACTTTTAGTGTTCTCTCCTAAATGATTGGATCTATTACCACTCAGAAGCAATACAGTGTAAGAAGTCTTTTACATTTTGATGCAGTCAGCTTGTTTGCAAACCACGATACTGACAGAATGGGAAGTCCATTGAGGGAAATGTTGCACCAAGGCAATTCCCACTGATCAATTTTTATTTGAGGAGAGGAAGTTCGATCATTTCGCAGTGCAGATCTTTAGACTGGGGTAAAGTCTCATTACTTTCTAAACTGATTTATCACTGATTTAAGACCAGAAAGACAGTCAGGCCTCAAACTCCTGAAGGTGATGAATCCTCCAGGATGTTGACCAAGCATTCAACTTGGGTTTCCACTCAAACCAAAACTAAGTCTTTCAGTTGCACTGACTCAACCATACCCAATGGAGAACCCTTCCCTCTCTGTCACAGACTCTTACACCTACTCAACAAACCAGCCTCAGGAGTGCTGCTTGAATTGGGACTGGGAGGCCAGAGAATAGATGCATCTTCCCACACCCTTTAGGGTATGCAATAAGATATTAAAAAACCCCACAACCACCCTATATCCCCAGCAGAAGCTGCACACAATGTTGAACTGCATGCTTGCCTCCATCAAAGCTATACCCCAACATGTGGTGTTTCGGGGTTCATTTTTTCTACATCAGTTCTTACTGAACTGTGGAGTCTGTTTCACTCCTCTCATTCAGTGGAGTTCTTATTTCTACCTTATTTCCCTATTGGAACAATCACCCAAAGGAGACTTAATTTAAGCCTTTTTTAATTGTAATTTCCATTTTCCTTCCCAAAATATGCATTTTTCAGATGTTTCACAATAGTACTATCAGAAGATTTTTAAGTACACTCAGAAAAAGTGTCATTTGGCAAGAATATGGTCATGTCGTCTGTGAAAATTATGAACAGAAAGTATTGAGTGTCTTCCTACCTCTAAATGAAGTGTAACTGCATTCAGACTTTTTACATACAAGGATATTTATTTCACTTTAAATAAATAAGCATAAGGTCTTAGGGCAAAAGTAACAGTCTCAGAAGTATAACATCAAGAAAATTAGAGGCCCTGTTATATACAGGACAAACCTGTTTAAATATACAGTCTCAAGACAGACATTTTGGGGGCAAGAGACACCATCCAAGGTTGCCAGTTCCTCCCCTCTCCCACATCTTCTTTCCCCAGATATTAAATCAGGCACAGCACAATAACTTGCGGGGTAAAAAAGCTGAAATGACGATACTGTGATCTGTAAAGCAACCTGTAATAATTTCTATCACATAATGAAAGCATATGCATTTTCTCTGGGCAACGAAGTATGTAGTCAATCCCTCCAGGGCGAGAGCTTTCTCTCTAGGTTTGCCAGGGGCAGCAGTTATCGTCAAGCAAATGCAAAGGCAGAGAATGAAAAGCACTAGCTCTCTCCCCTGGGACCCAATCCGATGAACAAGCTGCTCCCCAGCATCGCCTCCTGAGGGGCCGAGCGAGCCGGGCACCCACCTTCCGGAGAGCACGGCACTGGGCGTTGTCTGCGGCGAGCCGACCTCAGCCCCACACCGCNCCCCACCCCCACCCCGCCAAGCCCCGCAAGCCCCAGCCCAAAGGTAAGCAAGACCCGGGCCGAACAAAACCACCTCAGCCGCGCCGACGAGCGGCACGACGACCGGTCTTGGGGTCTCTTTGTCGGGGCCCCCCGAGGCGGGGGCGGCTCCCCT
>VXBZ01005096.1:307511-325747 GCA_013399135.1 Heliornis fulica | reverse complement strand
CGGGTGGTGGCGGCGGCATTTCCCTCAGTGCCTCTGGAGCGCGTTTCTGCTGCCCTCACACGCAGACGGTGCTGTTTCAATACCGCTCTGTGTATTTTTGTACCAGTCACCGGGGGATGCTTCATACGTAATTGTGAATCTAGAAATGAGTGAAAGGCAGGAGGTCTGATTTAGCAGGTTTCTGCAATCTCTCGGGGGTGTTTACTCAAAGTGAAGTATCACCTCCAGTTCGGTGTCTGGTACGGTAATTTCAGTTTTAAGAGGCTAGAAGAATTAGAACTTCAGAGGGAACGTTTCACAAGTTCATCACATGCTACTTCTAAATAAATGGAGCATAGACTTAAATAATTGAAAGAATACCTCAATTTTTTGAAATAAGAAAGGTTTAAGAAAACTAAACAACGTTATGCTTGACCTGCATAAATTTAATCTTTAAATATTTACTCAGGATAGCTGTAAATGAACTCCCATATCTTTTTCCAAAGCCTCCTTGGAGGACTGAGCCAAAGACACAGCCTTCCTGAGGTGGAGAAGCACACAAAGGCCTCCTCAGTTTTGATAGACAGCAGAGACTGAGCAGGCCCCTGGTACCTCTGGGACACAGCATCGGGTATACTTAGATATCTTCTTTTGTACTCCTTATGTGTGACTGAGGGCACACACTAAAAGCAGAATTTAAACGATGAAATTTTTTAATACTTTATTATTTCTTTATTAAACACCATTTCAGATGGTGAACAAGACCTTTAAATATGTAAAAATAAGCTTATGATTTTCTTACAAAGAAATTTAAAAATATAAAAGTATGATTTTTATATCACTGCCTACCAAGATTATCAGTGGTCTGTTTTCATGGTATTTTGGACCCTAACTCTTCTTCAAATCTCAGGATTAGCTAACCAGAATTCCATTAAAAAAAAGACATTAGTGTGTCTAGAATAAGGTGAAAATTTGATGTCAAGTCCAGAAATAAATTTGCTATTGACAGTTTAGTTGAAATACAATCAGAAAATGCTGGCTTTGTTGAAATCAGGAATCATTATATACTTTTACCTCTGAATTGTTTGTAAATACATGGTTATCATTACCATGCCGGTTCTGGTAGGCACTTAAAAGGTCCAAACAGAATAGTCATCATATATTTGCATAAATATATGAAAACTTGTTGCAAGACTTGCAAATCACCTCTGTACTTCATAAATCTTGACCCTAAAAATCTATTTTCCAGCAGCTGAGGCCTAGTTTTGTATGAGACCTGTGCATAATAAATTAGGTTTGTGTCAATTTTGAAACTTTTCTGTAATCCTCATGTTCAGGACATAACTCATGTTGTAAAGAGCTCAACAATGTAAGTGAACCAGGTCATTTTAAGCATACTTACTTGCCACAAGTGAGGTTCATGATTGATATGCTTACTAGATTGTAGCATATTGCTTAGATACATCAAATATTTTTGAATGTGCTTGTTACAGATGGCATGCAGATATTTGTAAATTGGTCATGCATACGGCAAAACATGAGGAATAAACAGTTGAATGCAAGGAACTTCTCACAGTGTGATTTGCTGACCCAATCCTTACCTATCCCCTGCATCCTCAACTTTTACGTGAGTTTGTTCAATCATTACTGTAGACAGAAATAATTTCTGGAGGGAGGGTGAAATGAGGGGCAACAATTTTCTGCATTAGCCCCATGTTACATCATCTCACAAGAGGAGTTCTGCAAATGCCAGTCTAAGATTAAGTAGGAGGGTACAGCTATTGGGGCAGTGTGGAAAGGTGTATAAGACATCTTCCTTTTGGCTGCAGTGAGCTCTTAAATTCTCATTGGTAATCTCATTAAAAGGCACTCTTGGATTTACATCTGGGCTGTAGCCTTGGTATACAAACACTGGAGCAAAGCTGGGGGCAGTACTTTTACCTATGAACATTTTTTTTTCCATCTGAAGCTAATAACCTCCATTAAATGGAGGTATGACAGGAACCTGGTTGGCATCTCAGAATATTTAAATCCAAAGTCACTTACTTAACAAGTGATGTCCCACTTGAAGACTCTACGAACAGCATTACTAAGAAAGGTACCTGCAGTTGCCAGCCCACTGAATAGCTATCAACTAAAACATGAGGAGCCATCACTGTAACAGTGACAGGAAAATGAATACTGTCCTTGCTCTTACCAGCAAGGAAAAGGATTATGGCAGGACTACTGTTACCTAAACTGGTCTTTCTGTGCTTTTAGAAACAATGGACAGTGAAGCAAGTAGTGTTTTGATTGAGAACATACATGGCCTTTACAATGGAGCAAGAGCCTGTGGAACTAGTGAGCTCCTCCCAAACACTTTGAGGGGTTTGAAATGCCTCAACGTTTTGGTCCATGATTGTGCCAAAGCATAGTGAGCTAATGAACCCACTGATGTGGAACTAGAACTGTTCGTTGATGCTAAGCTCAAATTGATCTCTGGCTTTAGCTGAGTATTGTCACCAGTATTCTTATCCCTGGTGACCTAGAGGATGCTTCCCCTTGAAGCTTTTAAGGATTATGATGATGGCAAAGGTAGATCTATTGCAGATTCACATTAAAAATGTTCTCCCACGTGGGATGTAGGCATTCTGCTCCTCATTTTCTGTGCTTCATCCCTTGACAATACACTGCTTGTGTCTCACTGAAATAGCACTCTCCCACTCCCACAGTCTTCCTGAACCTCTAGTAGACTCAGAGATTCCTGCTGGTATTACTCTGTATACTCAGTGTTTGTTTTTACTGACAATACTAAGAATGAATAAACAGCTTATTTTTCCAGACAAACACCATCCAAAGAATCCCAAACTAGTTTGACACACTTCTCGCGGTAGAAGTGAGCTTGATAGCTACAAAATCTCATCTTAACATTCCTCATGACTCCTGTTTTGCAAAGAATATTGTTCTACCCCCTTGAATCTTGACTACAAAAAGTCACCATGTCTCAAATAAGCAGTATTTTACTGGTTGATAAGTTGGTTACCTTAGTTTGTCCTCTGCAGGCGATATGTTTGCTTTCATAGGATTATGACCAGTTAAAAATGGCCATATCTGCACTTCTGTTTTGAGATTATGAAATGCAAATACTCCAAAGACACCAACTGACACAAATTCAAAGTTTTGGCTATATTTTTATTTCACGTACTATGAACATATACATTACATGCTACAAAAAAAAAAAAAAAAGACCTTAGCTGTCAAGAAAGTGGATAGTGTTATAATACAATGGCACATGTTCATATTTTTCTTCAAACTGGTTTGGTTAGAATCCTTCCCCAAAACCATTAACAAAACCAAAGTGTTTTACTCTTCAGATGATTAGAAATATTTGCATTATTAACAAATACAATTCAAACAGATTAACAAGATTTAACCAGGTCAAATATTAGTAAAAAGGCTGGGGTTTACCAAAAATGAAATATATATTAAAAAAACATAGCAGCCAGTTGTACTTTTTAGTGTGATATATTGTGTAAATGCACCAGAAGAACACAGTGTAGTTGAGCATTCTGCTTTCATGGTGTATTTCTAGAAATGATTATTCTAGTTCTAACACCTGCCTATGCACAAGAGACCAAAACCACAGCCAAGTAGAGACAAAAGATTGTGACCAACATTCTTATCAATGATTTTTTTTTGCACGCATCAAGGAGAAGGAGGGAACAAACAGAAGTTCAACAAAGGCCACAAAAGGATTTCAACTACATGTTCATGAACATACGTTCTACCTACTCTTCTTTAAGAGCTCAATATGTTGAAATGTCTATTTTGCCCAAATGCAAACATATTCATTTCTATCATCTATGAAACAAAAATCACATTTCGGCTTAGAACTGAATAGTGGAAAACAGTTGCATTAAAGTATCAGTTGCCTAACAAAAACTGCTTGACAAGAACTTAGAATTCTAGTGCAACAGCAGCTATTAAGACTCCTCTAATTTCTTTCTTTTTTGCTCTTTCAGAGTGTACAAATATTTGCCATTTATACAGTCTTAAAAACACATCTACAAAGTTTGCAGGTTATCTGCTAGTTGATTTAAGTCTTGATTTAAGTCTTTCATATTAAAAAGGCAAGATTTGCATAATAAAATTTCTTTCAGAAGAGAGTTCTTTTGGTATCTTAAAATAATTGCTGATTGGAACGGTACAAACATACAGGCTTTTGTTAATTGCAATGAACAAACTGTGTTTCTCTAAGAGCACACAGTTCATTATGTTTTGTAATACCTGAAGAAAAATACAAGCATATATGGGCAACTCAGTATCAAGTCTGTTATTTAGTGTAGCTATGGAAAAAAAACCCGAAACTGTCATAGTAAGTATCACAGTCAGAGAAAATTATACAAATTAGCCTTAAAGGAACCAATGTGTAACAGAACCTAGAGTTAGTTTCTCAATTTTTTATCCTGCATGTAGATTTTGTACTACGCTAGAAGAGATCCCACAATCACTGGCATATCACCCTGACCAGAACAGCAATCTGAGCTAGAACAGTGCTGCAGATCCTTTGTTACCATTCTTCTTACACCACTGTCACAACTGTCAGTTTTATAATAACCTTCAGTAGTGCTTATGAGACTGGTGATGGGAAAGCATGATTAACATACATTGATGTTAGTCCACAGAATTAATGAGTGCCCATTACTTGAAAATTAGTCAGACTTACCAATGTATTAACTTTGAAGTAAAACAACTAGTACTTAAATATAACAGAAATATCATTTCCAGCATGTTACACAGTTCTGAGGTAAAGTGTTACCAGTATTGTGTTGTACAGGTCGGTGCCTTGCAGCAATAGCCTTTGCAGTGGGAACTCGCCCTCACGGCGCTTACCACCAGTGAGCTGTTCTAGTCACACAGTTTGTATCAACCAAAACAACATTCTCCATCTGACACTATTCAGGAAAAAAAAAAAAAAAAAGACCTGTTCTGTATGCATTAGACTGTAGTCAAAGTTAAAAAAATTGTTTGCTTATGTTTGGTCACTAGAGTTGTGTGTTAGAAAAACAAACCAGGGTACAGGCAAGGGATAGTTACTTCAGTGTTTCACTTCAGTTTACAAAGCTTACTGAATCCATTTTGATCTATGTTAGAGGAAGCCAGATAATTAGAAGAACAGACTACAAGAAAAACCAAGCAGTGCATGATACCACCTAGTCAATGCCCTGCTTTTCATTATGAGCTACGAAGCCATATTTTCTCTATTATGCCTTTTGAGAATCAATCCAGAAGCACATAAATAGTTTTCATTAGTTTATTAAAAATAAAATCCTTGTGAATTCTCTATCAAATATTTTACAGATGGGAATTAAACCAGAAGAGTCCCCAAAGTAACTATGAAAGTAATATTTGGTTTGTCAGTTCACCGTCTGACACTGATTTGTACTGTAAGAGTATTGTACAACAGGAGTATTGAAGAATTCTAGAAAAAGTAAACTGGCCCTATGTAATTTAATTTTATTGGAAAGCAGTGCCAATATTTTAGTATATTTAGGGAGTCAAACACTGCTTTAAAGCTATGTGTTAAAGTGCTGTGCATTATTTTTCAGCACTGATATGGAGGTTTACACTTCCATAAGCCTTTTATTTGTGGATTAAAAAAATAAGAGAGATTATCGGTGTGTTAATAGACATTTTAATTTAAAACTAGCTGCTACGTTCAAAGCATCAACAGTACTGAAGAAATCATTCTAGTGTCCACAAACTTCCAGAATTTGGAGGTTGATTTGATCTGTCATTTACCATTGCAATGGTAAGCATCTGTAAATCATAACGCTGTCCCTAACAGGCTCCACATAAATCTGTAGTGTGCAAAGTCAGCTGACCATGCAAGTACTGTATAGCCTTTCCAGGACAGAGAATTCAGGATGGGGAAAAAAAAAAAGTATGGAGAAAGCTCCAGGATAGATCTGTGAAATTTCTATTCATACACTGAATTGTCTGAAGTTGATGTTCATTGCCTGAGGAAGAAGCAATGTAAGCAATAGGACCAGAGAGAGCTATAAAAGTTACTGTAACATCTACATTACTGCTTTCTCCAACTGCTGCTGCTGGCAAGGTCCAGGCTGCTGTGCACATGGACGTAAGCAGGCATTACAACCTACAATCATGTACTAGTTCTGCCACTCGACACACAAGTTATCTACTGTCGTACCCTGAATTACATGACCCTTGATTAAGGAATGGTGGTGTTCAGTCCCAGGGGTTTGTTTGCAGGTTATCAGAATGCTTATACAAGCAATACCGCTTTCAACATCTGTCAGAACATAGTCTTGATGGCATCTGCAGTAAAAACAAGTTGAGATTGTTCCCATCTGGAAGCGCAACTGATGAGCCACACTCAGCTGAAGTCCTCATCAGGATTCTGTTGATCCAGCAGACGAACATGTGTGAATGGAAAGTGACCACGTCTGCCATTACATTCTCCTTCCCACTGACCACTCACGTTAATCTTTGTGACCTTTACCAGCTCACCGACCTGCAGGGTAAGAAATAAGGACGTGTTACAATTCATAAAGACACAGAGGATGAGCTGACATCCCTCCCCTTTGGTGTTTTATCACCCAATGGTACCAAGATACGCTTCCATAAAAAATCATTTTAGTCTTGACCGTTTCCGATACACCCACCAGCCACCCAACCCAACATTACTCACTCCTGAAGAAAGTGCAGAGAGAAAGAAGCATACCTAGCTTAGGTGAGAGCTACCTAAACCAAAGAGCCATCACCAATCTTTTCAGAGCACTCTTGGGTCTTGACATCAGCTGCCATCCCAATAAATGCACCTTGCTGAACTGACAGAGCTGAGACTGCTCGTACTGCAGCAACCGCCTCAGGAAGGAGGGGAGGCTCGCAGGTGTACAAAGCCAGTGCCAACCCGTGAACTAAACAGCTCCTTAGCTCTGAAACACCACTAAGTGCTTTTCAGGCAGTACTGAAGAAGTTCTGGGTGAGTGTGGGATGACCTATGCAGCCACACATCCTGAAACCCTGGGAGAACAGACAGGGGAGCAAAAAGTAGAGCTGCAAGGCTGCTCCTACTTTGATCATCTGCAGTGAGTCACTACCCGAGGCAAGGCTGTGTGGCATTGCAGTCTTGACCTCCATGCATTTCTCAAATAAATCCTACAGGTACAGAAAAGACAACAGATGCCCTCTCCCTCCTATACCCAAATTGTCTAGAAAACCAGAAGTGGTTACTACAAAGCAATGAAACTATATGCTGTAGTTGAAAACTACCCTGTTCCAGCGTACCACATTAAATCATCACACAGTCATCTCTCTCATTCTAATCTCTAACCTAACAGTCACATAATTCTAAAGGTATTGTCTCCCTTTGACAAAGGTGGAAAACTACACAGCAGTCACTTTCCCAAGGCTGTGCAGTCATGTAGTTCAAGCTGGGACCACAAGTCCCAAGTAATTTGTGTAATTGGTCCTCAACTTGCTTTAATAGTAAAGGTTGCCTTAAGTAGCACTTACACAACCTAAGAGTACAATTTACATTGTATGGTCACTGAAGAGCAAGTAAGTGCAACACTGAAAAGCTGCCTACCCATTTCTATCCCTCTGTGGAGAACTTTATCAGTAATCTTATTTACAAGTAACATACAATGGTTTTTAGAACTCTTCCTGGCTCACAAATGGAGAAGTCTTTTGCATTAGATATATTCTATTTTCTTTCACTAATACTAATATACTCTCAAGGCACAGCCACAAGGCTTACTGCACTTCATCCAGAAAGTCATTGAATATACAGTTAATAGTTTACAGAGATGCTCATCACAGTGTCCCAAATTCATCTAAACCAGAATCTCATTATTCTCACTTTCCAGTCAGCAAACGAAGGAAAACAATTTAAGATGTTACCTATCTCCATTAATTTTACAGGTTTTAAGTCACTTGCAATCTTTTGCCAGAACAGCTTTTAAAAGTTCATAAATTCAAACCACTACATGGACATTTAATTAAGCTTCCCATACCTCTAATGATTACTTATCTGCTAATTAGAGGCACGCTTGGGACTCTTGCTGTAGCTTTATTCTTTCCTTTTGTAGTCATTAGTGTAGACATTTTAATGAATCATATTTTGAAGAAAATCCTCTTATGTATTTGCTACAGGCAAAAAGGAAGCCTTCCTCGACTACTGAACACTACTTGCAGCTCTTCAGGAATTTAATCATGCAGGATGTATAATTTTGCTACTGCTAATGATCACTGGGGGGGGGTTGCACCAATAAAAACACTGTTGACCAAAACAATGCATCAGCTATAATTTAACAAGGGTAAGATTAAATGTGACAACACTAGAAGCAGAAAATCTTATTTTCTAATCACAACCATGATAAGAACACTATCCTAGATAACTTCAAATTGCTTCAGATATGGATTAAAACTATATATCGGCCTTCAACAGAAACATATAACCTCCAACACACTAGGAAAGAAAAAAAAGCACCAGTTGCACTTAAGCTTGCTATTTGTAAGGTATTTTTCCCAGACTGCTGCCCTCTGTGCTCTTACTGATCATCCCACACTACTTCACATTCATACAGAGTTTATCTTGGACACTTTATGACAAAGTCACCTGCAAAAGGTGGGTTCAGCAGTACAATGATAATTACAATGCAGGATGCCTGTGACACTCCCAGAAGCCTCCTGTTGCTGTTTAGTTTTCAGGGGTGTTTCAGGGTCACTGCAGCAAAGGGACATCCACTTATAAATTCTCCTTACTGTAAGAAGCTACACACAAAGTTTGCATTTCATTAATTGTTCAAAGAGAAAAATATCTCTGAGCTTAAATATTATTTTTTACCGTTACGGTAATTCCTTTTAGCAACTACTCTTTCTGAAACAATCTTTAATTCACATTTAATTTATATCTCTCTCTTTACACCTACCAAAGCAGGACTGACTTTAAGTAAAGACTAGCCATTTCACAATTGCTATCTTAATAAAATGGCTCCATTAGTTCCTTAATAACCTATAGATCTTTCTATTAAACTATTAATCTATAGTTCAAGTGCTCTTCCAAAGACAATACAGAGAACCTTTAAAATAAATTTTTACAAGCACCAGAATTTTAAACCATTTAGACTAGAAGCAGACATTCCCTCTGAATTCTCCTCACTTTAATGTTAACTTATGGTATCATTAGTCTTATTTTGCACCATCCCACCAAGCACAGCACCTCAAGAACAACACGGTACCCTGCTATAAAGCCAGATTTGTCTCAGTCTTCATCAGATGTTTTAAAGCTAAATATATCCCATATGCTTCAAAGCAAAACTGAAGGTTCATGTGAAGACTTCTGTATGCTGTGGTTTTAGTCCAAGTACTCCTCTTTGGTAAGGTCAAAATGGCAGAGTTCTGCTACTGTTACAAAGAAAAAAAATAAAATTGATCGATCTCAAGAGTCATTCACCACACAGAAGTTCTCTTGTTCCTCTCTCTTTTCTCTTAATTAATATAGACTGACAGCTCCTTGAATAGGTCCAGTTACAAGCAAAATAAAAGTTATATTTGCCTGCCACATCTTTTCTCCATAATACAGCACAGCCTTTATTAGAACATTGCCTGCTCTGATTCTCCCTCCTTTGGAAAGGATCCCAATTACTATATTTATAGTTAAGAGGTCTGGGCAAAAATGGACTGATAAAATTTGCATAATGCTTTCTACTAAGTTATCTAAGAAAGAGATCTCTCCAACAGAGAAGAAACACCATGAAGTGAAAGGGAATGTGAAAAAAAGGAGACAACAAGAAACAGTACTTCAATAGACAGGATGAGGAAAAACTCGGAGAAAGTGAAGTGCACATTGCTGTTTTCTCCTGTACAGACACTGAAAGCAACTCAGTAACACTGTGATTTGAAATGATAAAAGCTGCAAAGAAGCTAGGAAGCACGACTCTAATCAGTGATAAATGTCTCTATTTAAAACTAAACTTTCCATTTTATATACAGAATAAACAACCACTGCTACTATTGCATCAGAGCTGCAGCGAGACTGGTATACATCATTCTAACCAAGAGGCTCAACTTAGTAACTGACAAGTAAACTACTATACATTTACAAGGCCTAAGAACCCCACTGCTCCCATATATTAAGCTAGAAAGACATTAAAAATGTTACTTACATCCTCATCCACACACTGAGGATTGCCAGTGCAGATTCCTGTTAGGATTCCTGACTTCACAATTCCCCCCTCCCAAATGCATTGTCTATCTAACCTATTACAAGTTTGTGAAAGACACTAGTGATACAAGCCAGTGCAGAACAGAGATGTTCTCCATGAAACTACAGTGTCTAAAGCTCAGCATACTTAACTGATCATGTGAGTTTTAGTGGAGAGGATTGAACTAAGAGATCAGCAATAGCACTCAGAAGATTTTCTTCAGCACATGAAGGATTTTGCTTTCACTCAAAGTTGCTTGATATGGCCTAGATTATCAGTATTTTCTATTTCACTCCATGCTACCAAACTGTGAGTTGGACAGTATAGCAGGGCTTCTACTTTAAGTGAAATAAAATGTAACATTATGCTTAAGAGAACACTAATAAACAAAATCTTAAAAACAATATCCGGAAGTAAAACCAAATGTTTCAATAGATTTGCCACAACATTAATATCCAGTGGCTCAAAGAAAGTCTAACATCTGGTAATTTAACAGTCCTCAAAGACATTCATTAACATCTCCAAGCTCCAGAAGGTGGCTGGGTGGACAGAGTAAGAAAAAAAGGGGGAAAACAGCATTTTTGGCTGTATGAAAACCCAAAGGTTAAAATCTTAATGTTTCCCCAAAATCCGTTGAGTTGGCATAAATTTCTATACATGCTTCTCAACTCCAAAATTTAGATAAATTTTTACCTTCAATAGGGAAAAAAAAAAAAACACATCCCCCAGGTTGTACCTGAGTTATTAGATCTGCAGAGTGTGCTGCATTTGCCAACTCTGCACTAAAGACCTCTACTTGCCAGATCACTGAGGTACTGAAGTGCCTTGTTATGCACTATTAAACAAAGTATTTGAGAGTGAAGAGGAGATGCTCTGACTCAGCACAGAAACTAGTTTCCCCCCCAAGTACTTAAAATGTTATATAAACAGGAAGTCAATTAGGTATCAGGAAATTCCACAGCCTTTAGCTCAAAGAAAGCCTAGATTAAAGGATACAATTTACATATCATCCTAAGGCAAAGGTCTGCCACTGAGAACACCATAGACTCAATTTCCTCAAGTGTAACTTGGAGGATAACTCTGATGTGCCAAGATTCTAACTAGTCTCCTTTTTAAGTGAAAAAATAAAATAAACAAAAAGGGCATGTACTTGATCATATTATGAATCAAATCAAACTTAGGGAAACAATGTCATATTACAAATGATACTCCATCAATCACTGGTTTACATGAGACTTCCTAATTAACTGCAATACATGTTCTTGCTTCACAAGCTAAAACTCAAAGCTCGAGGCAAAGATGTTATAATAAAACCTTATGTGTGATCATGGTCATCCTCTCAGCCTGGGTAATTTTAAAGTGTCAATGCTTCCACTGATTGCTTTTAAACTGCTGAGATTGGGGGAAAAACCCAACAACACCAACAACAAAGAAACAACCCAGCACACCTTTTAAAGACTGAGGTGAGGCAAGCAACAGCAAACACAGGTTCAGACACACAAATTGCAAACTATTCCCTTTCCCTCCCCCTTCTAAAATAAAAGACTTGAGGTGAAAACATGGATGGGGAAACACTTATGTTAGTGATGTTTGACAAAAGACATATTGGTTCAGTAACCTAAACATGCTATAAGAATCAAACTCTAGTCTACAATTAACTAGTCATTTGTTAATTAAAAAAATCCTTTATCCATAACTTATTAATCATGACTTAAAACCAGTATCACAATGCTTTTTCCCTTTCTCATTCCTACAAAACTAAAATGTGATTGAAAGGGAAATCCCTTTGAACAGATCTCTTCTTTCTAAGTTTTGCCCATTATGTACCTCCAAAGCCAAGGCTGTCTTGTCGTAGGCATTAGGGACTCGCTTCTGGATAACCCGGGCATAAATAGGGCCATTCTGAAGGTTAGGGAGCGGAGTGATGATGCTGGGCTGGGCATAGGGCCCTGGCTCCGGCCCACCCAGTGGTTGTGGGTGGGAACTATCCTGGTTACCTCCAATCAGAGTAGATACTGAAGCAGAGGAAGGTCTATACTTCTCGACGTAAGGAACAGGTATCATTCCCCTCTTCCCTTCGCTGTCTTCTGCATTCCACCATTGCTCTTCAGGTTTATCCCGGATTCTCAGTATGTCTCCTTTCTTAAATGGAAGATCTTCTTCATCATTCCCATTAAAGTCAAAGAGAGCTCGCACATACTCGGCTTCCTCTTGCCTGAGGATAACGCCACTATTCTGCCTGGATCGGGAAACTGGTTCTATCAAGGTTGTAGTGTCCAAATAATGTATTTTGTAGAATTCCAGTAAAGATGGTAAAGAATCAAACTCTTGGTCACCTATTCGAAATCTGGTGGGATTCAACCCTGAAAGAAGAAGGCAATATGTCAAAGACAGCACATGACACTTTAAACATTTCAGAAGAAAAATATAGGTAAGGAATTTGATACTCTAATTGGTCATCCTTAGATTAATATCATATTCAGTTCTCTCCTGTGTATTTCTGGATCACAGTCATGAGGCTAGTTTTATTTTTAAAGATTCTCTTTCTCTCAAAGGGGAAAAGAAACTGCTTGACACTGCCAAACTTTGGGAATTAGGATAAAAATAACTTGTTCCCTTGAACATTGGCCCAATAAATAAAAACACTCAGTACACCTGAGTTTCTCAGGAGCCTATATAATTTTCAGAAAAAAAAATCCCTTTTTTCCTGTTTTAGACTCTAAATTTAGAAAGCAACTGAAATTCTGGTATCATTTCAGGGAAGTGATTCTTTTTTCCCTCTACTGCAGTTCAAAGTTTTTTCAAAAGCACAATACTGCAATAACAGTTATTTACCTGTTATATCCTGGACACTACAGAAATCTGCTTAGCACAGCAGCAAACCATTTATGTGAACAAGCAGATGAAGCTATTTTTCATTTTGATGAAGTGCACCATTAGAGAAAACTATGTATATTTTATGCAATGCAAAACAACAGCATATGTTTTCATAATGGGTATAATTCAGTCTTTTATCTCAAGCCTTGTACTTTCTTTGCCATTTTTGTCAGATGGAGCCTAACCAATAAATCTGAACTTCAAATGCATAAAAATACAGATTATGATACTTTTAATGACTTAAATATCAACAAAGTGACAATATCCATTTTAGTTTCAATCTGCACTATTTTCTGCTTTATGTTCTTCAAGCTGGGTGGGGGAAAAACATAAGCATGATGTTCTATTTCCACCATACACTGTGTAATAAGTGATGGGAAGAACCCTGGGAGGCTGGGGGTGGCGAGTGGAGAGGAAAGCATTTAAGCTTTAATGAGTAACTCTTTAGGAAGACAGAGATGCTTACTTTGCAAGTCTGTTTCTCTGCAGGGAATATCTAAAAGTTCCAAGGCTTAGCTCTCGAGTACAAAGCGAGCAGAATTCCTCACGCTGTCACTGATCCAAACCCCCCCTTCAAAGCAGCACTGTCAGCACGGGAAGCTAACACTACAAGAAGTTCTTTCAAGAGAGCAAAAAGGGTTTCCAATAGAGAAAAGGACAGATTCAATATAATCAACACAGACAAACACAAGATAAATAAGTTTTGAAGTATCCTGGATGAGCATAATCGTGAGTAAAGCTTCTTACAGGAAATTCAGAGAAGCAGAACTAAGTCATTGGAAAATGTACATTTGCATGCATTAACAACCCTGAAGACTTTCAAATGAAATCAGCACAAACGCAATGAGCCAAAACCCAAAAGCAATGCCCTCAAAAAATTACCAGAAAACCCCCATAAGCCAGCATCACCAAGAGATGGGCTAATGTAAATATCAGATAGAAATATAAAGCCAGCATGGGAATAATGCTGAAAAGATGCAGAACTCCCTCAACTTTTGTTGGTGAGATGTAACTTACAGCTCTTGGCTTAGCAAGATCTCTGGAATTTCATCTCAGTGTCAGGTCTTAGCTCTGTGGTCTCACAGGATAGGACTTCTGTCTGGACATGCAACATCCCTTACACCACTTGGAAACAGCTTGAGTTTACTACACAAGCACATAACACCATCTGGGAATGCTGCACTTCCGCTAGCCCTGGAAGCGGGAAGCCAGGCTTTGTAACAAGTGGTATAGACATCAAGCTTCACATGGAGACAGAAACATGAGCGTGTATCTGCTACTATTTTAGAGGAGAACCTTTAAGGATCAAGGCTTACAGAGAAACTTACGTGAAAAGAAGAAAAAAAAAAGTCATAGAAACTGTATGAGGACCAGGGCAGTAGAGATCTTTGAGGTCATATGGAGAAGAATGAATCTCAGGCAAGTTCACTGACATGGAACCTGAAACACTGTTTTACCTTTGTGAAACCTGCAACAAACTGACTCAGGAGGCTGAAATCTGTCTCCAGCATAGGAAGAGTTCACAGAACAATCTGAAACTCATAGGAAATGAGCAGTTCGACAGGAGTATTCCAGCCTTGCCCTCACCAAATCATCTCTAGGATGGGGTTTTTAGGCATCTTTTTTCTTTTCAACAGGTTGACCCTACAGAATTACTGCCTAACAGCCCAAAACAGCTGCAAGATGTACCTGAATAAAAACAAAATTGGACTTAAAATAGGAAATCCACTATTAAAACTGGACAACCTGAGTACTAGAAATTCTCTTCCCTTCTCCAGCTCTACGCAGCAGAAGAAAGAATAGCTGCTGAGCTCACACCTCTATCAGCAGCACTACTCTGCTCTGTAGAATGAGAAGCACAGAGGGCTGAGTATCATCTTTCTTACTTATTCCATCCTAGCTCCATCCATGGAAGGACCAAAAACGATTCTGTCCATTTCAGCATGTTCAAAGCCAGCAAAACCTCTGCTCTCAGGAAGGTGACAAAAGAGTTAAAATTTAGTGTCCCAGAGTTAAAGGAAGTTTCAAAGCTGGACCCTGTCAGATCTCTGTTTATGATGCATGTTCCCTCCTGACAAAACACTTTTGAAGTGTGTTGACTTCATGTCAGTCTGGGAAAGATTGCTTAAATATGTTTTAAATATTGTACAGATACTGGGGAAGTAGAGGTATAAACCACCTAATATTCTGCTTGAGAGCACAGGCAGTGGTGTAACCACAAAGCAATCTTGGACAGCTCAGGAGTTTTACACTTCTCTCTTCTCTCCAATTGTCTTAGTGGCACCAGGCAGTTTGCCTTCATTCCTAAGTACTGATAAGCTTTTGTTTTAGGGTAGAGAAAAAACTTCATAAAGATGTGTTTTCATTGTTGTTTCTAGATCTAGAAAATGTGCCCCCTTATCCCCCAAAACACACAAAGAATGTTTGGGGCAGAAAAGCTGTTATCATCAAGGTACAGAGACACAAGGCTCTTGTTTCAAAGTAAGACATCACAGTGATTTAAGCCAGTTTCCTCCTGGAGAGCATGGGAATTCTACTATGAAGCCATCACATTCCAGCCTCTATGGTTTCCCCACCCTTATAGGGACACCTTTTCACCCTGTTCTTAAGTACCTCCCTACTCATGTCTGAGCAAAACAAGGATGAACCCATGAACACTTTCAAAACAGCAAAACACATTCACTGGCTCCTGAGAAGACCTCTAAACACACCAGGATAGTCCTACAGAAGTTACATATTGTCATTTCTGCAGATAATCAGAGGATGAGAAAAGCAGATGTCTAATGCATACACTGTCCAAGCTTCCCACAGTTTGCATTTTAAGACCTTAATATAAAAAGCCCAACAAGATTTTAACCATACCATATGCACACATCTAAGTTCATTTCATATAGAACTGAGTATGGGTATCATTATGCAAAAAAATAAAATCATACTCTTTTGTATATTCTTTAAAGTCACAACAGAAGTGATTTAGAAGTGTAAACTAGGCAGAATGTTCATAAAATACATATTTAGTGAAAGCACCACCTTCTAGACTGTATCTGTCAGACTCTCCTACTCTACAGGGAGACATTTTAGAACTGTGGGGTTTCTAGCTTTGTTACATTGTTCTTTCAGCAAAAGGCATAGCTTTATTTAGGTATTTTAGGCATTTTGTTTTAGTGCATATCATACATTTTTACCATGGATTTGAATGTCAAATCACAAACATATGATGTATTTAAATATTTTCTCTATTGTCCATTATCATAGTAATGCCTGCATGGAGTACTTTGTTTTGTTTGGAATTTCTTTAGCCTGTGACTGTGGTATTTCATCACAAATGATACCCTAATACCGATTTAGTTGTTAATCTCCATCTCCACTGGAAACAGTTGGGTTTTTTTTCCCCTAACTGATTTATCCTATTTCCTTTTAATGATCTTAACACATCTCAGGAAGTTGTAGCTATTTCAAGAAGTTCTGTTAAATTCTTACATTGAAAAATCACCTACAAGACAACAGAAACTGCAGCATATCAGATTAATTTAACAAAAAGTTAGCAAGTTTATTTTATACTTCAAAAATAGAAGGATCACATTTTTATATTAAGATTTTCATATTAGGGAAGCCAAAGCTCCCCATTCATTCTGTACTGAAGCTAGGTTCCCAGTATCCCCTGCACACAGCAGTGTTAAATTAGTCATGAATGGTGCACACACATTCACTGAGTCTAAAAAAAATCTACCCAAGAACCTGATCTGGCATATTCATGTTTCCCAGTAAGAAGTGTGTATTTGCCAATCAACTGCTATAAACCCCCACACCCAACAATTAACAGATGTTCTTCCTATCGTTTTAGCCTGACCACAATAAACATGACAATCAGCAAACATTTACCTCATTTTACAGCATTAGTTTCCCTATCCAAACGTGAAACCATCTTCAATCTTCTACCAATGTTTCCATCTCCCTCCCACTGCAGAACATCCCCCCACTTTTATCTGAAAGAAAAACTTCATTACACTTTAAGTGTAATTTAATATACACACACCCCCACACCTCCTTGGGTTGAGTGTGAAGAGAGCAGTATCAGCACAGAGGCGTAACTTATTTAAAACTACTAAAATCTCAGCATAGAACATTTGTGGTGCAGGAAGGATGCATCCATCACCTACCCTCATAACATCCAGGAGGAAAAACAAACAAAAATAATTAAAAAACCCAACACCAATCAAAACACCTGTAAGATCAGCCAGCCCACAGCCCACCACAAAACATTACTGAGCTTAAGACTGTGTAACACAGTACACAAAAGTCAGGGTGGCTGCCTAATAAACTGAGGCACAGTGATATGAAACCTGCAGTTTTTCCAGAGACAAGATGATCTCCAGAAACACAACTGCCCAGAACTGATACAGAGTCCACTGTTTTTTATCACTACTGTCTTTAAAATCTTCCTAGGCTGAACTCCACAAGAAACCATCCTAGTAACTTATTCTGTTCTGCATAATGCCAGTCATGCATTTCAACAACTTGCACACCTACAGAAATAAAAACTCTGCCACCACAGACATGAAACTGGGGAATCCATCACATATCACAGTAAACCACAGCAGTAATGCCTTCCACTTCCAGATGAATTCAGCCACCTTTAGCTTCTACCTCCTGGAGCATTTTTTTTAACTTGAGTGCACTAAGCATGTAGCAGGTTTCTGGATAAACACAAATCTGGCTTTCCCAAATTTGCCAATCTGAAATGTTCCCCGCAGCAAAGGAAACAACTGTATAATGAGGGAAATCTACTGGCAACAGTTTTCTCTTTATCTCTTGCTTAATCAACTACAGTCTGTGCAGAGACTGAAAAGTCCTTTCCATAACAAGTATTGCTGCATCTTGCCAATATAAGCTTCTCATTCCAGCCACAGATCTACATCACAAAGAGACTGTTTCAGTAGCAATTCATTTACTTTCTGCCAGATAAGTTTACCAAATCATTTATCATATAGGTTCACTACACTTCAGATTACGTAGTGGTTCCTTTCTGGGATACTAGCAATACACCCACATCATTTTGCAAGCATTAATATCTAAAATTGAGTAGTTCCACTACCATATTAATGCCCCCAGCAGCGATACCACTGCCTTCACATTACACCTTCTTACATACCTAAGGACACCGCA
>VXBZ01005096.1:273468-303669 GCA_013399135.1 Heliornis fulica | reverse complement strand
GCCTCTGTCAGCATTCACACCTGGCTTGGAAGTGTCACCTGGGTTGGAGGTTCCTGCCAGATGCTGGCTACGAGATGTCACCACCAAATATAGCACTTTCAGTGAATGTGGGTGACATCAGCTATTGTGTAAAGACCTCTGTGCAGAGTCTGTTTAAAATAAATAAGCTTGGAGTATGTGTTGGGTAGCAAGATCACCTAGTCTCACTGGGTTATGTGTGAGGGGAGGAGCCCTTATCTTCCCAGCTGCAAATTCTTTTTCATGGTAAAGTCAAAATTTGCTATAGATATTGGGACGTTTGTCAGTTTGGAGGAAGAGTGATGTATTGCAGGGGGTGGGCTTGGGTGTTTTGAAAATGTGTAGGAGTGGGGAATGGAGCAGTCGAAGTGGGGTGTGAGGACNGAGTGGGGTGTGAGGACCCTGCAGCTGAGGAAATATTCAGAGTTATTATTAATGGAACGAGCGGGGTGTGATGGTGAGTGGGATGGTCAGTTGTGGTGTTACCTTGCAGGTGAGTGGATACTAAGGTGTGAGCAAGCCCTCAGCTAGAACAGGGTTCTGGTCTGTTGAGACGGTGATGGAGCTCATTAATGTAATTAGGGGAATAGGGAACTTGTCTGGCGGTACAGGTCTGGCGGTACAGGTCTGGCCAGGGTGGGATACATAAGCCACTGACAGGGCTTCNCCCTGCAGCTGAGGAAATATTCAGAGTTATTATTAATGGAACGAGCGGGGTGTGATGGTGAGTGGGATGGTCAGTTGTGGTGTTACCTTGCAGGTGAGTGGATACTAAGGTGTGAGCAAGCCNCGGGCGGGGGAGCATTACTAGACAGCGTATAGCGGAGCCCAGGAGCAATAGGACACGGGCTCACCACGGGGACCTGTAAGCCCCGAATTAAGGTTACTTTATCAGAGATAAAGAGCGCGGGGATCTCCCCGGGTACGGACGGGGAACGAGCCTGCGAGGGGTTCACACGGCTTCTGTAAAAGCCGCTGCGGGAAGCAGAGCGCGGTCCGGTCCTTGCGTTCTGTGTTTCTACTCGCCCCCGGGGACCGGCGGTGTCTGGGGAAAATGGCGGGGCAGCCCTAGAGGAGCGGCGGCGTCGCTCCTATTACGTCAAGCAGCCGTCCGTGCCGCTCAGCCCCCAACCGTCTCTAGGTTCGTATGGCGCTCTGTCCGCACTGGCTTCTCGGTGCGGAGGCGGCGGCGGCGCTCTATGACGCGACGGTGCCGTCTCGTTGGTCGAGTGGAGGGCGGGCCTGGTGGAGCTATGGCGGCGGTGCGGGGCCTGCGGATCTCGGTAAAGGCGGAGACAACGGCGGAGTCCCGCGGCCCGGAACCCGAACCTATGGAGGTGGAAGAGGGCGAGCTAGAGACCATCCCCGTGAGGCGTTCGCTGCGGGAGATCATTCCGGTGAGGAGCATGCGGTGGGGTCACGGGGGACGGACCAGCTCCTGGGGAAGGGATGAGTACGGGGAGGGGGAGGAGTGAGGTCTGTGGGCATCTGTAAGGGCATTCGGGGGAGCATTCTTGGGAAAAGGGGCGACATAGGGTGGAGCGTGTGTGAGGGGAAGCCATGGGGTGAGCGTGGCGGGAGTGGGGGCATGAGAGGATTTGGGGGTGTCTCAAGAGAGTGGCGGAAAAACGTCCTAAGAAGAAGTGGCCACGATGTGCTTGGGAGCAAAGGTAGTAAAGGAGGTGGTGGAGGGAGGATTTGGGGTGTAGCAGACTGTAGAGGAAAGCTGTGGGTGGGCGAGTGTGAAAGGAGGGAGCATAGGGACGACCCAGAGTAGGGAGCAGGGGGGGGTGACAGTTGGAGGGGCTCTGAGTGGGTTTTGAGTGTTTCCTTTCTAACCCTTCTCCTTTGATTTTGCTAATTGTTCCTGTACAAGTTTAGTTTAGTAATATGTAAAAACGGGTCAGAGATCTTCTAACCTCCTAAATAGTTGTTTGCTCTCAAAACTTGTGTGGAAATTACTTCAAAACTTAATCTCTAATAAGCTGATTTACCAACACGATTGATCTTCTCTCAGATACGTGACCTAGGAGATAGCACCCTACTGTAGTTCCTTGTGCTCCATGAATCAATGTTAGACAGTTGGGTCTTTAAGAAGAAATGCCAGTAAAAGTGCATTCTTTTTAATAACTTTAAACATTTGGCAGTTTTACAGAAACTTTGACGCTGTTACTAAGAAAAGCATTTTAATTGTGTGTACTTTGGTATTTCTAAACTGAGTGGCCTACTTTCTAGAAAAAGTCATTTAGCTAAAATAATTATTGCAGCAGCAGTGTAAACACCACGTTTATCCCTAGAGAAAGCAAGGCATATTCCTCCAGCTCCAGACTTTTGCCACGTGGTGGTCCTGGGGGTGCCAGAATGAGATGGTGATGTTTGTTCATGTGCGAACCATGTAAGGGGTGTAATTGGGTCATTAGTCCAGGGGTCTGTGGTTTCATGCAGTCTTGTAAATTCGGTGGTCCTGATTGATGGAAATGAAACTTCTAAATTTTTTTTTTATCCCCACAACTTTCTCAACATTTACTATTTGTCAGTAGGATTGTATCAAAACAGTGATGCTCCATCTTGCTGGTAATTGGAAGTTTGGTTTGAAATCTTAATAGAAATAGGAGTAAAGGTTGTTTAATTATGGATATGTCTTGGTGATCTGACTCTTGAGACAAAATGTTGCAAACTGACATTTCAGGAGTTGGATAGAACTGTTGAATCTGTGTTTTACAAGGAAATTATACCCAAAACCAAAATTGTGGAAATTTCAGATAGGAAAGGTGTTTGACTTTCTCTGTTATTGCTAAGAAAGAGTAAGTAAAAGCCATGGCAACAGCAGACCCAGAAGATAAATTTTGCCAAAGGAATAGTAAAGGAAG
Organism: Heliornis fulica; assembly: GCA_013399135.1. Lineage (NCBI taxonomy): Eukaryota > Metazoa > Chordata > Aves > Gruiformes > Heliornithidae > Heliornis > Heliornis fulica. Next base: position 300,781 of record VXBZ01005096.1, on the reverse strand, counting down.
ATTGATTCTATTAATAGGATTTTACCTTCTACTGACCTCAGCAAGAGTTACTGCTTTTGTAGCTGTCTGTTTAGGGATGGAGCTTGGAGTAAGGATCAAGGAAAAGAGGAAGTTCTCATAGAAATGGCTGGGTTTTGGTTGGGGTTTTTTTTTCAGCATAGCAGCTGTGTTGCTTTCACTGCTTACTGTCATTTCATTGCCATTTTGCTTCGTTTCAGGACACTAGTAGGAGATATGAAAACAAAGCTGGGAGTTTCATTACTGGAATAGATGTAACTTCCAAGGTAAGTTTTGTGCTGTGTTTTTTCAGCATATTCTGTTCATTGCTACTGGGAAGGATGAACTGCTTCATTTATTTATCCCTGTGTGCACAGAAGCTTAGCCCCATGGCAAGATGTCGAAAAATATCAGTGAACTAGATAATTCTCCTTCTGATTGTGGCCTTTGTCAGGACAGAATCTCTCTTGTAAGAATTACCATCTTTAAGTTACAAAAATTTGTGAGCCAAAACCTGGAAAAGTTTCTATTGAAATTGCATTGGTGCCTCTCAACATTGCAAAATAAAAGCCCTTTGAGACAAGTCAAGTGAAGTGGGGATTTTTATAACATTTAGGTGAGTAACAGAAAGAAGAACAAGTACTTGGAAGGAAAATGTAATGTCATTGCTTTGTATTTTCCAAGAGCATCATATTGTTTCATTATTTAAAGACACAATTTGGAGAGTATGAGCAACTGTTGCATTTAAATAACTTGAGGTTACGTAATTCTGTGGAACTTAATCCTACAGCTCATCTCTACATTTAATGCTGAATTGGCTGTTGTTTCATAGTGTACAGTTAACAACTATACCTTGTGTTCAGTAGTGGAAAAAAAAGCATTTTGTTATACTTTGTAGGGCTGATATAATTTTACATGTTCTAGCAAATACAAATCCCCACCTCAACAGTGTGTTGGCAAATGACACTTATTCCCATTTTGCATTATTGGAGCTCAGAAGATTGTGCTTATCAAAGAGTATGAAAATTCCAGGTGAAGATTGAAAATTTGTATTTTGGTTGCAATACCTAGCTTGTGTGCAGTATTTTAATTTGGTAAAGGATTTGAAGTTCCCCTAGTCAGGGGAGACTAAAAGCTTTTGAATGGTGCAACTCTGAAAAACTTCAAGAAATGTACTCAAAAGGTGCTTTGGTGATATTCAGAAACTAGTTAAAAATTCCATGTTTATTTGGCAATCATTGATGGCAGTTTTTGCTTTATCCAGCTTTGATTAGTAGGTCCAAAAATGTATAGTGTGTCCTAATAAATTCTGTAGAATAATGAACTTTTCAGTCAGTTATAAAAATTACACAAGCTCCACATAAGCTGTTGTGCATGAGCTACTTAAAAGCAGCTTGAATTCCCAGTTTAATGGGATCTCTATAGTCAGCACTCCAGCTACTGTTCATAAACTCATGCTCAGAGTGACAAGTTTACATTTTTATATGTATTTAAAAACAGGGGAAGATCTATTGGAAGCTTAATTTTCCATGTGGTGGAAGTGTTTGTTTAAAGAGAGGTTTTGGGTTTATTTGAGCACAGCATCTGTATGTTTGTTATGAAGGAAAAGATAATGTTACTGTTCCATCATGGACTCCGAGTGCTGTCCGAAAAATCTTGTTTTCCATGCCTCTTAATTCCTGTTATACTGCTGGACCTACATTAAAACTATTACTTGGCACAGAAATATTTCAGTGAATTATTTCTGAATACTGAAACATACAGTTCTCTTTAGAATTGATAGAATTATTAAAATAGATTGCTGCTCTCTAGTTAAATTTATTTTAAACCACTTCTTGGGAATGCTGCTGTGGGTCCTGTTTTGACTGCATTGTTATGCATTTTGCAGGAGGCAATTGAGAAAAAGGAACAAAGAGCAAAACGCTTTCATTTCCGAGCCGAAGTCAATCTTGCCCAAAGGAATGTGGCACTGGATCGGGACGTGATGAAGAAAGGTACGCATTTATCCAGCAGGCAAGAAGAAAAGATCTCTTTGTTTACTTTCTCACAGTTCCTTTACTTGATTTATCCTACAGTATTTCCTGCATCCCCAGAGGTTTTCCCTGATCATTGCCAAAAGAAATAATTCGGTTTTATTTTTCCATGTTTTTGTTTTAATGTTATTACTTTGTAAACTACTTGATGGTTATGATTTTGCTCCTCTCTTTACCAACCCCAGAAAGAACATTTTTTGTACAGCTTATTTACTGTTTGGCAACGGCACTTAGTACTACATGTCCAAAATAATTCTTCAGGATCTGTGTTGCTTTAAGAATTTTTAAGTTCTTTGAGAAGACCTTGGTCACAGTTTCTGTATGAGAGGAGGACTTTGTGTCCTGTGCACAGTGACATCATTTTCTGTGCTGTACACACAAAAGAAGCTGGATTGATTGCACGTGTGCTCTTAGATGGCAAGCTGGGCATGCTGGAATATAAGCAGATCAGCTGGGAGGTGTGTGCACAACAGATTGCTGCTTTTGGCATCCAGTTAGTTCTCAAGGCTTTCTTTCCAACTGGCAGCCTGGACCCACTGTGCTGTGGCCTATAACGGCTCTCCATCAGACGGTACAAGTGGAAGTGCTTTGTGCACACGTCCCGATCTCAGGCCTCATTGGTATTCTGGCTCTTCAGTGTTTCATGGCACTACTGTGGCAGCATTTTAAAACATGATTTAATGCAGTTTTCTCACTAAGCACCTACCAGGTTTTCTTACTTGCACCTACCAATGCTTATTAAAGTTTTTCATTATGGAAGAATAATTCAGGTGGTTTAGAATGCCATACGCCATACTTTGCTTTAAAAAGCTTCCCTTTGGCATCTTTAAAAATTTGCATTATAAACATGTGTGTTGCTAATATAAAAGCTTGCTTTATAGAAATGAGTACCATTTTTGTATTTCTTTCTCTTTATAGCAATTCCTAAAGTGAGACTGGACACAATTTACATTTGTGGGGTGGATGAGATGAGTACCCAGGACATCTTTGCCTATTTCAAAGAGTATCCTCCTGCTCATATTGAGTGGTTAGATGATACATCATGTAAGTAAACTGAGTCTTTTGTCTGTAAGCCTTTTGTTTGTAATTCTTCCCTGGTGTTTATTTTGGCTTTGTTTATTTTTTCACTATGGGTCATAGCTGTACTTCAGATGTCTTAGTCACTTTCAGAGTCACTGATCTTTGTGGGATTCAGTGTCGCTGTCATTTGCCTTAGTCAAAAGACATTTAGAAGGAAAGAATTGCATATGGTGAAAATCAAACCCATTGTCTGGTTGAGTATTTATTATTAGCAAGAGATAGCACAGAATAACTTGCAGGACTCTTAAGTGGAAGAAAATCACAGGTCTAAACTTTGTGCTGCTTACACCTTGACATAAGTAGCATACTTGCTTATGAGTGTTGCAGATGACCTTACTGAGCTGTGTGCAGTTAGGAAGGTTGGTATGTGTCCTGGTTTCAGCTGAAAGTGAGTTATTTTTTTTTCCAGTAGATTGTGGCGTGTTGTGCCTTGGATCTAGTATGAGAATAATGTTGATAACACAGTGATGTTTTTAGTTGTTGCTAGGTAGTGCTACACTAAGTCAAGGACTTCTCACTTCAGCACCCTGCCAGGTGCACAAGAAGCTGGGAGAGCAGAGTCAGGACAGCTGACCCAGAATGACCACAGTCATATGACATCATGCTCTGTAAATAATTTGGGAAGCTAGCTGGGGGTGGGATCACTGTTCAGAAGGAGATTGGGCATCAGATTGTTTTGTCCTCTCACATATGGCGAGCAGTTGCATTTTTGCATCATTTGTTTTAATAGTAATAGTTGGTGTGGTTGTCTTTTGTTACACTATTAAACTGCCTTTATCTCAACCCAGGAATTGTTTTGTTTTTTTTTTTCTTCCAGTCTCCTCTTCTTCCCCTTGGGGAGGGGGATGGGGTATGAGAGTGAGCAAGTGGCTGTGTGGTGCTCAGTTACCAGCTGGGGTTAAGCCAAGTATGGCTTTGTGCTGTGAAGGAGTAGACTTGTTGCCATATTTGTTTAGTGCATTCTCATGGAGGAATTAGTGGGTGGAATAAGGTAATAGCTGACTGTGATTTACATGGATTGGAAGAGGAATGTAAATTCACATTGCAAGGGCTGTTTCAGGGTTAAAATGTGCAGTGAGATTGCAGAGATAGGTGGTTGACAGTCAAGCTTTCTTCAGTGATACTAAACATTGTACAAGAGTTGTTTTACACAGTTGGGTGCTAGATCATGGAACTGGGAGGCTCTGAGATTGGCATGTGGCTAGGAATCCTGTAATTGAAGTCACAGAAAAAGTGAGAGCTGGGATTGCTGGAAAATAGTTTATTGACAAGTGTGATTGTGACCTGAGAGTTAGTAGCATGGCTCCCTGGAATGACCTTGAAGGAATTATGTTTCAGTGCAAGACAAAAGATATGTCATGCTACAAAGTATCGGTAACCTTGAAGTCACTGTGTATGACAGCTTGATATACTGCCACAAGCTGATGGAAAATTTGAAATGCAATGAGCCCTGGGTGGACAATGGCAGTAAAAAGCTGATGGACTGGTGGGGATGCATAAGCTATTAAGTGCACTGCTTAACTCTGTATATGAGGCTACATTTCTAAAATTGTTTATCTGATGATCCTTTTTCTTAAATGTTACATGCATCAGCTTGCCAGCTACACTTAGTGAAAATATCAAGAAAAAGCACTGTCTTTTCAGTGTAGATTGGTGTCACAGCATGGCAAAAATTTTCATGTTCCCAACTGAATTACATCTCAAGTGTCTTAGTGCAAAGGTGAAGTTAGTGTTTCATCTTTCAAAATGATGAACATAAAATGATAAAAACTTTGAAAATATGGAGATCTGAAGAGTAGGTAGGCATACATAATTGAAAAGCTGTTAGCCAGTCATTGAAGTTCGTATCTAGGTGTCCTTCACCTTGTAAATTTTGTCTGTTCATGTAATTTGAGAGGCACTTTTATTTTGTGACACTATAGATTTCTTGATATCTGAATATACTCTGCTTAATGTCAGAGCAGTAAATGACATTTGTTGCTGTATTTACATTGAATGCATCTCTGCAGAAAGCTTTTGTTCAAAACCTGTTTCTAAGCAGTTTTAGCCCTTTCAATTCCAACTTCTACAAATTGCTTTTAATTGACCCATAGGTTATATTTTAGTACCATCTACTGATACTTAAGGCCTACATGAGGTATACATTGAATCATCTTGTTAACCTGTGTACATGATAATCTGTGTCAAGTGCTTGAGCAGTCTTATTTTTCCACAGTGAAGTCCAAGGTTCTGTTAAATTGCCAACAGCAAAACAATCACAGCTTCTTTCTTCTCCCCACCCCTTTAATAGCATTTGTGTGCTACTCATGAAATAGCACACACATTCATGAATACACAGATCCTGATTCAATATCTTAATTTGCTGCATTCAGGAAGTAGTCTCTAACATATTTAGCTGTGCATTTCATCAATTTTGGTCTTATCAGTTGTGTGATAACATGATGAAAGCTGGGCCTCCTCCAGCTTATCAGTTTTGTTTGAAGAATATGACTTTCCCTTCAAGTGCTGTATCCAATTACTGTTTTGTTGTGTCGCTGCATAAGAACCTTTCTGAACTGTGTTAGTTATTTCCTTCCAGAAAAGCAATGTGTGTGCCTGATTATAAAAACTGTGTTTTGTTTCTGTATGTGCTTATCTATGTCATAGGTAACGTGGTCTGGCTTGATGAAGTAACAGCAACACGGGCACTGATAAATATGAGTTCCTTGCCTGATCAGGAGAAAACAAAAAGCAGAGAAAACAATGAAGAGAAGGCAGCTGAAAAACCCAAGAAAGGTAGATTGAGATATGCATATATAGATATCAACTGTTTCAATCAATTACACTTTCAACATGTGCTTGGGTACTGCGTAATCTAAAGTTACTGAAGGAGCTTCTATCGTATAGTTTCAGGTAAATGTATTCTGCCACTTTAAAAAAGGCTTTCATCTTGGAAACCTTTTGAAGAAGCTGCTTCTTAAAAGGTGGGTTGGAGCTAGACCAAAAGCAGTAATGCAGTTGATGCAGTGTATCAGCCTCAGGGCCCTACTTAGATATGGTATTTATAGTGGTATATGTTGCACAGAAAAAGGTCTGTGTGATGGGTGTACAAACAGTAAAAGGGTGGATTCTATGTGTGGAAAAAGCAGCTGTAGGAAAATGTATAAAGCTGTGTGCATGATCTCTAAATATGGCTATCTTACTTTCAAGAAGGTTGCTTACTGAAAGGTCAGCTACAAAAGAGCAAAGCAGTGAAAGTACATCTTAATGTGATCCATCTGGTACCTGAATGCCTTAACTGTAAATTTATTTTACTTCTAGGGTGTAAATTAAAAATTGGGATTTTGCTACCTTAGGACTGTGTTGCTGTTAGGCTGGTGTGATAAATTGATGTGGTTAAAGCAGTATACCACAGCACAGAGAGAGTTGTTGGATTTCTTAACTCTTCCAGTGATTTTGCTTGATCTATGTACAAAATACAATTAGCCAGTCTCTCCATTTCAAATTTGCAGCGCTACCAAAAAAAGCGCTACCTTTCTAGAAGGTTTGGAGTTTAGGGCTTTGTTAAACTTGTGGATCCTTCTAACTCAGTCCCTTTTCTTCTTGCTGCTTTTCTCCACGATGCAGTGGCTCCTCAACTATCCATTAATTTTTGTGCAAATGTTGATAATGCTTCAAGTAAGACTTCTTACAAAATTTTTGGAGCTTAGTGACTGTCTTGTTTAAATGGAGCATGAATAGATGTATTTAATCTGGTTGGCTATGAATTACATATTGCATCATTGTTACACCACATCTCAAAATAAAAAATGTCATCTAAATTACTCAACATAAGCTTGTTCATCTGGAAAAGTGGAATATTGGATATAGTACAAACTGTTCAATTACATGTTAAGGTATGAGGTATGTCTACAGACACTGGAATATTCTAGCTTAGTTGCATTGTTCCTTTTTTAGACAGGAATTTGAGGGCTGTTTAGACATTTAGGGAAGCAAGAGACCAGTCTTTACTGTCAGAAGTGTCAGAAGCTTACTTGGTACGGGGAAAATGCTTGATGCTGTCCCTGATGGAAGTTAATTGTTTAGGTTTGGATTTGGCTCACTTGTTTACCAAAATTCTCTCTTTGGGTTCAGTCTGGCTAGTTGTGCTTTGCTGTCTTCTTGGGAATCCCAGCTTGTTGGGATCTTTTGAACAGCTGCTGCTTTCTATTTTAAATTTTCAAGTCTACTGTTGGATGCGGTTAAGATCAGGAACTCTGAAATATAAAAACGAGGTTTTTTTTGTCTTATGTCTATAAAATACTTTGAGATCTTTACACATGATACTCATATATGCTGATAGTCATCCATATTAATGATTTTCTATGACTGTTTGAAAAGAAACCCCAAACTCACCACCCAATATCAATTTTCTTACTCTGAACCCTGAAAAATCTATGCATCTCACAATTTTAGTATTTCTGTGAGTGTGCATTATTTTGTGAGTCGTTTCACTCTGAAATTATGTCACTAAGATTTATTTTTTTCCCCTCTATCTCTCAGAAAATTCTAAGCTTTAGAATAATAAACTGTTAGACATTATTAGTATTGGATACTTGTAGGTACTTGCAGCATTTTAAAGGGAGGCTGAAGGAAATAGGCTTTGATATGCCTTTTACAGTCTTGGCCTTGTCAGTCTCTATCATACCCTGAAATGGAGTGCAATTTCATCTGCTTTCAAAGAATTAATCAACTATGTGTGCTGCACAGGCTGTTATCTGCACAGAGGCTGTCTGTTATTTTGTGTTCATGTGTGCTTCAATTTCTGTACACGTTTACTGTTTGGTCATTCTTTAGTCTGCACAGAAGAAAGAATAACACCTTCAATTTCATTTCAGAGAATGTAGGTAATAATAATCACATATGACCAATGCACTAAAATGGAGGTTATTTTTTTCCCCAATTATTTTCCTTCTTAGAAAAGCAGGAGGAAAGTTCTGAGGATGAGACAGAAGAAGGCGAGGTTGAGGATGACAATCCAAGTGACGTTGAGGTCAGTACAGAAGGAAAGTGAAAAAGAGTTTTTGCTCTGACTGGTGTAAAGTTTTCATGGCATTATAGTTTTAACCATATATAATTGCAGCTCACAGTTTAATTATCAAAGCAAATTGGATGAGGTGGTGGCGTGGTGGGAAGTGCAGATGTGCCATTGGAGGGAATAGATAGTGTGGAAGTAGATTTTGAAGAGCTAGACCGGCTGCTCTTTTCTGCTGAGAGGAGACAAAGAATAATGGAAGGCAGCAGCCATTCAGCACTGAAGGCAATGCTTAGAGACAAACAGGCTTTAGTCTGTCCATAGGTATTTGTGGGAATCAGCATATGCATTGATGTTTTGTAAGTAATTTAATCTTCATTGGCTGTATGTATAATAGTTGTGATTAGTATTTTCTTTAGGAGTGGCTCAATGAACGCTCATACATCATGGAAGTCTGAATTTTAGTTTCTGTACAGCAGATAGAAATGTGAAAAGTGCCTTTTAGTCATTCTGTGAGGGGATGAGAACCTGTTTGTAAAACCATTTAGCTATGAAACAAGCAAGAAAATCTAATAGTTGTTTTACATTGCCCAAATCATGATATTTACTTTCTGTGTTCCAGTCAGTAGTATAGTGTCATTTGAAAATAACCAGATTTAATAATCTGAGATGATGTTATGAGGGAAGCGAAGGAAATATTTAAAATCTTTAGTGCAAATTACTTTAAAAATTCAGATTAGTTTATCAAGAAAAAAGAGACTTCATCTGAACATAATTTGAAAAGTAACTTTCGTAGTAATCAGTTGATTGCTTCTCTACAAGCAATCCATTATCTTTCAACACTAATTTTATTTTTGAGTCCAAAATACCTTTTTTGCCCCCCAAAGTTGGATGCCCTCTCACAGATAGAAGAGGATTCTCTCCTGCGTAATGATCTTCGCCCTGCCAATAAACTGGCTAAAGGAAACAAGCTATTCATGAGATTTGCTACTAAAGGTAAATGAACAGCTTAACAAGCATAATGAATTAATTGCTTGTTGTAGTTTTATTTGTTGATTAATTAATGACTTGAAGTACCTAATTTTTATCTGCAAAATTGTTAGGTGTTTTGCTAGTTGTTAGGCATTAAGATTTTGCAATAAATCCACATTTAGTGTGTGAATTAAATCCATTTCAAGTTGAATGAAAAATACTGTACATCAAAATTTTACCCTTGGACTCAAGGTCGTTCTTCCCAATACTCCAGTATAGGTTTTATGATGTTTTTCTCTACAGAGGTAAATTCCACATTTTATAAATATTAAAATCATTGGAGATGCTGATGAGGTATTAGTGGAAATTATTGCTAACTACCGTTGAGATACTGATCCGTAAAATGAAACCCATATAATTTCTGGGTCATATAAGAAGTGACACATCCATAAAGAAAAGAAAGGTCACAAATGAGGTAAGTACAGCCTCCAGCAGTTACAGTGGGATGTAATGCTCTGTTAAGCTGATATGTAGAAAGTGAGTCTCCCTAGAATTAAGTTTCTAGATACAAATAAAACTGTGGTGGCAGGAGAAATTTCAGACATGTCAGCAAAATTGTATCCTTGATGAAGGATATTGAATATATCTTACACATCAGCATTACTTCAGTCTTACTTTCACTCTCTTTGGATGGTTATTTATTTTTATGCTAGTGTTGTAAAAGATATCCTAAAAGAGAAATACTCCTTTATGTTTTTTTCAGATGACAAAAAAGAACTGGGAGCCGCGAGGCGAAGCCAATATTACATGAAATACGGCAATCCAAATTATGGAGGCATGAAGGGGATTCTTAGCAATTCCTGGTGAGTATTGAACAGCACAATTGAAATGTTGCAGGTAATTGGACAAAACAGTCTAAAGCTATTTGGGGATTTTCTTTCTATTCATCTTATGGTGATGCTTCTTATGTGTAAATGTTTTTGCAATTTCACTATGAATTTACAAGGGGAATAGTTTTCTCTTGAAAACAAAGAATGTTTATATTCAAAACATTCAGAATGGGTCTCTGACATAAATGTATGTCTGCTCTCTAAGTGATAATTGCATATGTTTATTCCAGGACTGAATGTGGCTCATTCATGATGCGTTTTTTGTGACAGGAATATCATTCTTTTTGTGGTGTTTCAGGAAGCGAAGATACCATTCACGTCGAATCCATCGGGATGTGATAAAGAAAAGAACACTTATCGGGGATGATGTTGGCTTGACTCCTCCTTACAAACATCGTCATTCAGGTAATTGATGCCAGTGTGTCAGCTGAATCACATTTTAAGTGCTCACAGGGAACAAGAGACAGAAACTTGTGTACTGCTGCTGATGAAATTTTAATTGTTGGTTTATATTTACATCTGTACATATGATAATTCACACTAACGATACACACATTCTTTGTGGCATTACTGCTTGCTGGACATGAAAGGATTGTCACAGACCCACCAGTTGTTGCATTAAGCCCTGCAAGATCACAGGGTTTGTTATACTTAGTTCAGGAAGTCTGAACTGCACCTACTACAGGAGGCAGTTGTACTTTACGTATTCAGTCCCGCTCTGTGCTTGAGCAGGCTTCTGAGAGTGAACACCATGGAATTTATTTTCTCCTGTGATGATTTTCTTCCACTTAGTCTATTCTGTATTATATACTCCAGTTAGAATATTTTGCAAAATATTCTGTCTTTGTAGCCTTAGAGAACTACAAAGATTCATTTGTAGTGAGTCATTAATTGCAGAATTTTTATTTTTGTCCTTGGTTTTAAAGTATCTTATACGAATGGCAAGCTTTAATTTATCAGAATAAGTTTGTTTTTCTCCAGGCCTAGTAAACGTTCCTGAGGAGCCTATTGAGGAGGAAGAAGAGGAGGAAGAAGATCAAGATATGGATGAAGATGACAGAGTTGTGGTAGAGTACCGTGATGAACTGCAAGCTTTCAAACAGTCCCGAGACCGCAGTGCAGCAAGACGGTCAAGTGCTAGTGCATCTGATTCTGATGAAATGGACTATGATCTTGAACTGAAAATGATATCAACACCCTCTCCCAAAAAAAGCATGAAAATGACAATGTATGCAGATGAGGTGGAGTCACAATTGAAAAATATTAGGTAAGTTTCTTACTCTTTAAAACTATTGGCGAAAAGGCATTCTAGTTTTTAATTAGTGACAGGATTGTTACAACTTAAACTGTTGAAGCTACTTTTCCAGTGCTCAACAGAATTTTGCAGTAGATATTTTAAAAAGAAACACAAAATGCAGAAAATTGCAATGCAAGCTTTTAATTACAATTGATTAACATGTTTATAATATAGCTTCCTTTGCAGATTTCTCTAACCCTTGAAGCAGAATCAATAGAAATGTATTGGGGGGTTGGACTAGATGATCTTTCAAGGTCCCTTCCAACTCCTAACATTCCATATGCAAAAAAGCACAGTTAACTTATTGGATTTCATAGCTAGGCAGGCCAGGGAGAAAGAACTGCTCCCTCTTTTTCCCTTCTTCATTTCTCAGAAAGAACAGCCCTGAAATGTTGATGACAAAAAGGAATTTATGCTCATTATGGGCATATTAATCCAAATAACATCTATTTTAGATAAATTAAAACAACATGTGCCCCTTCAGTCTTATGATTATACTGCATTATAATGTCAAGTCCTTGAGGTTGCCTGTGCTCTAATTTTGACCTAGAGGCACTGCCTTAAGGAGACAAACTCCATACCTGCCTTGAACTGGGTCCTGAGGTATTAGTGGGATTATTACAGAGCCTAGGATTCTGACTGGAACACGTGCTCTAAGTAATGTTTTTACCTTTGTTCCTCAGTAGATAAATCCTGATAATCCTGTTTCCTGTGATGTAATTTCGATGATGTAAGACTTAAGAACTATGATAGGTTTCATTTCATTTAAGGGACATAAAATCTATTGTAATTTCATTCAGGAATTCCATGCGAGCGGACAGCATAGCAACCAGTAACATCAAAAATCGGATTGGCAGTAAAGGATCATCAGAGAAAGTGGCAGATGTAAGACTACTGTTAGAAGAAAAACGTCAGAATAATACTGGGCCACGTCAGCCAAACAGCACTGTAAAGTCAGGTAATTTAAAACTCTGACATTGTGCAGAATTGCAGCAGACCCATTGAAAGGGTTAGATTAGATTAATTTCACATCTGTGCTCCACTGCAGCTGACAGACCTGAGGGAATTCTGTTCAGCAGCAGTTCCTGCATCTATACAGTTACCTATTTCCTCTGTAAGAGTTGGGGATTGCTTTGGAGGAAAAAAGAAGTATGCTTGAGACTGACATTTGTTTTTATCTAGTTTCCTTGTATGTTTATTTCCCTCCACTTCGTCCTTTTTGATTTGCTCACTCTTTGAGGCAGAAATTCTGTGCAACTCTGAGAAACATAGCATGTGAGGGAGCTCATGTAGAGAATGTAACATGAAACACTAGCTACTTACTTGAAAGAACATAGATTATGTGAATGTGGATGTATTTCTGAATTGGCAGGATTAACTGACTGTTGCTTTTTTGACTCGGGTATGTGTAATTTCAACTACCTTAGACATATGTTTTATCCAGATGGTTATCTGGCTGATAATGAGAAAAACCTTTCTGTATCAATGAAATGTAGTAGTCATTTTAGTGTATTTTACTCCTTCTGCACATTTTGGGGCTCTGAGAGGTTGACACATATAACCTCTAACTTCCTTTGCCTTTATGTTTTTGTTTGAACCTTCTTTAAGATTAAGAAGATTTACCTAAACCTGGCAAACCCAAAGTGAAAGATTCACATCATGTGTTAATTATCAATATATTTAGGATTCTTTATATTCTGGTTTTCATTTTATTCTGCAAAATATCAAGCAGTATTAGAATTCTAAGGCAGGGTATTTGTTACCTGCAAAGAATCACTGAAGGCCTATCAATTTTTATATGATCACACCTCATGCTGGATCCATGCACTCTGTGCTGCTAAAACAGAAATGCAGCAAACCATGGAATAACTTTGTAGCTCTTCTGGAGAGAGCATGACCTGAAAACATTAAATGTCAGATTTACTGAGGGGTGGGGGGGAAAGAAAAAGATTTCAGTCCTGGCAATATAAATACAATTTAACTGTATTTTTCTGAGTATGAAAGACTTAAATGAAGAGACTGCAGAAAAGATTAAAAAAAGAGAAGCTGTCTGGTTTCAAGTTGTGCAAATTGTGAATGAGCATAAAATCAGCTGACAGAACTAAAGTAAATGCAGCATGGTTTTTGGATTTTAATCACTGGAAATATCCCTAGATGTGCGACAAAGACTGGGAAAAAGACCACATTCTCCTGAAATCAAACCTCCAAGCAGTACCTCTGCTCCTCGTCGAGAACCAATCTCAGATGTACACAGCCGCTTAGGAATCCCCAAACAAGACGTGAAAGGCCTCTACTCTGATACCAGAGAGAAGAAATCAGGTTAGTTTATGGAGAACATGTAATACTGCAGTGCCTTTTATTCTAAAGTGCAAGAGGAATTTCAGCAGAAAATCATGAGGGATGTTCAGTAGAGTGAAATTAAAAGATGAATTGGCAAATGTTTGTTTGGAGCTTTGAAATTTAAATACATGTAGGTGGGTTGAACTGAATGGTTTTGAGCAATATTTTTATATAGGCATGCTGAAAAATAGAGGACTACTTTAAAACAACAAGGGCTCTAAAACCAGTATAATGAGTGCAGTGACACTTTAGACTGGGATGTAGCATTTTCTGCAAATGGGAAATAGTGAACAAGGTATTTTCATTTCAACTACTGCTTCAAAGCTTAGTAAGTTTCATGCTTAACCTTAAGGTGGGAGGAGTGCAAAGAGTTTAAAGAGAGGCAGTGAATTTAACACTTGGTTTCTCAGACTTCCTCCAGAATTATTCTTAGTCTTGATTTATTTTCTTTTTTTTTTTTAATCTGCTTTTCATCTGATTAGGTAATTTATGGACCAGATTAGGGTCTGCTCCAAAGACACAAGAGAAGACTTCAGATAAACCTGAAAACTCAGTGGCATCTCCAGAAGAAGATGATTCAGAGCTCCAGAGGGTTTGGGGTGCTCTCATTAAGGAAAAAGAACAGTCTCGGAAAAAGAAGAGCCGATTGGATAACTTACCATCTCTACAAATAGAAATCAGCCGAGAAAGCAGCTCTGGCTCAGACACTGAGTCATGATTGTTTTTAAATTCTGATCCTCAAGGTTGTGACTGCAGTGTGGCAAGATTTCCTTTGCCCAAAAGCTGGACATTGGCAAAGACTCTGCAGCAAAGGTTCCAGAGGTGTCTCTGTTCCTTTTAAATAAAAATAGAGATGCATATACCACTTGAAACCTAAAGCAGTCACGTTCATCTGGAGTCCGTGGTTGGCCCTGTGTTATGTAGGGCATTGTCATATATGTTTATTACAGCGAGCCTTTAGTTAATTCTATCAAAACACTTTTCCCCAAGCTTTGAACTTAACAGGCAGAAATGCTCTGTATTTTTAAGAAGACCTTTTTGTTCTTAATGTTTTTAACATGGAGCCTTTTAACAAAATATTTTACATGGTTCATCCAAAGAACGGGGCATTTCATAATCAACATCATTGCCTTGCCCTTCTGGCTCTTACCAGCACCTTTCCTTTCTTCTTGAAGTAATAACAATAATGCTTCCTGGGTGGGCAGCCAGCAAGGGGGACTTGCCTGAAAGGGCCTATTGTGTTCCCTTCCTTCAAAATACTGAATGTAAATCTGAGGTAAATGTTTCAGTACAGTGAAATTTCACATAGTATCCAAGTTGCATCATTGCTCTCAAGGAATTCTGCTCATTTATCTTGGTGATACTATGTTCTCCTGTAGTAGGGATTGAGATGGTCAAGACTGCAAAGGTGGATGTTTGAGAATTGTGTAAATTCCCAAGGGTTTAGGTTTTGGGTTTTTCTTTTGTTTCATAATGAGAAATTATATTTCTTCCATCTGTATTATGTTTTGAAGAAATCTAACAATTTAAAAACAAAACATTTTTATATTTGTGAGAATTTTCCTGTTGGCCACAGTGAAAGCTATAGTGATGTTTTCCTATGTGTTGTTTAACTATATATATATATAACTGAAAGAGAAAAGGAAAACTTACAGGATCACTGTCTTGTCAATATTTTTCAATGTTCTTACTGTATAGTACATGTGGATGTGGACATGGTTGACTTGTTACATTGAGCCTTTTTACCTGCGTACCCTCTTTAGGTAGGAAAAGGTTTTGATCAGTGTGCAACTGCAAATTTTTCTTATTGCCTATGGCATTTATTTTGATTGCCAATAATTCTAAATAAGGAATAATGCCAGCACATCACATCATGGTAAAAAGGTAGCAAAAACATTGTCTGCTACATTTTGGTAGTCTGAATATTTGTTTGAGTTGTCCCCATTTCCTGTCAATCCAAAATGTCTATGAATAGCATTTCCCTTTCTGGTTTTTAACAAACGTTTTATCATTTTCCCCCCTTATTTTTGTATTCAATTGAAGTAGGTTTGAGGCTTTACAAAAGCAAGGAATCTGGTTAACTTTTCATACTGCTTTATCATGTGTAAGAATAACAGCATGTAAAATGAAAGGTACCGTGACTATAAGGGTAACCTGGGGACTGACTGGGCTTCAAGCCTTCCTATCTCCTTGTTTTGTGAAACTCATCCTTGACTTTCTATTTAATTATTAAATATATAAATGTCTCATAAAAGTACTGTTGAGAGTAAAGGACTGCAATGTCTGATGACTGTAATAATTTTAACGTGTGCTCTCATTAATATCCCTTCCAAAGCTTTCAAATAGAATCATACCCGTACCATACCCATTTGTCAAGATTCTGATAAAATTTATTTAACCAGTGTCTTTTTGCCAGTAGATCTTTGTGTTGTGTTAATGCTTTGAATCTATTGTAACCTCTCCTTTTCCTGGAAGGAGATGGTAGGTAAGAATCATGCATTTGGACTATGAAGACGGGCATCTGCAGTGTGTGAACCCTTGCATGTTTTTTAAGCTCAGCAACTGATTGTGGTCTGCTGGTAACCAGTGTTTTTCCACGGAAATACTCAAGCCAGGTGAAGGATGGACTACCTGATACGAAGAGCAGAACTGGAATAGAGAATCTCTTCAACTGATTATTAAAAATCTGAGCTAATGGATGTGTGAAATCAGGAAAAGCGATGTGGGCAAAGGCTTGCATTTGATGAAGAGGAGCCATTAAGACTTGTTCTGTCTTCTGGGGAGTCATAAATATGCTTTACAAATACCTCTGTGTTAGTTGGGTCCATTGTGGTTATGGGTTGGGGGTCATTGTGAATATGAGACCATGGTAGCTTACCTGCAAGAAAAATAGAGATTTACTGCTGAGCCTTTTAGAGGATTGTTTTGGGTTGGTTGTTTTGGGAGTTCTTTTTTTTTTGGTTGTGTGGGGTTTTTTTTTTTTGTAATTGTTTGCCTAGTTTTGCTTTTTAATGATGTAAAGAAAAGGCTTGAAAAGTGTTTGTTGGGATTGGGAATTCTAGTTTTGGACTTCCTTAGTTACCTGAACATGAACTACTGGATTTTGATAACTGAAAATGATCACTGAGTCTTTAGTGAATGCTGTTTCCTTATTGTGGTTAACTGAAGTCTGGTTGACTTAGAGTCAACCAGACTTCAGGAAAGGACTTACNATCACTGAGTCTTTAGTGAATGCTTTTTCCTTATTGTGGTTAACTTAAGTCTGGTTGACCTAGAAAGAGATTGCACAGAGAATTTTGCTGTAAGTCCTTTCTCTTTGTGATGAGACGGTTTGCTCTTAAGTAATGTGTTGTTGATCTTTCACTGAACCTCCCAGATACTATCACCTTCAGGAATTTGACACAGAAATGAATGTTCTCAGAAGTGCAACACTCTGTATTTTACTAAAATGAACTTGCGCTGAAAATCACAAGTTTGGGCTTGGCTTTTCCTGGAGGATTGGGGCCTTGGAGGAAAATACGGTTCTGAATTTTAGGTGACTTGTTACAGCAGCACTGTTGTCCTTCTGGGAAGATTTTGCTGTTTGAGAGAGGTAATTTTCTTTTTTTGTAAGTGTTCAGGTGGCTGTTAAAGTGCAAAAGAAGTCGTGGGGGCTACAGGCTCTGTGCCTGCAGCTGTCTTGGACAGACCGAACGTGGGACCTTGCTGGTACGACTTAAAAGTGATGGCTTTGGCCTTAATTTGAAGATGGCTGCTGAGTTTAGGAGAACAGCAAAAGAAACCCAACCTTATTTCCAGTTCAAGAGACAGCACTAAAATGTGAAATGAATGAAAGGTATTTAACCGGCTGTTCTGTTCCCAGTAAAAGCGCTCTGAAAGGTGACAACTCTACCCATGCCCTTCAGCTGAGGGATGCTCTTGGGCCTGTGGCTGCCCTGAGTCGGGTGATACCTTCCCGGGGCCAAGATGCGGGCCCCTGCTCCGCGGTGGAGCCTGGCCCAGCCCCGTCGTAATGAACCCACGTCACCGGGTGCCTCATTGAGATTCCGCTGCCCAGCGAGGCTGAGAGAAACCCGAAGGCGCGGCCCTCTCCTGAGCCCGCCCCCGCCGTGCGAGAGCAGTGGTACGCTCCGCTCCCCCGCCGCGGGGTGGTGCGTTCCCAAGCCTTTATAAACCGCTGCGGCGGGGAAGCGCGCCCTTTCGTCCTGCGAGCTTGGATGGGGTGAGGAGCTCTTCGCGGAGCCGGGACGGGGCGGGTGAGAGGCATAGGCCTGGCTTGTGGGGCGAGGCGTTCGTCTCTCTTCGTGGAGACCTTTACTCCGCGGCCCTGACGAGCGTGTGTGTATCCACGTGTGCGCAACCCCACCGCGGCAGTGGTGGCGACCACCGTGACTCCGTATCGCTAAGGCCACTCGGGAAGGGCCCGACCATTCGAGAGAGACGCAGAGGGGGGTGGTGGTGGTGGTAGTAGCGTCCTGAGGGAGGGGGGTGACGTTCGGCGTGAGGGCCGCGTGCAGCGAAGGGGTGTGGCCTCTGAGCGCGTGGCGCCTGACCGCCCTTGTCCCCGCAGGCCGACTATGGAGGCGGGAACCGGGGCCGGGCACCGGGCCGGAGCGGCGCTGGGACTGCTGAAACGACCTCCCGGTAAGTCACAAAGAGCGGGTTGGGAGGCTGACGCGGCGGTGTTGCCTTCGGGGAATTTTGAGGTGAAAGGCTGGGACGGCTGAAGCCAGACCCCCCTCGGGCCTTCCTACTCCTCAGCCTCCGAGCTGCAGTCGGCTGGGTCCTTACTGCGCACAGCCTCGGGCACGGCCGGGGCGGCGGCATCCTGCCACCCGCAGGGCCCCGTAAGGGCTGTGGAGCCGAAGCGCGGGCGCTTGGAGCTCCTGTGCGTGGGAGGGGTTTTTATTTCTCTGGTACTGTTCTTTGCGAGCGGGTCACAGGCTGGGCCTGGGCCAGAGCTGTTCTGTGGAATAAACGGCACAGTCTCGCGTGTTGTGCTGAACACTGATCAGGAAAATGCCTTTAAGGCAGGTGTAGATGCGGTCTGGCAAGCTGCAAAAGGGAGATTTGGGCGTTTCCTGGCTAAAAACAGTTGGGAGAGGATTGGTGACTACTAAAAATTGCATGATAAAAGTATTTTTTGCTGATTAAAAATATACAATTATTGTCGAAAAGTATTAATACTTCTTTTTCTTTTATTCCCACAGGATAAAGATGTCTTGAAGTAAAGAGTAAGTTAAAGTTTATTTTGTAATAAGTTTTTAAGAAAGTTCCAAGCTTTTACTTGGATGCTAGTGATATACTTAAATACAGCACCTCTAGTTGAAAATAACCT
Organism: Heliornis fulica; assembly: GCA_013399135.1. Lineage (NCBI taxonomy): Eukaryota > Metazoa > Chordata > Aves > Gruiformes > Heliornithidae > Heliornis > Heliornis fulica. Next base: position 281,841 of record VXBZ01005096.1, on the reverse strand, counting down.
TTTCACAGAATCCCAGACTGGCCTGGGTTGGGAGGGACCACAAGGATCATCCAGTTCCACCCGCCCTGCCACAGGCTGGGCCACCAACCTCCAGGCCTGCAGCTAGACAAGGTTGCCCAAGGTCCCAACCTGGCCTTGAACACCTCCAGGCTTGGGGCATCCCCCACCTCTCTGGGCAACCTGTTCCAGCTCCTTACTTTTACAGTTACATATTAAAACAAGTTAAATAAAAATTAATTAGTAAACTACTATATGCCATTAAGTTAACAGCGGTAATGGCTTTTAAAAACAAAGGGGGAAATGTACATTTGGAGGTTCAAGGTGAACTGTGTTTTAAGTAACTGACTATGAAAGTTGTTGGCTGTTGATGATGATAACCCTGAATAGGAAGTGCCGTCAGATGCGAGAACTGACGATACCCTTCTCACCTGTCTGAAACACAGCATCAGGCAACTTTTATTTATACTTGCTTACTGTGAAAGGTGCTTTTGTAATAGCTAACATTGTTTCGTGTCCATGTGTTTCACTTACAGAACCTGGTCTTTCCAGATAATTGTGACACAATAAGGACTAGGAGCAGGTTGCTTTTTGGAGATGGCCCAAACATGAAGGTGAGTGATTTATTTTGCTGGGCCATGTAGACTTTTATACCAGGTAGAAGCCAAGTTGAGAATGAGGTTTGTAGGCTGCCAGAAACTAAAAGCATGTTTTGTTGTCTTGAATCACCTTTCCTTCCCCTTTTCCTCAGAATTTAAAGCCTGATACATGTTTCCTGGTATCTCTATTCAGGTATAGCTCGCACATCTGCTGCCACGTGCCAGTGTTTGCCGTTACAGCTAGTCACGAGTCCTGTGGAAGGCAGCGAGACAGAAAGAGGAGATAACTTCCAGGTGAGACCCTTAGCTCTGAAAGTATAATTAATGAAGCTTTAGGCCAAAAAACCACATTTGATAGACCCAAAATACATGCAGTAAATGTGTTGAGTCAGCTGTCTTCTGCACTTAGGCTGACAGCACTGCAGAGCAGGGTGATGCAGGTCTTCTGGTAGAAACAGATTGATTTGCTTAAAGATATCACATGATGAAACTAACCAAAATTTGCTGGAATTACCGGCAGATTGACTAGTGGTGAACAAAGGGTTTTCTGATGATATCTCTTAGGTTAAAAAATGAGTTAACACTTGGTGTGAATGGTTAGCTTACCTGTGCTGCTTGTATTCCAGGTGTTTATGCTGAAAACATCTTGCCTGAGGAAGAAGGAAACCGTAACACGTGCATGAGCTTGGGTACTGAGGTTGTAAAGGCTATGTATTTTTCTGCCCTAAGACATTAAAGACTGGTAATGGTTGAACTGTTTGGATATGCATATATTAAAAACCTTTCTGAAAACATCAAATGGGGTCTGTTATTGTCACTTCACTGCATTAAGAAATCACTTTCCATTACACAACATGTTCTCAATAAACATGCTGAGCACTCCTGTAACTTGCTGTGATATGATAAAGTAGATATATACACATACAGCATAATTGCTGCAGATAATATAAATGGGGTTCAGTTGTGTAAGCATCCTGCCTGTTGTTTGGCAACTTGCTTTAAACAGTATAAACGAGTGATACTGTTGCTGTAATTACTGGAGAGATTAGGCCTTAAAAACCCCTAACAGCAAGAAGAGCAAATGCACTTCTGGAGCTTGTTCCAGGCTTCCTATTTCTTCATTATACTGGCCTCAGCCTTTTCAATAGTCTGCTACAGATGTTAGGGAATCCATTGCTGCAGCAGTAGCATTCTAGACAGTGCTCTGCACCTCTTCTAAATAATGGTCCAAGTATGCAACTCTAAAATTAATTGCCAGATGTGAAGGGAGAGGAGAATTACTCCAGTGTGTCACCATTCCTCAGCATCACTAGTAAGAGGAAAAGCTGCTTTTGTGATAATGACTTCCTCTAATACAAGTCTACAATGGAGGTTTATAAACAGAAAATAAATGCCCTTGGGGACTTAAAATGGAGGCTTGAAGAAAAAAAACCATCACTTAAACTTTTCAGTTTGATTCATTATGCCAGTGTAACTGGTGGACTGTTGCACTTTATAGCACTAGTGTTTACAGGGGGTGCAGGATGCCTCACCAAATCTTGCATGATTGTGTCCACTGAGACAGACTTGATGCAGATGTTGCTGATCCCCACTTGGTGTCACCAAGGTAAAGGTTGTAGTACCATCCCTTTTGGTGTGTCTTTGTAAAAAGGTTTGTAAACTAGTAATTTCTCTGTACATGTGCTCATTCTGTGCCAAAATGTCACAGCAACCATAACTACAGGTCCAAGCAGAAGCTGTTTTGGTGCTGGTTTCTGAAAGTGATGAAACTTTGACCCAATTTGAAATTGTGCTGGAAGGGTGGGGCTAGAAAACAGGGCAGCCAAAAACTCAAAAAAGAGTTAAAAAAAGAGTTTAAAAGTGGCAGTTCAAGTAACAAGAATATTTTTACTGTGGTAATTTAGGTGTATGGTTCCTGGTTGCCATAAAGTAAAAAAATGGAGGTGCCTTTACCTGGGTGTTCTAGGGAATAGAACCAGTGTCGCAGTACAAGCTTGCTGCTTGTCATAATGGGGAGGGGGTGGTGGGACAGGATGACAAGGGAGAAGGTAGAATATGATGTTCCAGTCTATGATCAGAGATTAAAAAGATTCACTGATTGAAAGTCAGTTACATACTCTTAATTGGCAAGAACACGTTAAGCAAAATGTCACAAGCGATAAAGTGCCTGATACTGTGATGTGCAGCTAAATTAATCTGGATTTTTCCTCAGAACATCACTGTGATATACTCAGGGTTTAATACAAACAACCTGGGTAATGGAGCATGCAAAACTGCTTAGAACTAACTCGTTTCTCTTGGTCTGACTGCATTTGAGCAGCATGAAGAGCTGGTTGCTGTGATGCTTATTTTAATTAAATTTTTAAAATTGAGTTAACATACTGTTCCAAATGTTTAACAAAAAGCTCTTTTTGCCTGATTGAAGAACTTGTGTATTAGAATGTGTTGATAAAGGGCATTTCTTAGCTGATGTGATAAGCTTTGGGAATAAAAACTATTTTAAAGGTTTCAAAAGGGGCACAAGGAATTAATTTTCTAAAATGAAATTCTCTATGCTGTTGATGATGGAGCTACAGTGTAGCTGTGTGCCTGTGGCAAACACAACACAGCAAGCTTTTGTTTGCCTATTTAATGTGACTTTTAATTTGCTCCAGATAGGTTTGCAGCAACCATGTTTAATAATTGTTTTTTCTAGTCTGCATCAGAACTGTCTCATCGCAGGAGAGAAGAGTTGATCAGGGAATATTTCTGTAAAGGGAAAACAGATTTGGTTTACTGAGGTTCCAAGTTGGTGGTATTGGTTACACTTATTCATGAGTGTCACTTGCACTATTTGGTTACTGTTTTAATCAAAACCAAAGTTCCACAGCAGAGATCCTCTACCAGGCTGGGTTTTGCTCAGATGAATGAATGGGAAAGTGAATAACGATACCTTGTGCCCTAATCATACATTACTGTGATCTTAAATGGGAATATAGATAATCTTACTGTCTATCTTGCAGAGCTTGAGGGGAGGAGAAGTCACTCTGTTTTGATTACATTTGGAGCACATCAAGTTTCCAGTGTTGAGGAACAAGCAACAGGGAGAAAAACCCAACCCCAACCTGGTTTTAAAATATGATTATTTGGGGTTTTCTAAAGGTTGGAGGGAACAGTTGGCAGGCACTTAAGGGAACAGCTGGCACTTAACAGCAGCCAACAACCACAGATAAATCTAAAAGAGATGAAAGGATTAAAGCCAAAAGAAAAAAAGTATCTTATGCAGTGAAGCTAAGAATGGCTGAGTGCCAGTTTGTAGCACTAAGAGATGGCAATGCCATGTAGTAATTCATTTGTGAGAGAAAAGAGAGTGATGGGGTGTTATCCATCAAATGCCTGCTGTGTCTGCTGACCTGATGGAGAGTGGCTGCTGGGTCCAAGAGTCTCTTGTACTGAGGTGGAGGAGAGGATGCAGACTGCAAAAAATAGTGGTAACTAGGCTCAAATCCTGGGGATCCTGTTAATAGCCCCAAACAAGATGGGGTGGGACTGACCTGTAATCTCTGCTTGGGGAATTCCTGTGACTGCAGAAAGGGACATGACCAGCAGGCAGCCCATTGCACGTCACATTTGAGGCAGAATGAATTAGAACAGGTGCTGTGCAAATGGTTTGCTTGTGTGTGCCAGGGGAGGTGTGCTGGTTTCATCCCTTCTTTCCAGTGTTGCATGGAAATGAAGGACATTTGTGATGTGGCTCGTGTCATCAGGAAAGAAGAGTTAACGGAGAAACGGCTGCCTTGCGAGTACTCGGTTCCTGTTCCATTTTGGTATATCACAAGCTTCATGTTTCATATAAGTGCTGGTTATCAGCATTATTTCTTGATTAGTATTATAAAGCAATCATATCTACATCAGCATTAAAATAATCACTCATGCAAACCCATAAATTACTATAATTAATTTATCCCAGCTATTAACTAACACGTGTTCTTGGCTTGGTAGCAGAATCGGTTTTAGCTGGCTGTATCCACTTAGGAGAAAGGACAAACGGCGTATTTTGCCTTTTCAGAATGAAATAGGTCCTGAGTTGTGTAGCTTCACTCCTTTTCTCTTGAAGGCAGATGGAAGAACAGTTAATTCTTAAACTCTCTCCCTTACTCCAAATGAGTGAGAGATGCAAAGCACTGTCAAAGGAGTTCCTGTTGTTCTGCTAAGATGACACCAGTGCTGTGCCAAGGGAACTGATGGGTTTGTTTTCTTCCAACTGCCACATTAGCAAATGTTTTGTCTGTTATAATTTCTCAGATGCAGGGACTCCCAAGTTGCTCTCAGCAGTGTGAAGGGTGAGAATGGCTGGGGACCATTTGGCCTTTCTGATACTTACCCAGAGCTAAGGCCCGGGCTCAGCAACATCCTTCATGCTGGATTATCACAGTGCCACCAAAGCTTTATCACGTTCCTGTAAGGAAGGACAAGGTTGACATATTATTTAGTGGTTTGGTACCATGAATGCATACCTTACTTTGTTGGTTCATGTAATTTAATGTCTCAATTTTATGCTTAAAATCAATTTTATCTCAAATGTTACAAACCAATCCTAATACTGCTCAAAATTGTGAGGGTCTAACAGGTGGAATTTGATATAGAGCATGCAAGAAAGGCATGTTAAAAAGAAGGTGTTTTGCGTTTCTGTGCTCTGATCCAGGAAGAGGGAGAGTAACATTTGCCCTGTTTTACCTCCCAACACTCCAGACCACAAGATGGTGCAGTGATCAAGTTCAGAGCGTTACTATGAAGAGATTTCATAACCTTGGCTTGTTTTGGTTTCACTGCTGGATCCTTCTTGGTTGGTGAATAAGATTTGTAACTTTTGTCATGCAGAGAATTCCCCACACAGTGAAAATGTCATCATTTAGTTGGCTGTTAATGATGTATTTTACCATAGGACCAGCAAAGACTGACCTGTATTCTCTGACAGTGTGCAAACCCATTGCATCAATGATCCCAGCCCCAAAACATTTCTGGTCTAAGCAGACAGCGCTGCCACAAGAGTGCCTGAATAAACAGCGTGGATGAGGAGCCAAAGGAGTTAAAACTTGATTTTCTTTAGTAAAGGTAATAATCCCATGAGAAGAATGACTTGCCCTTCCTTAACACTTGCAGGCTCAGGACTTGCAAGCCTGGCTGCTTGCAAAAGCCTGAGGCTCAGGCAGCACAAGCCCTGCTGTGCCTCCTTGGTGGTGGGTGTTGAGCTTGAAGTCAATAAACACGGCGCAGCCCCGCACCTGCGTGTGGAACTGTGAAACCTGAGCGAAGCACAAATGAGAAAATCATTTATATGATGGAGACTGAACTGGAAATCCCTGCTGTTTTAATCAACTTGAAATGTTAAAAGTTTCATCTCCAATAATTAAGACCTTTCCTGCATGTGCTTTCTTTTTTTCTTTGTTTTTTTTTTTGTTAGCTTCCTGATAGTTTTTACAAGTCAATACTTAGGTTTTTTTTCATACCAGGTTTTTATTTGTAATGATTCGTGGTGAAATAATTGCACAGCACAGCTGCAACATGAACTCTCCAAACATGAAATAATGATCCATGTTTCTAAAGCTGCCAGTGGCTTTCTGGTGGACTGGTCTTGGGGTTTTTTTTATAATTTTAATTTAGTTTCTAGTTTTTGGGTTTTTTTTAATGACTTCCTGCTTGTGCCTTCCCTTCTGTAGGAGGATGGCTTCTTAAGATTTGTCTGTGTCTGTTTTTCTCATGCTCTGTGCACATGCTAATGGCATTGGATTGTTGGTTTGTGTCAGGTGCCATTAGTAACTGAAGGTGGGGTAGGTTTGATAGCACATTCAGTGACAAACTTCCTAGCTAAGTATAAGCTTATCACCCAGATAATAAATACTCCTGAGCTGTATAAACTTTATTGATAAATACCTGGGTCAAGATACTAGTGGTATCAAATACCTCCTATAGTAATTTGGTTATCAGAGCCCTTATCTGACAGCAAACACTGTACCAGTGTTCAGGTGAGCATGGCCAGTTGTTGGCCCGTGACAACAGCAGGTGAAATGCTTGATACAATGTTTTACATCTCCAGTGCCTCCATTAGATAATCTTGAAATGTTCTGCCAGTGAAGCCTGTGTTACCTCCTCGTTAGCGCTGAGGAAACTGGAGATCAGAGCCTTGCTGTGCTGGGTGAGGAAAGGGAAGGTCAGTTGGGTCAGTTGTTGGCTAAAGTCATTTCACTTAACAGTGTCAAATCAGATATTTATTACCTCCAACTCCAGCAGTAAATAAAACCTTGGTGCTGAGTGCTCCTTGGGGTGTGAAATACGTAGGGTGCCTGCTGTGAGGATGATGAGAATTGTTTCAAAGCAAGGGGCGAACCGGGAGCTTTGAAGAGCACGGAGGTTTCAGAAGGCAATGGGAAGATGCTGTACCAAGGTAGGTGTGCTTTGAATTAGATTTAATATGTATCCAGTCATCATTAAACCAGCCTGCACACTTATGTACTGGGGGAGGAAGATGCTCCGTTTGCAGGAGGCAAAAATAAAGCCTTTGTGTCAGCGCCAGCCTGTTTGGCAGCCCAAAAACGGGAGACCACATCAAGGAGAAACTATTTCAAAGCTACTGCTTTTAAGCTTCAAAAAGATCTTTGGAGATGACAGAAGCACTGTGTCACTTGGCAGTGTATCAGCAGCTCAGAGGCTACAGCTGAGGAAAAAGAAGGGCTTTGGGGAGGAGAGCAGGGCTGAAGTAACAGCCATGACACCCAAATTGTTTGAAGAACTGATGTGATACCTGGAGCAAAGCTCTGGTCTGATGGCTCTCCCTGCTCTGGGTGGCTCTTGGTGAAGTTCAGTCCGTTTTGGGGCTTGGTTTCTCTAGTGGTTGTGTGAAAACTAATATCCTTGTGCCTTTGAGAGAGTTTCTGGTATGGGGGAGCTGGAAAAGGCAGCTCTGCTTCCAGGGGAACTCCACTATTCAAGGGAGCAGCAGGTTAAGGTCATGAGTTTGTGGATGGGATGCTACAGGAGACATGTGAAGTATGTAGAGAGGATGATTGTGGAGGTTAGAGAAACGTATAAAAAGAAAATAGAAAGTGTCAGTAAAGTCATCCTGTATTTGGGGAAACTTCTCTCCTTAGCGCCTCAGGAGAACACAGTCAGGAGTCCAAAAATCCACACCCTCAGTGACTGGTCAGTTTGGAGAGGATATTTGTGCAGAACTGTACCTTCAAAATAACATTTAAATTGTCAGATGCAGCAGAGGCCTTATCACCAAAATCCATAAATTCATCCTTCATAGGCAGGTCTTATTCCTGACCTGAGGCATTAAAACTGCCTCCCATCAGCAATTTCTCTTCCCACCCCCCACTACAGCTCCTGAATAACTGCTCACCTGTCAAAAAGCAAAGACTGTGGGTCATTGCAAGAAGGAAGGGGGCGGGGGTGCAATCTATGTTAAACAACGTTAAAGCTTGAATAATTGCTTTAAATGCCCCAAGACTGGTGCAGGGCTTGGCTTAAGGTCATGACACATGCTGACCCTTACTGATTAAATAGCTGGTCCTTGTCAGGAGGCTTCATTTAAACACCCAGCCCCAGTTAAAGCTCCCCCTGGTTGCTCAGGCATGCTCTTTTTCTCATGCTTTAGCAGAATCCCATCAGAAAAACAATGCTGTAATTTCTCTTGCTGCTTGCAGGGTTGCAAGCCCTAAGGATGAAATGGCAAATTTCTGGGCAGTGCTGGGTGGTTTTGGAGGAAGGAGAGGAGGAAAAGCCACATTTCTGATCC
>VXBZ01005096.1:241498-273453 GCA_013399135.1 Heliornis fulica | reverse complement strand
GGAAGGAAGGAAGGAAGGAAGGAAGTCTGACCATGGGCAGATACTGACCCCGATGCGCAGAGGAATTTCAAGGGCAGGCTGAGCCTGTTGCTTTGGTAGAAGTTTTGGTGTGCTGAAAGGGAAAAGAAATTGTTTTGGAAGAAAACACAGATTAAAATGACAAGATAAAGAGACCCCTGGAAACTTAAACCCATAAGAGCTGTACAGTTCAGGTGATGCTTTGTTGTGAGAGGCATCGCTTCAGAAGTACCCTGGTCCCAAGCTTCTTTCCTATCAGGTATTAAAATCGCTTGACTCTTGCTTGGCAGTTACCAGCGAAGGCTGGTTTAATTCCTTTCCCGCTGGCTGTGCAGGATCTGTGTGGGCCTAACTCTTACATGAGGCTTGCTTGGCACACGTGGAGCTGCAGCAGACGTTGCCCATCAGACAGGTAGTTTTGGTGATGCACAGACCCGAGCTGCACGGTGCAGCGTGTACGAAAAGCTGCGGTTCCATCGCGTGTGTGTGCTGCGTGGGTGTGGGGAAAAACAGCTCTCGCCTTCTACCGCTTCCTAATTAGTATTACCACTTAAAGAANTACCAAGGTAGGTGTGCTTTGAATTAGATTTAATATGTATCCAGTCATCATTAAACCAGCCTGCACACTTATGTACTGGGGGAGGAAGATGCTCCGTTTGCAGGAGGCAAAAATAAAGCTTTTGTGTCAGCGCCAGCCTGTTTGGCAGCCCAAAAACGGGAGACCACATCAAGGAGAAACTATTTCAAAGCTACTGCTTTTAAGCTTCAAAAAGATCTTTGGAGATGACAGAAGCACTGTGTCACTTGGCAGTGTATCAGCAGCTCAGAGGCTACAGCTAAGGAAAAAGAAGGGCTTTGGGGAGGAGAGCAGGGCTGAAGTAACAGCCATGACACCCAAATTGTTTGAAGAACTGATGTGATACCTGGAGCAAAGCTCTGGTCTGATGGCTCTCCCTGCTCTGGGTGGCTCTTGGTGAAGTTCAGCCCGTTTTGAGGCTTGGTTTCTCTAGTGGTTGTGTGAAAACTAATATCCTTGTGCCTTTGAGAGAGTTTCTGGTATGGGGGAGCTGGAAAAGGCAGCTCTGCTTCCAGGGGAACTCCACTATTCAAGGGAGCAGCAAGTTAAGGTCATGAGTTTGTGGATGGGATGCTACAAGAGACATGTGAAGTATGTGGAGAGAATGATTGTGGAGGTTAGAGAAATGTATAAAAAGAAAATAGAAAGTGTCAGTAAAGTCATCCTGTATTTGGGGAAACTTCTCTCCTTAGCGCCTCAGGAGAACACAGTCAGGAGTCCAAAAATCCACACCCTCAGTGACTGGTCAGTTTGGAGAGGATATTTGTGCAGAACTGTACCTTCAAAATAACATTTAAATTGTCAGATGCAGCAGAGGCCTTATCACCAAAATCCATAAATTCATCCTTCATAGGCAGGTCTTATTCCTGACCTGAGGCATTAAAACTGCCTCCCATCAGCAATTTCTCTTCCCACCCCCCACTACAGCTCCTGAATAACTGCTCACCTGTCAAAAAGCAAAGACTGTGGGTCATTGCAAGAAGGAAGGGGGCGGGGGTGCAATCTATGTTAAACAACGTTAAAGCTTGAATAATTGCTTTAAATGCCCCAAGACTGGTGCAGGGCTTGGCTTAAGGTCATGACACATGCTGACCCTTACTGATTAAATAGCTGGTCCTTGTCAGGAGGCTTCATTTAAACACCCAGCCCCAGTTAAAGCTCCCCCTGGTTGCTCAGGCATGCTCTTTTTCTCATGCTTTAGCAGAATCCCATCAGAAAAACAATGCTGTAATTTCTCTTGCTGCTTGCAGGGTTGCAAGCCCTAAGGATGAAATGGCAAATTTCTGGGCAGTGCTGGGTGGTTTTGGAGGAAGGAGAGGAGGAAAAGCCACATTTCTGATCCATGAATAAGCAAGAAGCCTTTGCAAGAAGATTAGCAGACAGAAGGTCGCACTTGGAAGAGGAGGAAGAGGTAATACCTACATCCATTAAAGAGGAAATTAAAACAGGTAGGGAAGTTGATGATTTGAAGATGGTGTCTAATCACACCCTTCCTTCCTGAGGAAGGAAGGAAGGAAGGAAGGAAGGAAGGAAGGAAGGAAGGAAGGAAGGAAGGAANTGAAGGAAGGAAGGAAAGAAGGAACTCTGACCATGGGCAGATACTGACCCCGATGCGCAGAGGAATTTCAAGGGCAGGCTGAGCCTGTTGCTTTGGTAGAAGTTTTGGTGTGCTGAAAGGGAAAAGAAATTGTTTTGGAAGAAAACACAGATTAAAATGACAAGATAAAGAGACCCCTGGAAACTTAAACCCATAAGAGCTGTACAGTTCAGGTGATGCTTTGTTGTGAGAGGCATCGCTTCAGAAGTACCCTGGTCCCAAGCTTCTTTCCTATCAGGTATTAAAATCGCTTGACTCTTGCTTGGCAGTTACCAGAGAAGGCTGGTTTAATTCCTTTCCCACTGGCTGTGCAGGATCTGTGTGGGCCTAACTCTTACATGAGGCTTGCTTGGCACACGTGGAGCTGCAGCAGACGTTGCCCATCAGACAGGTAGTTTTGGTGATGCACAGACCCGAGCTGCACGGTGCAGCGTGTACGAAAAGCTGCGGTTCCATCGCGTGTGTGTGCTGCGTGGGTGTGGGGAAAAACAGCTCTCGCCTTCTACCGCTTCCTAATTAGTATTACCACTTAAAGAAGCAATATCCACTCAGGTTAATGAGCTAGAACGAGGACGGTTTCAGTGGTGAGAGATGTGCAGAAGACTGAGTTTAACGGCCTCTGAGATGGGAAGCCGGTTTTCTCCCAGCAACACCGGGGACTTGGTTCATTTAGTGCACTGCAAACATCTTCCCCAGTGCCAACTTACCTAACACACCTGAGAGACTGCTGGTGTGAGCTGAGGTTTGGACCTGTGCTCTAGAAATGAGCAGTAGTGAGGTACAGCTCCTACCTCCCGAGTGTCACGATGCTTTAAGCCGGTCTGCTGCCTTGTTGGTTTTCTTTCCTCCCTCCTGGGCTGATAAATGGAGTGATTTTTGCAGGAGCTTTTGCCAGTGGTTGGGGGAAATGTGTATTGTGCAGTTGGCTTTATGCACACTTGCAGAGCCTCTCTTCTTCAGCTGCTCAAAAGGGAGAAATAGGAGCTTTGTTCTTTGAAGATCTCCCTCTTATAATTTGCCTGATTATATTTTTCTTTCCATCTCCTGCAAAGGGCCTGAACAAAGTTGGCAGGTTTTCAGGGCAAAAGGAGGCAGGGGAAGGGCACAAAGAAACCCCCAGTTTTGCATTTCAGCCTGCAGATTAGTGCAAAGCTGCCCCAGCACACGTGGTGGAGGAGAGCTCTGAGCTTACAAGAAAGCATAACTGTCCCCAGAGTGGCTGCAAAAAAACCTCAGCCTCTCAATTCCTAATTTCACAAGCAGGTGAGTACAGTGAAGGAGATGAAATAAAAAGCCAAGAAAAAGTGATGGTGAAGCTCTCATGTGGGACAGCAGTGTGTCAGGGCATGGAGTCTGGAGCAGGTGACATCTGTGGCTTTGCAGATCTCTCTACCTCTGAGATTTTTCTGCCTGCATCTTTTATGTGTAGGATTCAACAGGAGTTTGGTGAGAGCTGGGTTAGTAGGTACCAGCATATGATGTGAGTGTAGTTCTTTGCTTCTTATATTTCATTTATATAAGGCAAGTGGGAAATGGAGGTAGTAGCAAGACAACAGACAGCTGAGGGGGTGCTTGTTCCTGTGGTCATGCAGCTGGGTTTTCCATATTTGTCACAGCTGGTGTCCCTTCCTTTAGCTCACAGCTTTTGAGTCACCATCCCATGAGGTGTTTAAGAGTAGATGTTGTACTTGGTGGCATGGTCTAGTGTTGGACCTAGTGGGGCTGGATAGATGGTTGAACTTGATGATCTTGAAGGTCTTTTCCAACCAAACCCACTCTATGTGTATCTCTTCCAGGAGTTTGCACGTGTAGGACAGGTGTGCCTGTAATAAAGAGCTTTGAGGTCTAATCCCATAGCATGTCTATCACGTGTGGTCCTGCTGTTGGTGGTGACCTTTGGCCACTGCTGGTGGTACAAAACCCAAACCACAGAGCACCTCCACGAAGGCTCACACAAACCAAAGGGAGCTCTGGTTTCCCCTGGGGAAGGACCTGGCTGATGGGTAACACAGCGAGCTGTGGGGAAGGCCAGGAATAGAGCAGCCTTGCCTGGAATAAAACAGGGACAAAGGCACAGGCCAGGTCTTCAGCGAGCTCTATATTGATTTTTCTCCACTTCTTGGTATAGCACAAAGCAGCAGCCCTGTGCTTCTCTTTTGTAAACTTCAAACTCTTATTTTTACTTCTGCTAATGATTCACAAGGGGATGCAGTGTGCAGCAGGGTTACTAAAGAACCGTGCTGGCAACTGCTTGGCCAAACCCACCAGACACAGCTAAGTGAGCCCCTCCTGAAGGATGCTATATAGATTGAACAGGTTTATTTTCTCCTCAGGCTGAGATAATAAAATAGCAAAGAAGGATGAAAGATGGCACAGAAGCCATAGAATTAATAATCTGTTGGAAGGCAGAAAATCTAGGGAATGAATTTGGAAATTTGCACAGATAATTGAAGGTGGTGATGAGCACATTGCATCTTTTCTGACTCTGTTAAATCAGCCCTTCAATTTTGTGTAAAACCATAAACTAAGACACAGGTGAAAACAGCTGTCTCCTCTGTGTATTTACAGAAGAAAAAAATAGTAACATGCACAACCAAACTTTCCATAAGGGACTATAGAGACTATCTCCAATTCCCCATTGATCAGGAGTAACTCAGACATGGGCTTATGCAAGTCTCATTTTAAAAGCTGCCACTATATTCCTAAATACTGACCTGTGGTGCCAGCTTGGGGTCCAGAGTTTTGCCTGTGCTTTCCAGTTAGCAAAGTTCTTGAAGTTTATCCTTGTAAACAAATTCTGCATTAACATTATTAATGGGAATGTGCAAGCAAAGTAGTGTGGTAGTATTAAGTGTTAATACATCAGTTATTGCAATGTCTGAAAAAGGAGGTCTGTAAGTTGGTTTATAAGCTCAGCCATCTCACAGGTAGCAGAAGTGCAGTAGTTGCTATGGCCTGGCCAATTGCTACTCCTCTCTGTAATAAAGCTTCCTATGAGTGATCTTGTGTAAATTAACTGGTCATCCATCATGCAGCAGCTTTCTGCTGGGCAGGCAATTAATGGTGCAATCAATGAAATCTACTCAATTTAGCTGTGACCTCTGAAGGCTGATCTGCCAACTTAAAACTCAAGAGGCTGAGGACTTCTGAGTGAGCCTTGCAGGCTTTGCCTTGGCACGCTCACTGGTGTGGGGCATGTGGATTGCATAGTAAAATCTGTGAGGTGCTTCCAGAGCTGGTATTAATCCTGGCAGTTCAGGAGTAGTGGTCTTCAAATACCTTTTATCTGAAGAAGTGACTTGAGAATCACTTTTTCTGATCCTGAGCTTTGTGTGAGTGGTAGAAGGATGCTGTGCTACCCATGTTTATAGAGGGACCTCAAGGACCACCAAGTTCCAACCCCCCCTGCCACAGCCAGGGCCACCAACCTCCAGGCCTGCAGCTAGCCAAGGTTGCCTAGGGCCCCATCCAACCTGGCCTTGAACACCTCCAGGCTTGGGGCATCAACCACCTCTCTGGGCAGCCCTTTCTAGCACCTCATCACTCTCTCCATGAGGAACTTCCCCTGATCTCCAACTTGACCTTTCCCTCCTCCAGCTTCAATCATTCCCCTTGTCCCACTGCTCTCTGCTCTTGTGAAAACCCGATTCCCCTCCTGGTCATGGGAAAGGACTGTGATGTTTCTACAGCCTCTGCTGTTAGAGAGCCCTGATCCTGGCCAAGACCTGTAGCATTGCCATAAGCACCAAAACAATAGGATACACCCAATTGTGAAATTTCCCTTTTACCACAACAATAATTTTTAAAAATCCAAATCAGGTGGGATATTTGCTCGCTGAAACATAGGAGATGATTGATGGGCTGGAAGAGGAGGGTGGCTGGCTCTGTCCATCCCTGCTCATGGGAGGCTGGTCCTCTGTGGTGCTTAATACCTGCTGTCTGTCACTTTTTTGCTGGGCCCTGAAGTATTTTGCTATCATCCTTATCACTCCAGCGAGAAAAATGATTCCAAGAAGAACTGCACCCAACTGAACTGCAATGTAACTTTGGTTCAGAGATCCTTGATAAGTAAGAGCTAAAGCCCCTCTGCTTTGTAACTGTGCTTACTCAGTGTTTTGCATGTAAAGCAGGTAGTCCTTGAGGGCTACTACTTAGCTACTTCTCCACATGCTGCTATATACATATTCCCCTATCAGCTGAGCTCTAGCAGACTATTCACTATCTCTCGGACCAGCCTTAAACACACCAGCATGAGCTGCCAATAAATAATGCAAGAGGTTCCCCTGGCCTGGACTTTTTCTTCTGTTAGTAAAGGAAAAGGCTACCAGGCATCAGGTAGCACAGGAGAAGCTGAAAGTTTTAGCCTCCTGGGCTTTAATGCAGATGGATTTTTAATTCCAGATGTTGTGTGTGTTTCCTGGATCACAACCTTCTCCCTTTTAGCATCCGTCAATGCAACCCCATCAAGCTTCTTCTCCCTGGGAGAACTGCACCCTGTAGACATCTTCCTTCACTCCTACTGGTTTCTTCTCTATTTAACCAGTTGCAGTTTTGCTCATGAGGATTGATTTTTTTTTTACTCACAATAACCAGAGAATTCACGTCGGTTTTGTTACGGCCTGGCTCACGGCTGTGAGTATTGCCCAGCTATTGTGTTTTAGGTGGAAAAGGCCTGGTTTTGTGTGTGGCCTGACTCACAAGTAGGGAAGGAGAGGCCCTGGGGTGTATGTAGGGCTGGTGGCTTTCCTCTGGACCCGTGTGCTCAGGAAAATGGCAGCCCAGCATTCCTAAATTTGGGATATTGGGGATCTCCACTGTGATGTAGCTCTGCTCTGAGCAGCTTAGCATGCTCCTGCCTTTGAGGGTTTGGATGTATCTGCACCCAGGAGCAGCAGTGTCCTCTCAGGAGGGTGCTCACCAGACATCTGCCAAGACAAGTGTAGAAATCCTGGGTCCCTGCAAAGCACTTGTCACCCTCCCCAAGCACTGTATTTTCCAATTTGCAACAACAGAAGTCAGCCGACCTGCTGCTCTCTGGGTTTTCAACTAGGTCACCATTGTCTTTGAAAAACATGCATCAAAACCCACCTTCTTTAGCAGCTGTGGTGATTATTTCTCCTTCACCCCCGTTCCCCACAAACAGCTGTTTCCTATGAACCTATTTCTTTCTAACCCAGAGGCTGCAAGACACAGATGTAAGAAAGCAAACCAGCCTGTACCCACCGCCCCCGCCACTTTAATTACTATTTCTGTTCTCCCCTGCAGTGCTGTGTGTTCCCAGGGAGCTCAGGGGAAATCCTCCATGTGCTGCAGCCCTGCAAAGGTCTATTTCTTCCTTAAAGCTACCATTGAAATGAAAATAAATGTAATGCCAAGTGTGTTTTGCTGAGGCAGGGAGGAGGCTGCATCAGGGAAACCCCAGTCCTTTTGCAAACGCAGACAGAGTCATTCTCCTGCCCTGCCCAGACACCCCCCTGTGTACCTGGTATTCTGCTTTTCCTCTGAAAAAAGAGGAGGGAAGATGAGGAAGAAAAAAACCCCAACCCACAAAAAATGATTTACTGGTACTAAAGGTGGGTGTGATGGGTGTAAATTAAATCAGCAGGCATGTGAGAGCACAGGGTGCATTGGATTCTGTGCATCATGGAGAGGGACCTCAATACACCCCACTCCCACCAGGGCTTGGTCCTGGTGGAGAGGGGATTGCACCTGCAGGGATTTGGAGGAGCTTTCCTGGTGCAATCAGAGGGTGGGTTGCAGTGGGGTGAAGTAAGTGGGCAGCCTCACAGCCGGCCCTGCACCAATAGCTCTCCTGTGTCTTGGAAGTGCTCACCCAGCTATTCATGGGGTGCTTCGAGGGAAGGGAGTGACCCCATCAAGCCTTTAAGTCCATCATCTTAGAAGATGTATACCCCCCAAGGCATGGAAGGAAAGGCTAAATCTCCAAAGCCCAGCAGGTTCTGGTTTTTCAGGGTCATCAGCTCTTGCTTAGGGCTGTTGAGCATTTGAGAATAAGATGGGTCGTGCTTGTACAAGCTGGTCAGACTCTGGTGGCTGCTGAAGGACTGGGAGTGATGGATCTGGTTTCCCATGTGTCTGCCAGAATTTAAAGCTAAAGACATTTAATGCAGCTGGAAAGATCATCTCCCCTCACTTCCTATAGGCTGTAAAATGTGGCCCCCAGGCAGGTAAAAACTCAACTGGCCAGGAGTGAAGAAGAGTTGGGATCACTTTAGGATGTTTCCAGGACAACATCTGCTTATCAAAGAGGCTGGGGAGAGATTAAATCTGTTGCTCACCTAGGTATGTTAAGCTGGAGAGGTTACTTTAATTGTTATTTCCCTTCCTCAGCAGCATTAATACATGAATACTGCTAATAAGGTCAATCAGTTTCCTTGGCAATAGCAGCTACCAGCTGTGCTCCCCATCATGGTACATGGGAGTCTTTGTGCTTCCGAGGACGCAGGTGGTCCCTCACCAGCTCAGGCCTCCTGCTCTCCCAGTGCTGCCTGAGGTGTGCTGAGCCATGGTGCAAAGGCACTCACAGTGTGATGACCTGGTGGGGTTTCATTGCCTTCTCCCAAGTAGCCAATGCCACCTCCCCCGGTGTCCCCCGAGTCCCTTGGGTGACTGCCTCTCCTCCGTGGCAGTCTCGGGTGGGTGCTTGCAGTTTGCTGTGCTCTGAAGGACTGGTGAGTAGCAAGCTTTGCTTTTGGTCAATGTTGTTTTGATGGCCCCTGCAGGGCTTTCCAGGACTTCCTTCTCTCCAGGGGTGACCACAACCTGCCCTCTTGCCTGCACACACTTCCAGCAGTCCCAACCACCTCTCCTTTGGACCACAACCCTCATTTTACATGACTGATCACCTTTAAAACCCAAACCAGGCTCGTGTAAACCCATCTGAGAGGAAAGAGCCCACCAGAATACACGGCATCAGCACTTTCATGCCTCTCTCATTCCTCGCCTACTGTTTTGATTCCCTTCAGTGTGGGCTCTTCAACCTCCACAGAATGATTTCCAATTACATTTTTGCTGCTGAAGACATAAATCTTCTCCCCCAGCCTAGTTCCATGCACAGGCAGAGCTCTGTGGTGCTGGTGGAGATCACTGACCAAACCGGGCTTGGATGTTTTATGGACCTTTTATGGTTGGCATTTCCTTCCTCCTTTGACAACAAATGACCTCAATCAACTTTAATATTCTTAGTAGTGATTTTCTGTACTCTAAACTTTCTTCTAGGGCCATTTAAATGCTTCTGTCCAGAACACACAGTGCTGTGTAACATGGGGAGCACTGATTATATGCAGAATGACCTCCAAGCTTGTTTTGATGATGATGGGCTGGGAAGGGAAACAATCTCACACTGCTTTCTTTTAAAAAAAAGCCAACTCTTCCCTGAACCCACAGGATCATCATCATCTTGAAGTGCAATAAATGACTAATTGACCTAATCCACCCAGTGAGGAAGAGGCTGATTAGCTAAAGCCCTCTTGTTTTTATAACTGGGCTTCAGTGTCTCCCAGAGCCACGTTTTTTTTTTTTTCTCCTTTTCCTATAAAAGTCAGTAATTTGGTGAATATTTCAGCACACATGGATCTATCAATAGAAGGTCCTTTCCAGCTATTTCCCTTCCTCCAAGGAGCTAAATCCTTGTGGGACACAGGGATACTGGCATGGTCAGTACCAGTGGAGCAGGGCTAACTTAATAACTTCATGGAATGAAGGGCTGAGGGATGTGGGGTCTTTCTTTCTCTGGAGGTTTATTCTTTGCAGTGTAGCCCCTGGTGATCATATGAGGGTCCCAACTGCAGCACTTCACAGTGCAGGGGAATGGCTGGTGCTCCAGATTCACAGCAATTCTGCAGCAGCATTAGACACAGAGCCTTATTTTTAGCCCTCTGAGCCTGCAGGTTGAGCTGGTGGGCTGCTGGTAGCCCCTTGCAGAAAGAGTCTGATAAATGCAAAATATCTCCTGGTTGATTGATGTGATTCGCAGCAGGTAGAAGCTTGGCTGGAGGGGAAATGTGGTAGGAGCAACCTCCTGGGTGGTTTGTGTCCATGAGGGAATTGAGCATGCACAGCATCAGTAAATGATGTAGCACTCTAAATGCAAAGTGCCTCTGGTTTAGGAATGTGCACAGCCAAACTGGGGGGTCCAGATGGATGCTGAGGTCCAGGAGAGCTGGGTCCTGTGCAAGTATTTAGCAGAAAATTGAAAACTTGCAGCAAGGAGGTTGTGATTTAAATAGTTTCAATGGACAGTGGGGCATGAGCTGTGCACAGGAAGGAGAGGAGCCCAGTGCTGGGTGCTGAGCAAGCCAGTGCCTGGTCTCTTATGGAAGAAATTCCTGTTTTGGGGTTTTTTTCTCCATGGAGAAATCTGGTTCTTGGTGACATCCCCAGAGGTTAACACATCTCTGTGAGGGATGTGCTGCTGGCACTCCAGGGCAGCATGTGTGTGGCAGATGAAGCAGCAATGGTGGATTTGCTGCCCATGTCACAGAATCCCAGACTGGTCTGGGTTGGGAGGGACCCCAAGGACCATCAAGTTCCAAACCCCCGTGCCACAGGCAGGGCCACCAACCTCCAGGCTGGACATGGTTGCCCAGGGTCCCAACCTGGCCTTGAACACCTCCAGGCTTGGGGCATCCCCCACCTCTCTGGGCAGCCCGTTCCAGCCCCTCACCACTCTCTCTCTCCATGAAGAACTTCCCCTGATCTCCAACCTGACCCTTCCCCCCTCCAGCTCTCATTGCCTGTCCTAGGTGTAGGCACAGGCTCTACGTGCTGCATATGAATCTATATGAACAAGACATACATACCACAGGCTCTGTGTCCCACAACCTGCCACAGGCAAGGAGACATTTGCTTGGGCAGAGGGAGAGGTGCAGCCACCTCCAAGGACCAGCTGAGGTTTAGGAGTGCAGCTGAGACATGGCCAACCCAGTGTCTCACATCCTGCTTAATTTATACCCCAACCAAATGTACCTATTATACTTGTGGTGATGGGGAAATAGTGTGAGAGTGCTGCAGGGAAGGTCTCCTGTGAGTTAGGACAAACCTGCCCTCACCAACATACTGGCTGCTGTGTGAGCCCCAGACCTGGTTTGGGTGCTGGAAGATCCATCATAGAGACTGTCCTTGCTGCAAACAAGCCACTTCCTTCGGCACACGGAGACGGTGACGCTGCAGAGAAACACCCCATGGAGCACTCTGCCATTCACAATGTTCCTCTTGCCCACATCAGTTTTGTGCTCTGGCAACTTGGAAAATTCAACAAATGTTTTTATGATGCTTTTGTATCCACCTAGTGCAGGCCCTGCAGAATCCATCCCATAAACCAGGCTATTTATCTCTCCAGCCTGCTACAGCGGCCCTTTTTCTTTCCAAGCACCCTGGAGAAGCCAGACCTGCAGCACTCAAACTCCTTTCTCCTTCAGTAGTCGTTTTTGCTGAGGTGCCCTGAGCTGCCAGCTGGGCACTCAATCCAGGCAGAGTTAAAAATTCAAGACCAGGTCTTTATTAAACACTGTCATTTATTTTGATTATGGATAGTTCCTTTATTTCAAACAGAACCAATTATTCACTGCAAAGGGTTGTTTTGGGGTTTGGGGTTTTTTTTCATGCCTGTTGGAAAGCGTTAAAAAAAATAAGGGAAAAGGTGTGGATACATGCAAATCATACTGAACTTTGCCAAATGTAGTAAAACCAATAGCAGAGTTTCTTCTAAGTTATCTACTTGCATACAGAGGAGAAACAACCACCAGCAGCATGAAGCCCCTCGGGAAAAAAGCTTCTCGGTGCAGTGATGTTGTATGAGCAGAGCCAAAGAGATGACCAAAACGTCTGATGGTGTTCACACCCAGAAAAAGCAAAGCCAGAAGGTCACTGCTAAGAGCCAGGAAAATGATGCTGTAAAGCTGGTCAGGGGAAGAGCTTTGAACAGGTAAAAGGGGCTCCTTAGCACAGGGAGTTGTGTTTGGTCCTTTGAGTGTCGAGGGAGAGGAAGTGTTTCACGCTGTCCTGCCCTCCCCCAGATGTAGGATCAAATGAAATTCTGGTTTAAAAGCCAAAGTGCACATTCCAGTGCTCCTGTTGTAGGGTGAACCATTTCCTATCAAAAATAATCAAAACCAAACAACACTTTAGAAACGAAGCACTTCATGTCCGTGGGGGGTTGATCACAGCCAAGTGACCCAACAGCCTTCCTGAGGCTTTAAATCTCCATCTGGCTGTGACTGCCTGGCCCTCAGTGATACAGGGATGCCTGTGGCAGTGATACAGGGATGAACCCCAGGATTATTTGTCTTTTATAAACCTCCAGTAACATGGTCTCTTTAGTCAACCACAGCAATCGACCTGAGCTGAGCCCCAGCTCCTGATTTTGCATATTACTCCCCAAAAATGGACCAAATACGCACTCCCAGCATTGCTGGTGCCAGCTCCAGGTGCCTCATGAAAAGCTCTGGGCTTCTTAGAGCAGCGTGGCTGGTGGGAAACTGGATTTTACATCTGAATAAATAGTGGGTAGGTGTAAGTGCCAGCCTGATTTCAGTAAGGCTGGAGGGCAAGACCCGGGTCCAGGCACGCAGTGGGCTGGGATCTAGCAAAGCTCTCCCTTTGAGCTGGCTCACAATACTGAGAGAAACACCCCTGGTTAGTGTGTGATCAGACTCTTGTTGAATCTCAGCAGATCTGCAATTCATCAGCAGCTCCTGAAGTCAGGACTGGAAAGGATTTAAGGTTTATCTTGGCAGCAGTCCTCTTCGGGGTGACCGCTATCCATCTATCATGCGTGGGAGAGCAGCTGGATAGACCCAGTGCTCAGGCCAGGGAGCCCTTCCCTGCAGAGTCTGGGTACCTTCTGCTCCTCTTTTGTGCTCTTCTGAGGGCCTTGTGTTACACCACCTTGGAGATGCATTGTTGAGAGGTTAAAAAGCATAGCACATCACTAATGTTTAAAAATACCTGGCCAGCTTTTATAAAATACAATTATTCAACATGATCACCTTTACATGTTCTTTGAAAAAAAGAAAAAATAAAAGTTGACATTCACCCTACGGGAGGAAGGCAGCAGTCTGGGCTCCCAAAGCATCCCACCATGTGAACCAACCCTCTACCAAGACCCCCAATGCTGAGATCTTGGTTTTAAACCGTCCTTGCTCAACACACCCACCCAAGAGTCACAGAGCCAGACATCATGTCTGCGGTGTCACAGTGCCTTGCTCCAAGTTGGGGAGCTCCCCAGCTTCGACTGTTCTGTCCGTCTGCTGCAAGCCTATGGTGTCAGTTTTGTCTGGGCCAGCTTGTAGGTCCTCCTGGCTGTCAGCCAGCCCATCCTGGCTCTCCAAATCGCTGACCTGACCCTCGCCAAACTCCAGAATGGTTGGCAAGTTGCCTTGCTTTGGGCATCGTCTCTTTAGGCTGACCAAGAAGGGTTGTGGTAAGGAGAAGATGTCCACATTATTACCAAGGTCAATCCAGGTGACGCTGGGGAACTTCTTGGGGTCCTTCAGGGTTTCGGTGAGGTCCCGTAGGATGGCTTTGGTGAGCCGGTTGCCGTTGAGGGAGAGGGTGGTGAGGTGGGGCAGCCCGCAGAGCGCCGGCAGCAGCTGCAGCAGCATGTCGTCCGTCAGCTCCGTGAAGCACAGCTCCACCGTGTCGATGCTCTCCGAGCTGTGCTGGAGGTAGGACGTGACACGATCCAAGTCTTTCAGTGTCAGCGGGATGCCGGACAAGTCCACTGTGTTGTCCTGAGGCTTCCCCATCAGGACAGCTTTCAAGCTGTGAAGGAGGAAAAGAAAAGGAGAGGGATGTTAATGTGGGGAGACAGGTCTACTTGGTGGCGTTGCTTTGGGCTCCACATCTGCTCTCCAAGGGGGCAAAACCAGGAGATATTTAGGTAAGAGGTTCAACTGGGGCAAACCATCTCCTCCATAGAACCCAGGAGGGTGACTGTACTGGGGGTGAGGGGAGGAAGGAGACATTTCACAGCTGTTTATTGACAGAAGACACACAGGAACAAGGTGACCATATTAAAAAAGCCTAAGTCAGAGGGAGTGCAGAGTTCTTTGACCACAGCTGCTGCAAAACCCTGTGATAGAGGCCATCCAGGTGCCAAAAAGAGTAAGATTGATGGACAGGAATTGCTGGTTAACCTCTCCCACTGTTGGTTACAAAGCTCTCTGAGCTCGAGGACGAGCTTGTGCTCTGGGCTGTACGGGTGGGGAACTGAGGACCAGCACCTGAACGACTTCAGTTCAATACAGCAAAGACACCTCCAGGTTTAGGTGTTTTGCTCTACTGTTTCCAGTCTGTTAGATCTATTATGGCTTCAGACAAGCTGCTGAGCAGATGAGCACGATGGAGGTTCAATAAATAAATTAATTCTCACAATGGCCCTAAAGAGACTCATTAGTATGAGCCAGACTGGCGTTTCACAGGTCAATTTATCTTCTAAAGCAAATCAAGGAACACGTCTACAATCAGGACCTGTCAGTAGACCAGTGCTGCTGAAGACTTTTTGCTAATGAATTATTCTGAGTGAATTAGGAGGTGGAAAGAGCCCTGTGCATGTCAATTGTTCATGTCAACTTGGTGAGCTTACATGTCTCCTCAGCTGCAATAGCACACGTCAACCTCCTGCCAAACCAGCATGGATATATCCGCTGCAGAGAGTGGGGCTGCCCACCTGCCTTCCTGAGACTCCTAGTGTGGCTTTAATTTAGCAAACTCAATTTCACAACAAAGAGAGGATGAGATAGCTTCAGGGCACCTATTTTTCTTTGTTTTGAGCTGCTTCCAATATTACTTCATATTTGTGTTTTGTTTTTTTTTTTTCCCTTGGAGCGTGCATATAATTCCTGCTACAAGTGAAAGAGAATTTCTCACTAGGGCTCCCTCCTTTTTCCCTTGAGAGGGATTTAGCTGATACCTACTGAAACGCACTGATTATCATGTACAAACAGCCTTTTCACCCTGAAGACCTGCAGCCTGTATCAAAGGCAGAGGAAATCTCCTAACTCACAGGGTCAGAGCCGCCCGGTGCTTGTGCCGGGGGATGGCTGGCTGTTCCACGGCAGCCAACGCTCAGTCTGTCCCCTGGGAAACCAACCAACCCCAAACATGAAGTAATAAAAATAGTTCTGTGGATATTCTGAACCATCTCATGGAAATGAGGAGGATATTATGTTAGCAAACAGCTGTAAAAACTTTTATCACTGCCATAAAATTTGCCACAGAATGGCCCCAAATCTCTGTAGGAAGATCTTACCATTAAACAAATCCCTATGAGCTTTAGTGGAGGATCAGTTACACCCACTTGGTTTCATACTCACAATTTATGAGGATATTCCATAGGGGAAGAGACTGATTTTTTTTCCCAGCTGGAAACAGTGTATGGGGTTTTGACCTATGTAATGATAGGATTGGGTATACAGCCATGCACTAAACCCTGATAATGCCTTGGCAGGATGCTGATTTATATCCACTCATGCTGTTCTGAAAGCTGTTTTGCATGCAATACCCAATCAGATCAGAAAAATGTTCCCATGAACAAGAATATTGATGTTTAGATCAAAGAGAATTAAAAGAAAGGGATTTCCTCTTGAATTAATGACATCTCTCTAAAGCACTGCACGAATCACAATGTGAGACACCGATGTGTCATGTAATAAAGTAGAATTGGGCTATTGAGCCATCTCCTTGGAGGGCAAAGGAATAGCTCAAGCACAATGAAGATGAGGCAGCCCCACTGAGTTAAAAATTACAATAAGAAATTTATATGATATCACTGGTGAGAAAATGGTTTAGAAAAATGTCAGAAAAAAATTACTGAATATAATGAATCAACAGGGAAAAAAAAATAAAAGCCAAGTCTTGAGATAAAAGACTTGTCCTGAAATACTGGTGGCATCAGGGGTACAAGTTATTAAAGAGCTTTCACAAAGTTCCTGCACCTGTTTCAAATGATGACAGTCAAGCACTGACATAGATGGTTTGGAAATGGAGGGAAGGAAGGGGTACAAACAAATGCAGCAAATGCAGCTATTCTGTTAGAATTAATGTTGTCTAAAGGGTTTAAGGTCCCCCAGCCTCAGAGGAGAAGCAGAGACGATAAAATTATCATTATTTAGCTTAAATGAGGAATGCAAGTGGGGTGTATTTAATTATATATTTTCCGTATTCTAAATTCTATATCTATTATATATGATGTCTATATAAGGATTAATAAAATAAAGAAGATGGGAATAGATTGCTCTTTCTTCATCTCTCTTAATTCATGAGCCAAGGGACACTCACACACGCTGAAAGACTAAACTCCCAGCAGATAAAAGGGAAGGAGTGTGTACACAGAGCTCAAATTAACCTCCTAGATCCAGCCGTGGGATGTCACGGAGATCAAGAGCTTTGTGGGAGGTCCAAAGCGGACACAGCACTGATAACATCAAAAGTCATGTTAGGATTTAAAACAAAAAACCCCCAAGCCAAACCAAACAAAAGCAAAATAAAAAAACAATAACAAAAAAAGAGAAAAGGCTGGGTTTATGTCCTGGATTCTAATTGTAGAAATTCTGTCATTCACCAACACAGGGCCCGTTTGCTTCGCTGCCAGGAGCCTGGACACGGTTGGACCCGTGTGAGCAGCCTGATGCGATGGCTGTGAACCTCTGAGAGGCACTGCTGGGGCCACAGGCTGTGTTGGGAGGCTGGGGGCAATATAAAAATGCAAGAGCCTGGGTATTTGTGTTTTGCAGCTGCTCTTTATTTAAACCAGGGAGAGGCATTACAGTCCCAGAGCACAAATGCTTCTGCTTCTGCCAGCTGCAAGGACAGGACTGTACTTCCCCAGTTAAGTTAAAAAAAAAAATCTTTTCAGCAGGTTTTAATGCTGCCTGGTCGAATACTTTCCTTTCATTTTTCCTTTCTTCTGTTTAAAAAAAAGCCCCACACTCATCAAAACATGAAAAATGAAATCCAGAAATAATGTAGACAGAGGCCAGCTCAGACCTGGAGTTGCCAATTCCTCCAGATTTTGAAGACACTGGACCACCACAGCTCACATTCACCTTTTACTTCACTCTTTAAGTTTTACTTGTCAACACTTCAGCGTGTCTGTGTGCTGAGGTGATTATTCATTAGCTGGTTTAGCTCGTTGTTTGCTGCCATGGAAAGGTTTAGAGGTTTATTAACAGCAGAGCTTAAAGCCTCTTGTTTTTCACCACCCTTACAAATGAGTAGCTTGGAA
Source organism: Heliornis fulica (assembly GCA_013399135.1). Lineage (NCBI taxonomy): Eukaryota > Metazoa > Chordata > Aves > Gruiformes > Heliornithidae > Heliornis > Heliornis fulica. The sequence continues at coordinate 256,014 of VXBZ01005096.1, read as the reverse complement.
AGATTTCACTTTTCTCCTTAGAGAGATTCAGGGTAAAGAGGATCTTTAAATATAGAAATATGTAACTTTAAAGCCCCTTTAGAGCTTACCAATAAACACATAAGAAATTCCTAAGTCTTTACTGTTAAGAGGGAAAGTACCAGTGGGGATTAGTTATTTTAGTCTCTTCTTGTTCCAAGAGCCTTCCCAGTTTTGCTAAGGTTTGCAGTTTTCACATCATAAAGTCTAGACATCCCTCTTGTTAACTTCCTTCCCTGCTATCAACATCCCAGACCCCGTGTCCAGCGAGTGCCCTCTGCTCTGGGCAGCTGGAAGGGCACATGGCTCAGCCTGGAGCTCATCAGATCATCAGGGCTTTATGCCTGATTTTGGTGCTGATGTGTGACGTCAAAATTAACTTTATTATGGCTATTTATAAAATCATTCTGGCTGCTGGAAGCACTTTGTGGAAATCACATCCCGAAACTGGATCTCCTATTGCCATTACAAGACCAAACACAGGCTGTTCCTTGGATCCAGCACACCATTTTTTCAAGCACCTTGCTAAAAGCCCACATGGAGGGAATGCTAAAATCTTCTCTAACATTCTCCCTTCCACCAGCATCCCCAGTGTTGCGTGCTGCTGGTCACTGTGTGAGTGATGCTCACAGCAGTAACTCCTCTGCGTGCCCATGTGCACAGGCTGCTCCAGGAATAGCTCTTTGTTTACACATCTTTCCAAATCCCACTGAATTTTCTTTGGCTCCACACCAAGCTACACAAGCCTGTTCCTCCTCTATTCCAGACACAGTTCTTGGTAAGTGCATGGGGTATTGGATGGGCAGAGTAATTTCTGTGAACCCGAGAGCATCCCCTGAGCCAGGAGGACTGACGTGAGTCTTGTAGCTTCAGCCTTGGCATGGTTGGACTGTTGGCATCAGAAAGATCTTGATCAATAAATCCTTCCCATCATGGTGAGAGAAAGTCAAGCACCCCTGATTTATATTTACTACATCACTCCATGCCTGTGTAATGCCTCAGTAGACACATATTACATTCCAAAAGCTCATGATACCAATAGCAAGGAAAAAAATCACTTTTATCGCTGATAATTGGATTTCCACCAGCCTCAACTCCTTCATCTTGACTAGGCTGATGAAGAGCCATCCACTAGAGAGCAGTGTCACCCAGCCCTTGCTGCCTAAAAGCCAACACATCGTCCCAAACCCAGGTCAGGAGTGACACAGCTGATAGACCGCACCTTGCAGATGAGTTCCCACCTTGCAGATGGATGATGGGACACTCTCTTATCCCTGGTGTGGTGAAGGGATGAGAAGTCACCATGCCATCAAGCACATCAAGCACAGTCTTTGGCCTTTCACCTGGGTATGTTGCACAGGTTGAATTATCTAAAAAACAATGGTGGCTTTGGACAGTTGTGCTCAGACTTTGAAGACCCAGATCCATCTCTAAATACATCCTAATATTCAAAACAGTGTATGTGTGGAGGAATGAATCTGATATTTTGGGTGCAGCATCTCTTTGGGGAGCAGAAGAAACAGGGAGAGTCTGTTTTGGGATGGGTGGATTAGTTTAACATCTCCCAAATGCTTCAGATTCTAGTTTAGAGCATCTTTCTGTGGAGGGAAAATAAAGGACAGAATTTTCCTTTGCATTATATGTTCTGGCACTGCGATATCAGGTCCCTTTCTAAGATCGATGTGCCTCAATCTGTCCCTAGCACAGAGGAGATGAGAAACCAAGGGAAAGGAAGGTCAGGCAGCTCAGACAAAAATTGCAGGCAAGGAGTGGCTTCTGCCCCATCTTCCCTGGGCACATGGGCTGCAGGAAGGGTGAAGACTGCACTGAGAAGGAAGGAACCAGACACATTGGAAAAAGTTGTTTAAATGAATTGAAAAAGGGAAAAGAAATGAGCAGTGGTTTCAGTTTTCAGTCCAAACCACATGAATTTGACCCACTGACACTGGCCAAGTGGAAGTCACAGATCCATTACCCATGAACTCAAGGAAAGTCCATCTGGGTCCAACTGCTGGGGCTCACACCCAGGCTGCCAGAGAACCAGCTGCACTTGGATATTTGGTGACTTACAGCCACTGATGGGGGCCCTATGATGGTCACCCCTCAAGAAGGTCCAGTGGTAAGGCTAAACCAAACAAAAAGTCTGGGATGGACGAAAATAGCACCCACTCCTTCCCATGGCCAAGAAATCCGCTCTTCCCTCCAGCTTTCAACTGTCTACAGCTGCAAGATTACTGTGGCATCATCATTTCGAGGCATCTCTGTGGTATTTAGTAAAAGGATCCAATTAAACCTTTAAAAGCAACAAGCTTCTTAGAAAATGAAGTACTGTTATCCAAAGAAGCAACTTGATAAATATCTCCAGTAGGGATAATTAATCAGAACTGCTCTCATTTGCACGCTGCACAGCCAGCTCCTCGTCAGGGTCCAGAGACCCTGATTCAAATACTTAGTGAAGATGATATTCTGCTCTGTATGAGAACCACTATTTATGTGTTACAAGAAAAGGGATTTTTCCCAACTTGTTTTTAATTTCCTGCTAAACAAAATTCTAAAAATAAGCATTTGGGATCCATCAAAATGCTTTGCTCTAACTCTAACTTATTGCAAAAAAAAAAAAAGGAAATATCCTGCTATTGGAGTACTCCCTTTCTCTATCCCCATCCTCCCCAAACTGAAATGTACTTATATACTCCTTCCTAGGATACATTTTACTCTCAAGAAACCTGTGTTTTCCTATACAGAAACTGTGCTGGAATAATTCCAACCAGCTCTACTCCAGCGTAATAAGAAACTGCAGCTGACGCCCCGTTAATAACATGCATTTGCAGAAAAGGCAATTTGCACAAGTGCCAAGAGAAAAAAACAATCCAGAATTTAAAAGAAAACAACATGCTGGGCTTGTTGCTTCTGTAAATGACCTCCTGGAAGAGACCTGGACCAGAAGAAGATATTGTTCGGGTCTGCATTATAACAAACAACAGCTTGCAATAAATAACATTTTCCTTAAATTCTAATGCAGGGAAAAAAAAAAAGGCTGGAAAGGCTCTGCAAGGGGAATTTTATGATTGAGTATATTAAAAATACCCAAGTAACTATTGGATTTACAGGAGTAACTCCCTGCTAGAGAGAAAGGAAGCTGATGTGCTTGTGTTTGACTGGGCTGTGGTCCTCAGCGTCCAAAGGAATGAGGCCACAGGAAGAGCAATCACTAGCAAATTGCTCATAAAAACATACCATTTGCTGCCAATATTTTAAAACAGTTCCAAACCGGTGAGTTGAAAGGAAGGGGAGGAAAAAGGAAAGGGCCAGGGAGCCTGAGAGTTGGGAGACATCAACAGAAAGGGGCTGTGATGGTGTGGGATGGGACACTGGAGGGGATGAATGGAGCACATCGAGGCAGTGCTGACCAGAGCTCCAACCTCTGGTGCAAAACCAGGGTTGATGGTTTCTTGAAGTCCTTCATTCAGCCTCTCCCTTTGGTTTTGTTCCCACTTCATCTTATCATTGCGAGGAGCAACCCCCCAAGCAGGCTGGATATGACCCCCAGTGTGGGGTGGGGGGGCTTGGCTGCTCCCTCTCAGTCTCCCTTGTCACAAATTTTAGAGAAAAAGAAATTAGTTTCGACACATCTCATCTATTTGCAGATGAAAGGGGCTGTTGTTAATTATCTCCATCCCGTTCCAGGGCCTGGGGAGCTTTGGGGTGGGGGAAACACACACAGTCAGCCAGGGTGGCTTGAGAGACATGGTCTCTGGTTTACTTCAGTAACAAAAATCACACCAAAATCCTCTCCCAGCCCTCAAACCTGGCCCTGGCTCTGACAAACAACAACAACAACAGCCAGGAAAAGTTTGCAGAGCCTCTATCACAGGGAACAGGCTTTCACTGAAGGCTTGAGGCCTGAGGTTCACACTTCGTAGAGGCTGTTTGTGTTTCCCATTCCTCGACATAAGTTAAATTCCATTAATACAAAGGGGAAGAAAACAAGATTTTTTGCTGGGGGGGTGGGTGAGGAGAGAGAAGCTTCAACTCTGATCCTCCAGCCCAGTTTTCTCATCAGAAACCAGCCCAAAGAAGAAAAAAAAACCACCAAACCCTCTCCCAACTGCTCTTCCTGCAATTAGGGAGGGATCAGCTGCCAAAGTGTGTGCCTGGGGCTTCGCTTTCCCTAAGCTGTTTATTTTATTGGAGCACAGATCACATTTGGAAGAGTTTAGGCAGGCTGAGGTCCTCTATTGCTCTGATGTGAGCCAGAGCACGAGAGGCAGCCGCCAGCCTGGCTCCCAGGGTCCCTGCTTGCCCCTCACGCTGGCTGGGAAGATGTTTTCTTCAGGGCTAGGATCTGATATCACCTCCCATGTCCCACTCATCACCAGATCCTTGGCATATCTTCCACTTCAAGCCAAATCCCTGCCCATCCCACCTCCAGTGTCCAAAGAGAGGGTCCTGATGCTCTCGTAGGTGGATCAAACGGGAACCACTTACTGCTTCAGCATGACTGGGGGGACAGTGTGACCCAGGGCAGAGGACAGACAAGCCTGAAGCTGTCCCATAGCTATAGGGCTTGTGTTCTCCATGTCTAGGGGCTCAGGACCACCCCCTTCCCCTAGCTCTCACTGCCAGCATCATACTGCCAGACCACAGGGCGCCAGGCATTTACACCAGTAGTAACTACACAATGAGGAGGTCTCCATCCCCAAATGAAGAGTACAAGGGCAAATGAGAAAGCCAAGGTGAATGCCCATCACCTCATACTGTGCACACTTATCAGGCCCAAAGAGTCCCGTTCCACAGAGCCTTCAATAAACAGATGTTATGTTGGGCAAGAAAGACCTTGTACTGTCACCGTTCTGCTTCCCTGTGGGGGCCTACGATACTCACAGAGGGACAAGACCCCTGGGGATCAGGCAGTGTTGAAGTAATGAGACTTGACCGGTGTGTGACTCCTTCCTCGAGTCCCCACGGGGGGACGCCGGGACCTGCAGTCTGCTTTACATTAACGTGCACTGAGAACAACGGCTCCTCGTCAGCGCAGCAGAACAGAGAGACCATTGTAACCTCAGCTCTCATCGGCTGAGAAATAACAGGATACAACCTGATCCACTACTAATTCCCTGCTCGTGTCTTCAAAAGAAAAAAAAAAGGATGTTTTTCTGTAGCTTTTTCACAGTCTGTTCCAATGAGAAGGTTTAATAGTACCCCTGTCCTCCTCCCTTTGTAAGTACGGCAGAAAGTTGCTCACCGGAGCAGGGGGGGTTGAACCTGCTTTATTCACATCCCATCAGTTCCTTTTCCTGCTGGGCACAGTTTCTGCTCCCCACTCATGAAGTTATTTCTCTGTAATAAACCCACACCATGAGATCTGAGGCGAGCAGACAGCAGCTGCTATAATTTCTGGGGCCACAAAGAGAAACAAAAGAAAAGAGGCAGCACAGAGAGACTTTAACTGCCCAGAGAAAACCCATTCTCCCCCCAGATCTTTACTGCTTTTGGCAGATTATTTCCCTGCTAATGTTGGGGATTTCAGCATTCATTTCTCCTAAAAGGATGAAACCAGAGCTAATATCGGAGGTGAAACTGGCTGTTGAGATCTTTGCAGTTGGGTGTAACACAAAGATCATTTCACATGCTGCTCTTTACAACACAACATCAGTGCTGCCCAGCTCCCTGCATCCCTGCAGTACTGCAAATTCTGCCAGACAAGCAGGAAAGCCACAAAAACCTCCCCTGAACTGTCCCTGACTGTGCAGCCCACTTGCTTTTCTGATAAAAGACAGACCCCATTACCACCAGATCAATAAAGCTACAAACCAATTGCCCTCTCCCGTTCAGCTTTCTGAACACAAACATTTTGCCCTTTTTTTCTGTTTTCTGTACCATCAGCAATGAGATTTTGTGCTGCTTTGCTCCGAGCTGGCTGTTAGAGGGGAATGAGCGATGCTGGAGATCAGCACAACAAACCTTCATGAGGTAATTTGTCCAGATGATGGGAACACACACACTTGTCTTTTTTTCCAAGTCTCCTACTTATCATCTTCAGGATGATGAGCCACATTTTAGCACATTTAGGCCAGCATCACAGAGTTACAGGACATTAGGAGTTGGAAGGGACCTCAAAAGGGTCCAACCCCCTGCCTGAGCAGGATCACCTCAATTAAATCACACTCGAACACGTCCAGGTGGGTCTTGAATGTCTCCAGAGAAGGAGACTCCACAACCTCTCTGGGCAGCCTGGCCCAGGTCTCTGTCGCCCTCATAGGGAAAAGATTTTTCCTCACATTCCCATGGAACCTGCTCTGCCTCAGCTTGGACCCATTGCCCCTTGTCCTGTCACTGGCCATCACTGAGAAGAGCCTGGATCCATCCTCCTGACACTCCCCCTTTACATATTTATAGACATTAATGAGGTGACCCCTCAGTNTCTAATACACCCCAGGATGCCATTGGCCTTCTTGGCACATTGCTGGCTCATGGTCATCCTGCTGTCCACCAGGACCCCCAAGACCCTCTCAGCTACACTGCTCTCCAATAGGCCAGTCCCCAGCCTATACTGGTCCCTGGGGTTGTTCCTCCCCAGATGCCAGACCCCCCACTTGCCCTTGTTCAATCTCATTCAATTTCTCCCTGCCCAACTCTCCAGCCTGTCTAAACCCTGTTGAATGGCAGCACAACCTTCTGGGGTGTCACCACTCCTACCAGGTATGACCAGTAGCTGATTAAACTGGAGAATCCAGGAGAGGACTCACTCCAGACAGATGTTTCTCTTAGCCAAGATGTCTCTGGGGAATAACCCTCATCCCCAACAGCAAGAAGGTCACTTCTTGCTGTTGGGGATGAGTGAGCACACGAGGAGGCCAGCACATGAGGACAGCTTCCTCCCAAAACAACCCCCATCTCCCCAGTTCGATGCTAACCCCGGACAAGGGGTGGATGAAACACCTGGAAGAACATATTGCCACCCTGAGATCCACTTTTCTAGACAAAAGAAATCAGCCTTGGGGCTGAGTGCCCTGTTCCTTGGGGACGGGGATGTGTCAAAACACAGGCTGCCACGTGTTGGCAAGATTCCCAAGAGCCAAAGCTGAGAACTGAACATGGGCACAGTCTGCCCTCTGCAACAGTGGTCTCCCTTTTCTTGGAGGTGCCAACAAGCCTCTTTTGAGATGCAAAAGATCCTTCTGCACTTTCCTGGGTGCTTCTGGGATGCTTGGCCCACGGCCAAGGTGGGGGTTTACCATTTTTCTCCATCTCAATACCTGTGAACCAAGGGGGGCTACACCATGTCTAATGCTGAAGTGTCATACTGGAAGGGGAAGAGTCAAGTCTGCACCTGGGTGAAGGATATGATCTAGAGGTGGACTAGGCAGGGTCATGCTGTGGTTGGACTCTGTGATCTTAAAGGTCTTTTCCAACCCAAGGGATTCTATGGTTCCCAAGGGACAGGTGGGACTGTCTGGTTATGAGACCTGAGAAACCAGGGCTGTGAGTAGCTGGATTTGAGATGCAAGACCATGGGCCAGGAAAGTTTCAGCTGTGCTGGTGTGCTCACATGCTTCATCACAGCCCTGCTGTGACCAGCACCCTGCTGCAACCTGCATCCTGCTGCAACCTGCACCCCGCTGCTCTCATCTCCTCATGCATGGCACACACTCTTCTCCAGCCTAACCCTCCCCATCTTGGCTCTCCTATTCCTGCCATCCCTGCTGCCACACACAAGAAAAAAACAACCCAGATGCTGTCCAAATACACCTTGGTGCCCCTTCAAAACGCTTGATGTGAGCCACCACCCCGAACCCTTGTGCTGAAAACCTTGGTCCAGCCCTTCACCTCCCCATGGAAGCGAGGAGCAGCAGCACCTCCAGAGCTCTTATCACCATCCTCCTCACTCCTATTTTAAAGCACTGTTTTCATTCAAAGAGAGCAGCAGCAGGCTCAGGAGGTGAAAACTCATTCACCTCCCCTCCCCCCGACAGCGAGTCGGAGCCCCAAGTCGAAGTGATGGATGAGCTCACTAAACACCTTCATTTACCGCCGCTAACGATGCATGATGTGAAAGGGCTTGAAAAAAAATTTTATAAAGCCCCTATCAAAGCTTCATCATAAGGCTTGATTCTCCTAATTGGGAAATATAGCCAGGGGTGACAGCCAGGACAGGGCTGGCTGTTAATTAGATGGGCATCGCTGCTTGCACGCTGCCAGGAGACCAGCCCGGTGCGGCGGCAGCAGCCGGGCCCTGTGTAAGGGAACAAATTGCTCCTCACTGGCTACAAAGGGAGGAAAGCAGTGGCTGGTTTAGACAAGACAAATAATCACAGGGTGTGGGGAAGACTTCCAAGGTGGGGAGTAAGCCCATGTGTGTGGGGATTAATTATTCCACCAGCCGATTCCCTCATTCAGTAACAATTCCTACCAGTTGATTCCCTGCTCTGCAGCCCGTGTTACAAGGATGGATTTTAATAATTGCCACCACATGGCAAAAGCAAATCTAATTTCCACTGCCCCCAGAAGCAGAGGAAGTGGAGGAGTAATTATTAAAAAAATAAATTAAAATAATCACACTTTTCGGTCAAAGACCTTTTCTAATCAGTCACAGGATTACAAATCACATCCTGGGCACCACAAGCACCTAAATGCAAGGAGATGGGATGGGTGTTCCCTCCAAGGGGCAAAAACTAAGGAGTTAATCCTTAGTCCAGCTGCAGGAGGGGAGAGCAAGGAGGAGGAGGAGGAAGGTTGCTCAAGATGAAGGTTTTCAATCACCGGCACTGCCTGCAACTACCTGGCATTTTCTATTAATTGTGGCTGCTGTTCATTTACTCAACGAGGGGACAGCAAAGACAATTCAAACATTTGTCAGGGTCAGTATTCACCAGTGGGGAGAAACAATAGGACTCCACAGTGGGTTTAACTGTTTTAAATTCTGGAGCAACCCAGATGATTGCAGAGGGCAACGAACAGGGTAAGGGCTCACTTTACAGACTGAGTCAGTGGGAAACCTTAAGCCCCTTCCAACGCGACAGCTCGCCCTGTAGCTCTTGCTCAGGTGGCATTTCAATATCCATGCATTATTTACAGCTTAGCTCTGACAGCTTAAGTAGGTCTGTGCTAACACCAACTTCTTCTGACTGAGCAAGGTGTGATGGGGCTGGCAACACACGGGAAGGAGCCGGCACACGGGAAGGAGCCGCAGCCTCACCCCGATGATGTAGCCATAAGGGGTAACATCTTCACCAGCAAAACCACAGCCATGAGATGCTCTCTGTCTCAGCTCACTGCCAAATACCCTTCAGCTGCACAGCAGGAGACAGACTGACCAAGCTGGGATGCAGTGATGCTGGATGGTGCGGGTGAAGCCAGGGAGGCAGCTGGCTATGCACCGAAAGGTTGGATGTCTCACAGGAACTGAGACCAGAACCAACACAAGACAAACATGGGAAACCTTATTTGCAATGTGTCTCACTGGAATCTGCTGAACCTCACAGGGATAATAACCATGTTTGTATTTCCTGTGCCCTGTAGCACTGTGAAGGAGAGATCCCTAATGTCACCCAGCAAAGCATCTCAACCCTAGAGATACCAACCCACAGGCACTGAGGGCAGAGACGGGGCTCTGACCACCCTGAGTGATGCTCTACAGTTGGTATAAGACATGTAAACCTGCAGCACAGCCAAAACCAATACTGGCTAATGCCTCCCTTCAAAACATCCCTGCTGGGAGTTATTTCAGGCAAGAGAAATTCCTCTGGAGAGGCACTTGCTGTTGGTCAGCAAAGGGGCACTGCCTCCAGCAGCAAGCTCTTGGTGGCAGAGGCAGATTCCCTGTTTCCAAGTCAAAGTACACCAACTCCATCCCCACACATCCAGGATGCCAGAACTAGGCTTTCCTGCTGAGCTCTCCCAAACAGCCACTCCTGACTGGTCCCCTGGCTAGTGACCAGCAGCCCCCAACCTCAAGCTGACACTTTCCGATTACACGGATGCTGATCCCGCCTCATGTAGCACAAAACCTCTCTTCCTTTGCAGCCAGTGTCTCTGGCTCTCATGCTCCAAGTGCTGTGTCATCTCACCTGCCAACCTCTCTAGGAAGCCTGTTCCAGTGTTTGAATGCACTGGCCTGGCATGGAGTTTCTTTCAGCTGAGCCTCATCCCAACAAACCCCTCCTGGGCAGTAAGGTCACAGCATCGTGCTCTCCAGAACTGTGCCAGCCCACCAGTAACCCACTGGTCTGCAATAAACAGCCTGATGCATTGTCTGATATCAGCCAGATGACTTTAACTCACTGAGCATCTGGGAAATTCAACCAGCACTTTCATCTCCGTTGCACAAATAGGGCCCCACAGTGAGCAGCCCTGGCTGGGAAGACTTCGGGCAGTGCCCAGCAACAGTCCCACCTTCCAGAGGCTGCTGCAATATTCAGCAAAAAGAACTCATTTCCATCCCAAACTTGCTGATCTGCTGGCCAGATAACCCTCAGTGGAAATGAAGGACAAAACAGGTGATCTCACCACCTGCTTCCCCTCCCTCTTTGGCACATTTCAGGGTGTGTGAAATGCCCGTGTCTCCCAGCGAACACAGGGAGCAGACCTGACAGCTCTGGCTCTCACAGATGCAGGATAAATCAGATATTCCCCTGAACATCAGAAAAAAAAAAAGAAAACAGGAAAGCAGCTTCTTTAACTGCCACAAACAGCATGTTGCAGAATTATTCCTTAATCACAGCCCTCATAAATATTTGCTCCCCTGGATCTGCAGTGCTTCACCTTTCCCTCCACGACAGGCATTTAATTTGCTCACCGTTTAGTCCTGTCTTCCTCACAGCAAAGGTCATTCCAGTGTCTCTGACTCTTTAAATTCAACAACAAACATCTCTTGGCTTCCCCTGGGAAAGAGAGGTCACCCTGTCATCTGGTGCAGATTGATGCGCGCTGACATGTCAAGGGACCCTGGCAGGGGGACACCCCAGGCTCCATCAGCATCGAGCGCTTCTCCTCTCTGCAGAGCATCAAAGTGGCTTTTTCTCCCAGGCCAGATCCTCTCTCAGGTCAGTCTCTGCACAGATTTCCTGAGGACTGCACTTTTAACTGTTGAGGGCTCTCCAAAGTGCACAAGCAAGCAGAACTAGGTCTGCCTCATTGGAGATGGATGAAACAGGCAGAAAGAAATCCCAATATTGATCATATTTGGGCTCTTCCTTGGAAGAGAGAAGGGTTTCTGACCCATGCAGGGGGAGTGATGAGAGCCCAAGCCAAGAAGTGATCAGTTGAGCATTGTCACCACATTATGCTGCTCTAACACATTCCCACTCTGTTCACTGTTTTTTCTCTTAAGACAGAAGGGCAGGGATGTGTTGGGTGAGTTACAGCCTGAGCAAGCCTCTGCTGTTCTAAGTGAATGGCAGGATGCTGCAGACCCTGCAAAAAACCCTCCCCTCTGCACTGAGCTGATACTACCAAGAAGAATAAACATTCTGGGTCACATCCAGGTCTACCAAGTCCAGATCCTGTGTCTGGACATTAGTTATGTTTAGGTAAAGGATCTAGGGCCGTATTCAGTTACTCCTCCCATGTAAATCCTCACAGTTTCCCATGCTCTAGAACTTTCTTGAGCCAGAGGTTGCACCTAAAATACGGTGTTTGCTGGCCACAGATGAAGCTGTCCTTAATTCCTGCCTGAACTCGCTGAGCTTTTGGGCCCTTCATCATCATTTGATGGGGAGAGCTGGGTGAAAAAGCAATTCCTTTTGTTTATTTCCAGCCTGCTAATTGCTGACGCTGAAGCTTTGCTGTGACAATGGCACAATGGTTTGGCTGCTTAGCTGGGGGAAGCCAGGAGCCAGCTCCGAGCATCCTCCCCACGCCATCAGGTTCATCCCTCCCTGTGTGATGCACACATGCTGATGCAGGGATAAAGTGCACACCAGGGACAAGCTAACACCCTCGTATTTATACCCCACTAGCCTCAAAAGGGCATTATTTAAAGCAAAAGCCACTTAGTGCTGCACATTATTGACTTTAAAATGACTTAGCTTTTTTTACTGCGCTCTCGCTCGGCAGACACGTATGTCTCCAACTGGATGAAATGCTTCTCCTCTTCCCACCCAGTTTAACCTGTGCTGCTGACCTGTGGCAGATGATTGCTGGCCTGTTCATCCCTTCCCCTCCATTCCTGCAAGAAGGACAGAACGTCTCACTGAGGCTTTTGCGTGGTCACAGAACGCTGGACCTGCCAGACGGGATGTCTTCATGTTGAACAGCATTTCTGAGAGGAGATTAATGGGATTTTCTACATAGCAAAGGGGGAGCACCATGCTGCATGCCTGGCTCTAGATAGCTTCATCTCAGCAGGGTGTCCTCGAAGGATCATGATTTCCCAGGGATAAGCTGGCTCCTGACAGCCAGGCTGGCGCCGGTGGGGACAGAGCAGCTGCCCAGCCCCATGGAGGGCCAGAGCACAGTCACCGTTTCTTGTTAGTGTCTCCCTCTTTTTTGGGAAGTGATTTAGCTGCATTTAACCCCAGGTTTAACCTGCCCACCCTACTCAGAACCATCTGTTGGGGTGACATGGAGCAAAACATTTTGGCCAGCAAAACATTCTACCTCAGTGGATGCAAAGAACCAGCCCCAAAGGCTGCTCTGGATCAGGTACTTTCCAGAAATGGACTTTCCAGAAACAAAGCACCCCCTGACAAGGCAGTTTTGAAGCCACATAGACCCTCAGAGACCAAAACCATGGAAGGCACTGTGCTTCCAGTCATGTGTGTGCCAAAGGGAATAAATTCAAGAGGCAGGAGCCCAGAAGAAGCATCATGCAGAAGAGCACTGAGAACAGAACAACTGACAGGTCAAATCATGGCTGTTTCAAACCCAGTTATAAAAGAGATATAAAGTCATATCTTCAGTAATTTTAAAACATACAGAGAATCCCATGCTGACAGATGTAGGAAATGCCCCATGGCCACGAAGGAGACAGAAGTGAGAAGGAGAGAGGTGATGAGAAGTGCACTTCTGGGATACATGCTGTAAAATCACCGACATGCAAATATTTTTCCCAACTCTTCATTGTCTCCTGGTACCTCAAAAGGTTTCTTTGTTTTTTGTGTTGGTTTTTTTTTTTCCTTTTGTGTTTTGCTGGGTTGTATGCCATGACCCACAGCAAACCTGCTCACTCACTGTGACCAAGAGCCATATCAAACAGCCATCACTGCTCTGCTGGAAGGCAGCCCCCTCCCAGTGCTGCAACATTTTCCAAATGTTTCTGCTGCAGCATGGAAAATACTCCAGGTTTATGTATGTTGGCCAGACCAAACCGAAGGTATCTCCCAGAGGAGGTGCTGGAGGCAGTGCCAGTGTGTCAGGCATCCTCGGCACCGCACGACGCCGGTGTCGGTATGGGTGTACTGGGATTTGCTCCACAGGGGCCAAGCTGGCTCTCTCTGTCTGTCTGACACAGGGGTTACCATCACACTGCTACTGCCAGGACAATTAATTAATAAGGGTGAAGAAGGCACTTTACCCATCTGAGACTGATGACTGAGAACAGCCAGACACAGAGACAGAATGAGATAAGCAGGATGCTGAAAGCCCCATGAGCTGGCCAATGCTCGCAATGGGTGGCACTGGGGACCGGGGGCAGACTGGACATGGCCTCAAGATGCAAAAATCACTCAGCACATCTCTGACAGCAGCCAAGGGAGAAGTTTGTCTTGCTCCTCCTCCCCTTGTTTTCCACTCTCTCTCTCCCAAAATCTTAGCTCCCTTCTGATTCTTCTGTGTCACTCCAGGTCTTCCCAGCACATTAAGTCATCTTTCTATTGCAGGAGGATTACACAGTCCCTGTGGTTAACCCTCACCATTCCCAGTTAGCAGTGCTCAGGCAGGGACACCCCTTCATATCAAACAGCTCTGTGGAACCTGCTTCCTGCACAGCCAAGGAGCCATCTGGAGACAAGGGACAGCCAGACATCGGACACCTTGCAAGACACTTTTGGTGGTCACTTAATATTTCCAGAGGAAAGTCTGGTCTGTCTTGGCCAGGCTGGGATTTGAATGCTGAACCACAGCAGTATGCAGAGATTAAATCCAAATTTCCAACCCTCTTGGCACAGAAGGAAGTAGGGTATGATAAGCTTGGAGATGGCCTCTCTGTGCTCTTCAGGCAATTAGCAGAAACAGCAGAGCAACTAACGGTGGTATTTCTAACGATGCAGGATACACACAGGGAAAAGCTCCACTCCACCCCAGTAGAGCTCTTATTAACTGCCACACACAGGCAGACAGCAGTTGGTATTTAGTGCCTACCCTGGGAAATGAATTGCTCTCTGCCTGCATCCAGACTGCAATCATCTCAGAGACAGACAGAGCTCTGTCTTACAGCCGACGCACGGACAGACGGAGGTGGCTGGGAGCTTTGCCATGATGTGCCCTGGCAAAGACAAGGGCAAACACTGGCAGCCTCCTGCTCTGGAGGGTCACAGCCTGGCCCATCCTGGGGGATT
>VXBZ01005096.1:219149-241442 GCA_013399135.1 Heliornis fulica | reverse complement strand
GCAGCAGGTGTTTAACTCTGGAGGTGAAGGTCAGTGCAAGGACTTATAGACTCAGTGGTTATACAGGTATCATGAGGCTGCAGACCTCAGACTTTATGATATGACACAGCAAAGGTTTAGAAGATCCACTGAGGCCAGGAGCATCTCTGTCCCTCATTCACATCCACCCATGAGATGCAGAACCCTACCTGAAAGCCAGGCCCAAGCATTATGTAACAAGCAACAGGACCAGAGGAAAAGGTCACAAACTGCCCCAGGGGAGATTGAGGTTGGACATCAGAAGAATTTCCACCCTAAAAGGGCTGTTGGAACAGGCTGCCCAGGGCAGTGGTGGAGTCCCCATCCCTGAAGGGATTGGAAAGGCCAAGAGATGAGGTGCTGGAGGACATGGTCTAGAGGTGGACTAGGCAGGGTCAGGCTGGGATTGGACTTGATCTTAAAGGTCTCTTCCAACCCAAGGAGGTCTATGGCTCTGTGATCCCACCTGAAGCCTGATGGCCTCAGCTCCCAGCCCCAGGCAGCCTGAAGAACCACTGAGAAGCTGAGTTTTGCTTTTCTCCACCCCAAACACAGGCACAAAGTCTTGGCCATGCAGGGAGGAGCGGAGAGGTTTGGAAATTGCCTGCTTCCCACAGCGAAGGCAGAGAGGGATTCGCAACACTCCCTGAAATCTCAGCACCAGTATCCCAGCCTGCTTTCTGCAGCATTTGCTCTGTATGTCAGAAAGAACTTTGCTTCTCTGCCCCTTCTAATCTCTGGAGCAGCCACCTAACATTGGCCAAAATAAAGTCCCATTGACATGGCCAGAGCAGATCACCCACTCACGGGTCCCAAAGGTCTCCAGCTTAGAAATTCTCCGCTCTTCTGCAGCAGCTACCAGCACGCCTGCTGCACACACATACACATGGCTGGGGGTTTAATGCAAAGGAGACACTGCATAACTCTTGCTCCAACCTCCTCCCACTGACACAGATCAGCGTTGGATGCTTTGAAGAGGCCGTTTGTTTCAGGAGCTACAACTTCTCCTGTTGCTCGCCCACGGCACCAGCGGAGGGTTGACATCCACAAACATTCATTCTCTTTCTGATTTCCAAAGGAAGGGCACGTTATTCATGCACCAGGATTACACCCCCTGCTCCACTCCATGAAAACTCCCTCTTGTTGCTTCACAAGGGCTTTGTAGAGAAATGCAAGCAGGCCCTGCAAGTAAGTATGAAAATCAGCACCCGGCATTCCTGCGGGACAGAAGTGTTTTGTGCCCTGATGAGAACAGGAGTTGGATGTTAAAGGATCATTCCTACCAACTAAATAAGGCTGCTTAACTTCTGTGAGGTCATCCCTGAATCAAAACACACCTGACTCTTGCTTGAATAGCTCTGTGTACCTGACTGCCAAATGCAACTGAGAATCACAGGATCCCTCGGGTTGGAAGAGACCTTTAAGGACCATGAGTCCAACCCCAGCCTGACCCTGCCCAGGCCACCTCTAGACCATGTCCTCCAGCACCTCATCTATTGGCCTTTCCAATCCCTCCAGGGATGGGGACTCCCCCACTGCCCTGGGTATCCTGTTCCAACTCCTGACAGCCCTTTCAGGGGGAAAATTCTTCTCATGTCCAACCTCAATCTCCCCTGGGGCAGTTTGTGACCATTTCCTCTGTCCTATGACTTGTTACCAGAGAGAAGAGACCGACCCCACCTCTCTGCACCCTCCTTGCAGAGACTTGTACAGAGTGATAAGAGAGAGAATATCCAACTAGCAGGAACCCTGGGTTAAAAACTGCCACAGCCTGATGGAGCCTCCTGACTTTCCAAAAGCTGTCCCAAACTATTCATTTGCACTTTTAGCCAGGTATTTTCCAGATGATTTCTAAGGGCTTCAGAGGGTCTTAGAGAGCAAAGCAAAGAGTTTGGGCTGACACCCAGGTGTAAAGGAGGACCCTGAAAAGCACTTTTTGGACATGTGTCCACACCTCATTTAATACCATGGAAAATAAAACAATACCATAGAAAACCAAGCAAGCAGCAGTGCCATGGCTGGAGGGGATGAACTGCTTTGGGAAGAGCCAGGATGGGCAGCCAGTGTTTGGTTTCTACAGATGGGAGCTGGGAGCTCTGTCCCCACAGAGGTGAAATGCTTCTGAATTACTGCTGTGCTGACCCAGAAAAGAAGAGAGAAAAGCACATTTTCAGCTGCTTCCAGCAGCAAGGGACCGTGCTGGAGCCTTATGGGGCTCTGCTCAAACTCCATCAGGCACACCTGCCAAACCTTCCCTATTCCTGCTCCTGTTGGATGTCCTGGCAGGTTTCCATGGTGTCATGCTTGAGGTAGAGCCTTCTGCAAATCCCAGAGCAGCACAGGAGGCAGATTCCCCCATCCCACCGCAGCGGGAGGCAAAGGCAACGGGAGATGCTTACAAGTGAGGAACAAGGGGTCCAGGAGAGGTGTTTGCCCTTCCCCTTTCAAAGCTAGACAGCAACATGTTGCTTTTATAACTGACTGGGGTTTTGCTCAGCAAAAAGCAACTTGGCACAATCTTCCACTCTGAGGAAAAGGCCTTTTAGCTTTCCAAATAGACAGGGCAGCCTCATCCCAGGCACACAGCATCCTTCTGCAGGGAAATCCTATTACTCTCCATTTTCCCTTGAAAAACCGATCCCAGTCTCCACAGACCAGCAGTTACCACCCCATCCTCCACCCTGGCACATCTGCTTTGGCAGTACCCATTTTCCCAGCCCACAGGTCCATAAACCCAAGCTCAAACCCCAAACATTCCAAACACACCATGGGCCTGAGTGCTGGAGAAAGTCCAGGAGCTGGAGGAGGAGGAATGAAGCAGGAGTTTTGCCCTCAGCAGTATTTTACAGCACGTTGATGGAGCTGGCACACGATGGATATGGCACGCTGTGGGACCAATCCCTGCAGATAGCATGGGGGCTGGAGGTATCAGCCCTCTGGACCAGCCTTATCTTCTGCCCTGGGTGACCAAACATCCTCCCTGACTTGTAGCTTTGTCAGCAGTTGCTGTGAAACAAGTCTTGCAGAGGGCTGAACTCAAGCTCAGCTCCTACCCAGGCGCTGGAGGGATGCAGAAAGTGAGAGGAAAGGGTTGCTGCATTTGCAGCCCTGCTCAGGCTGGGAAAATTAAAGAAAATAAACATGATATTCTGTCCTACTTTATCATGCACAGTGCTGTAATTTGCAGATATTACATGAAGCAGGAGCTATTATGCATGGGCTTTTACACCCTCAGTGTGGTTCCCACCGAGGCAGGGCCACAGGCAGTAGTTTTCCTGCAGAAATGTATGGCAGCAGAGGAAAAAAAATGCCCATTTGCCACACTCACAGTATTCATGCCAACCCTCACTGAGTGACAGAAAGTGACAGCTACTGCCAGATGTTTTTATGAGTAAGTGTATCCTCTATCTCAGAGAATTACAGCCCATTCAGTACAACTTTACTAGCCTGTCCCAAGAGAAAGATGATGCCTTTTGAGCCACAAAACTTCCTGAGATGCAGAAAAAGTAACACTGTCCAAGTGGTGACCCACAAACCAAAATATGTGAAGCTTTGTAGAGGAATTAGGGGCTGACCCTTTGTATTGTATCAAGGGTATGTCCGAGCAGGGCACCCACCTGGTTCAGTCCATTTGGGTGTGTTAAGAAAGAAACAAAATAGAAAATTGAGCTTAAACTTCAAGTGATTGAAGCAAAAAGGTACCTAAGATTCATGTCACACATCCATGTGCAGGGACCTGAGAAAAGAGCTGATTTTTCCCAAATGCAAAGACCTCAGTGGTTCCTGATGGGCTCATGCCACCTTCTTCAAACACTGCAGCTCCTTCTCTTCACTGACCTTGTCCCTTCCTGTCGCAGTTATCCTCAGAACCCAATGGCTATTGTGGTAAAACACAATAAATTAGTCTAAACAAGATTGTTCCTCGAGTGCCTTAGGAGCAATGCCATTTTTCTTCAGACTGACAGGGCAGAGGAATGCATAACAAAGCAGGAATGTGGTTTAGCACGGACTAGTGCTACTCCTCGAGCAGAAATGAAAGAATACACTGTTTAAATTGGAATTTAGCAGAACAAGATCTAGTGCAACAAAGCAATACTGGGGCTTTTGGACTGCAATGAAGGAGAGATGCAGCCCAGAAAGCCCATAAATGAGGTGGCTGCTGCTAAGGGATGGGGAAAATGCAGTGGGGAAAGTCACAGCAGCAGAAATGCGAGAAATTGCAAGAAGAGAAGTGACCAGTGTGACATCCCATTGCAGCGAGGTGGTGACAGGTCTATCTCTGACCTCCTTTGGAGATCCAGGTTGGGCAGCACAGAGCAAACGTGCCCACTTCTTGCATCAGGAGGATGGAGGGTATTTCAAGGCATTCAGCTGCATAATGGTAGGTATCTGCTCCACAGTCCATTACCCAAAGCTCCCCACAGGAGGGAAAGCCCAGCTGGGTCCACGCACATGTGTTTACAGTCAGACTCAAGGATCTTAAGGGTCTTTTCCAATCTAAATGATTTTCCTTGACAATAAGACTTGGTCTGTAGGGTTCAAGTGATCCGTGTTCACAAGCTATATATGAAAAGTCCTATGAAGCTGCACCCTGCATGTACTGTGCCCCCATGCAGCAGGCAACGCACAGGCAAAGCTGGTTTCCATGCCAGCATGTACATCTCAGAGAAGGGCAACTCTTGGATATAGGAAAAAAACAAATACATCATAGTCCTGGTGTTACCAGAGCCATCAGAGAAAGTTGCCCTTCATTAAGACCTCGTTTAGACCAACTATGGACACAGTTCATCCTTTAGGTACACAAATAGTTGGGAAATATTTAAGTTTTTTCCTTCAACCATAGGAATGAGCTCACACATGGATGTGGGAAAGCCATTGAGTTGCTCTGCAGCACTCCCTGCAAAAAGAAACAGCAAAAGGCCCCTCTTCCTGCAAATCCTCACCGGGCACATCCATCTCATACCAGGGCTGACATTTCCCTCACCCCCGTGCTGTGCTAAACGCTCCCAGCTGCCGCCCACATCTGTATCATGTCCAAACCCAGCATCCAGGCTGGCCCCACCACCAGCAGAAAGGACAAGTGTCAAAGATAAGAGTTGACTGGAGCTAAGTAAACCCGTGTGAATTGTGAAAAAGAACCAGTTCCTTACTCTTCACACATCCCAGCACTGGGGTGGAGGATTCGCATGAGCAGGGAGCTCTGAAATTAAAATAAAGTCAAGAAAGTACCATGTTGGCTCACCCTGGTGTGAACCTGCATGCTCCACCCAACCCCCCAAGCTCTGTACCAGGTTCAAGGGAGACATGGGCTTCTTTGGGGAGTTTCTGCATTTATTGCAGAGCAAAACCAGGGTGCAATGCAAAGGAGTGTTAAAAAATCCACACAGTTCGCTCCAGATTACCCTGTTTAATTCCACTGCTCAAACTGAGCTGCCTAATGCTAAATTCTACACTTTGCACTGTAGTGACACAGACAGGAACTGCGTGCAAGAAAGGGTTTTACCTGGTCTAAAATGGGGCTGGATTGGGAGTAACTACACAAACAAATCATCCTTCAGATGCTGCCCACTGCTCAGCCTGCTCCATCCCCTCCCCGGCTCATCTCTAGCTCCTCGCTATGCTCCTGTGCACAGCGGCAACGCAAGCACCCGGTAAAGGTAAACACATTGCCCGGGACTCTCCAGGGATTGGAAAGACACAGTGAAGCCCCAGAGGCTGTTTTCCCCAAGAGACACCTCCTCCTTCCACTCCAAAGCAATTACGGACGCACAGAGCTTTGATTACCAGTTTTGCCTTTGTGATGCTGAAGGCAAACGTTTGGCAGCAGAAAGAGAAGGGAGATTCCAGCATCTAATTCAACACTTGCTAGTTAGATGCTGGACTGTAATCACATCCCTGAGCAGAGCCAGAGACACACAAATTACTTTAGCAGGCGGCTTTCATCCTCCTGCTGTTGGCCACCCTACCAGGCAAAACGCTGATTTTCATCTTGGATGTTTAATATAAATATATGTGATTCAGAGGGAGGCACAGTGAGGGACACAGTGAGAAAGAGACAGACTGTTAATATGCAGAAAAAAAAAGGTCACCTGGCAGAGGTCTGGGTGTTCTGGTGCCAGGCAGCACAGCAGAGCAGGGCAGCCAACACTGAGAGCTTCTCCCTCAATTTGGCTCTTTCCTTGCACACACAGGCTGAATGTGATGCCTGGGGTGAGAGAGAAGCAGAAGGTGCCAGCCACCCCTCCTGCCTACGAGGATGACTGCCTGGCTCTAACACCACCAACCAAAAAATAAATTCATCTCCAGTCCTCTCTATCATCTGTCCCCATCCTCCTCCTCCGGCTGCTCTGCTTCTGATTATCACCCGTAGCACATACAGCAGCTGAGGAATAAGGAAAAACAGTTTTCCCTTGTAATTATTTTGCCACATTTCTGGGGACACCACTCACAGCCACTTGGCTTTGCTCAGAGTTCAGTTATCTGCTCCCACTCAGTGTGCCAGTGAGACCTCAGGTGAGGTACCAGGGGTTCAGGTACCCCTGGGGTACCAGGACAGGCTGGGCCAGGAGGGGCTGATCCCACTCGTGCTTGTGGCTGCATTCCCCAAGGCCTGCTGGAAAAGCCAACTGGCATTTAGGGAAAAGGGGTTTATTTTCCCAAAATGTCACAGTGGACATGCAATGAGGTGGCATTACAATAACATCCAGAGGCTGTTAAATTGCAAATTTAAGCCAGTTTCCCCATAAACCACAAGGACAGAACTTCTCCTTTTAGAAGGATGGTTCTTAACACCTGATCTCTGCCCCAGACTGACCATTGGCTGTGGGGTACAAGGGGCCACTGAGTTGTATCTCTGAACATCAAGGGGAGGTATCAAGTGAACCCCAGGCTTGTAAGAGGAGCTGTTAATCCACAGCCTGAGCCCAGACTTCCCAGACACTGGGTTGCTTCTGTGCTTGTGCAAATGGGGATTTTACAAAGGGAGCCTCCAATAAATCAAAATAAACCATATCCTAATACAAGGGTTGTCCATAACTACTTAACAAAAACCTTCTCCATAGGAGCACAGTCAATCCCTCAAAGCCAGCACATGAGGAGGGAGAAGAACATGAGGAATGGGAACTTTGAAGAAAGTGCTAGAATTGCTTGATTTACTGTCTCTGTTTAGTTTCTAAATGAACAACTGGGCAAGCGAAGGATCAGGGCAAGATGCAGTATGACAAAACCAGCTACATTACAGTCAGCTACTAATTCCATCCCAGAGCAGAGTACTGATGGGTTGTGGATGGCCAACAAACACCAAAAAAAAAAAAGGTGTGAAACTTTAATTTGAAAATTTCTGCAACACCTGACAGCAGGGCTGGGTCAAGCCAAGACCCATCACTCTTGGGAACAAGATGTGATTGAGTCTTGAACAAGAGTGATGGAGTCTTGGGAACAAGACTCCATCACTCCCTTGGAGGCATCAGAGGGCACTTGCAAACCCCAACCCAGAGCAGGGGGCTCTGGGGAAACACCCATTGGTCGTTGGTTGTGGAAGGAATTGCCCACCACCTAATCTATATGTGACATCAGGAGCATCCCCAACAGGAGTGGGGATGCCAGCACACAAATAAAGCAGTGAGTGCTCCAGCACGGTGAAGCCAGATGTTCTTTCTATTCTCTACATGTTCTCTATTTTATAGCATTTAGACCTTAGTAAAGGGTTGTCTTCCACTTACAGCCACATCTAAACCAGAAATCCAGGCAAACCCCATCCTGCAAACCCTTGCCGGGTCCGAGCCAGCATCCTGTGTCTGCTGCCCCAGGGTTGTTGCCATGTGGTCAGGGCTCATTTACGGCCGAAACCTCATCCCTACTATTAAAATCGTGGAAAACCTCAGCTATGTCCCAGCTCTCCCAAGGAAATGTTACAGCAGACTTGTAAGATAAAGCTTCACAAATCTCTGGCACACGGACATACTCATACAACCACTCCAAGTTGATAATTAAGGACAAGGATTGGTAATTAAAGCCAGAGTGGCACAAAGCGATGCTTTAGTTTTATTTTCAAGAATTTCTTGTCTTTTGGGCTGTAAACAGCTCCCCACTGCTGCATCACTGTAACTTTAATAACGTCCTGATGGGATGACATGGGCATGTATTTCCTATTCTAATTATGAAAAAACCCACGAGGGCAACTGAGTCATTATCCTGCTCCGTGTGTTGAGCCCAGCCCATGGGCTACAGCCTCACAGCACAGAGCCACATCACACTCCCTCCATTTCTTTCCAGGTTTTAGCCACCAAAACACCTTTAAAACATGCAACATGTGAGTACAGCTACCACTGCTAAGGGAACAGAGGTGTCCCTCCACATTTGGGTGACTAAGGACAACAGGGTGCATGGATGCTGAGCCAGATCTCCCAGGCACATGGTCTTAATCCAATTTGGCCTCACAGCCCTTTATTTCCTCATGTCTGCTTTCCTCTGTGTCCATTTTCTTTCTTTCCCTCTTCTTCTCCTCTTTCCAGACTAAGTTATTTCACAGGATTAGTCCCCACCGTGGCTACGAATAACATCTGCCACAACAACAGGAACCAACACTCTCTTGGGACCACGAGCAAGTACCTGAATGCAAATCCCCACTCTGCCAGATTGTGGCTTCTTTTGTATTTCTCATTTCCTTAAACAAAATAATAAATATATAACATATAGCATCATGGAAAATAAGGAGCCCCTTCCGTTCCCATCAGCCTCATCCACAGATTTTTCAGGTCCATGGATGCAGGACATTGCCAGCTGTGATGCTTTGCTGGAGACCCAAGACTTGGGTCATTTACTCCCTTTTTTTTGCCAAACAGATCCCTTCCTGTAAACACACTGGAGGCCACGGTGTGCATGGTGACACATGCCTGTACATTAATTACCAGCTAATTAGGATGTCTTGGAGCAGTTTGTCTCCTGCTCTCCAGTGCCCAACGTGGGGGTGTTTGGAGGATGGATGGTTCAGGTTTTCCAGCCCATTCCAGCAGCACTATGGTGCTGCTCTTCCCTGCAATCAAGATGGAATGAGGAAAGGAAAATAGAGAAGGGGTGGGTGAGATGCCTGTGGGTGAGAATGAAGGAACCTGACAACACACCCATGCACAGGGGAAACACCGGGGAGATTGGGGACTACTGAGGGTTTTGGAGGTTGTGGCAATCCAAGATGGTTTTGACCTCCCAGTTCCCTTGCAGCCCTGGTGAACAGTCTTAAACACTTTCCTTCATCCTGGTGGATTTGTTCCTCCTGTCACTCCACGTGTGTGACAGGCAGCTCACCCACATTTCCACAGCAAGGTCCAAAGCATCGTGGAAAAACACCTTTCCTGAGCCTGGGGGCATCCCCAAAGACACAATGAGCAGGGTCAGGACAGGGACCCACCGGTGTGACAATGACTTTTCAAAGCCAACTCACCAGGACTGTGGCTTCCTCTTCATGATGCCCTGGCGTCTCCACTGCGAATGGGGGCTCAGGTGGTAGGTGAGCTGGCGGCAAAGCTTCTCCATGGCCCCGAGGGAGTCTCCTTCCTGTGAAGATAAGGGAGGGTTGCCAGGTAAGGTGTCTGCAGCATAACCACGATGCCTGTGGGATGCTTCAACCCTGGAGTGGCTCCCCACAAGGAGCTGGCAAGTCATAAGGGACCACGATGAAAGACATAGAGGCAGGGGGAAAAACCCTGCTGCAAGGATGGGGTGTTTCACCAAGGGCCACCACACCCTGCACACCCATGGACACTGCAGTGGAGAGCAGACACAGGGATGCATGGGTACTGCCTGGCCAAGGGTGAGGAGGCCCCTTCTTGGCTGCTGTGTGTGGGTTCACATGTTCCACTCAGCAAGGTCATCTCTGAAACTCATTCTACAATACCACCACTATCGCTTGACACTCTGGAATAGTTTTCAGCACTAAAATTTTATAGAAATTTATTAAATAAACCAAAAACCCCACCTATTACCATAAAAATTGCTTTACAGAGGAGCAGGCATTAAGAGGCTTTGTGACCTGATGGAAATCTTGGGAACAACACTCATCAGAACCTCTCAAAACATATATTTGTTTTAAAAGTTTGAAGGAAAATATAGATTTTGGTGAAGCCTTTTCAATTCTGATGAAAATGTCCACACAAAAGGAAAAAGGGGCCTTGGAAAACTTTGTGAAAGCACCTAAGAATTTCATTCTAGCAATTTTTGTTCCTAAAAATAAAACAAAATACAAATACCAGTATCTGGACTGTTCAATCATGTTTCACGAGCTTTATACACTAAAGCACGATACGACATCCAGTAGCATAAAGTGATTAACCTGACCTGAAGACTAATAATGATTCAAAAATAAAACCCCAAGATGTGACAATTTGTGGCAAATACCTCATTTTATGGAATTGCTGCATCACAAAACATCTTAAGGAAGAAACAGACACCGAAGAGGAAGCCTTAAAATAAGCAGCCTGGGTTCGTCTCGCCGCGGCTCTGCATTCGCGCTGATCGCTCAACATTTTGCTGTGTGCTGGGACAGGCTGGGCAGGGATGCTGAGGAAGATTCTGCATCTTCTCTGCCCAGACACCCAATTACTGCTGCCTTCATGTCATCTCTTCAAGCCTGAGCGCCCTGACAGAGCCACAAGCTGCACGTTTCATGCAGCCTAATTTACACAATGTATTCTCCCACCTCACCTCCAAGTCAGCAGTGCGGGACCAGCCTTATAAAGACATTATAAATATTGAATTAACCAAGGAGCAACAGGGATTTTGACAAATCACCTCTGAGCGTGCAGGGAAACAATTACAGACAGGTTTTCTCAGGGTAAAAAAAAAAACAACCAACCAGGGAACTGGGACAGAAAGGGCATATCTGCAAATGGCTGGAGCAGAAATACCAGTGTAGGGCTCGTGGTCTTCAGTATCTCTGCTCAATCCAGCCTGCAGGATACTAAGCTGTGACAGAAATCGGGGTGGTTTGTTCCCAGGCATGTCCAAGTACCTACACAGTGAGTAACGTTAACCAAAACCTGATTTAATTCAGGGGTGATGCCTGCCCAGCTCCATCAGCGCTAACCCGCGGCACGGTGACAGCACCCCCCCACCCATCCGGCGTGAAGCACAGGGGGTGGCAGCAGCTCGGGGAGGAACTCCAGGACAAGAGATAGCAGCAGGACACGGTGTATGGGAACACCCCATCAGCACAAGGTGGAAATGGAGTGAGTCAGGAGTCACTTCACATCTGAGCTCCGCAAGCGTTTGGCGGCTGTACCTCTCGATTCCTGGGAAATCCGAGGTTTAATCCCACACATTTCAGCGGGACACCAGCCTGTGCTAAACCTCAGGCACACTGACATCACTCCTTCCACCAGCAAGCCTGTGGCAAGGAACTGCTCTGGACACAGGCATGGGTGAACCCCAGGGAGCTCACCCTGTCCACACTAGCACAGCAAAATAATGAACCAGAAGGGTTTATTTCATGTTTTCCACCTGAAGGTCTGTAAACGTGTCACAGCCATCCTTTAATTAAAGCCTCAACACACTTTGGGAAGGCAACAGCATACATTGCTCCTCTAACTGCTCTGCATTTGCTCTCTACCAGGAACACCTTCCTTGCTGTGCAAACAGCATCCCTAATGTGAAAACACCCACCCTATTTTTTTTTTAACCTTTCCATAATATCCACAGCAAGCTACTTGGTGCCATCAGCTTTCATTTAATCTGGGTGTTTTTCCCTGCTGTTACCTTGCAGAGCATTGCAACAGCCCCTGAAACGTCCACTCTGGACACTGCACAGGGGTTTCCATCTCTGAGCCATCGATATATCACGTGAAAAAACTCTTGTTAAAAACAACACACTAAAATAGTGTGGGAGTAACCAACCACCACATTGCGATTCAGTGCTGCAACTTGTCTCCATTTTACCTAAAAGAGACAATTAAATTTGTCTCCAGTATTATACCAACAACTAAGTTGACAAGAAAGATTTATACGAAGAACAGGGCAAAAAAATTGCAGAGAAAGTAGCTCTTGAGAAATTCATCCCAGAGAAATCCCCTCCACAGCACCCAGCAAACCGTCCATCATAGAATCATAGAATCATAGAATCATAGAATGATCAGGGTTAGAAGCGACTCCCAGAGGTCATCCAGTACAACCCCCCTGCAAGAAGCAGGGACACCCCCAACTAGATCAGGTTGCTCAGGGCCTCATCCAACCTGGCCTTGAACGTCTCCAGGGATCCAGGGGCATCCACCACCTCCCTGGGCAACCTGTTCCCGTGCTCCACCACTCTCACAGGAAAGAACTTTTTTCTAATATCCAATCTAAATCTCCCTCCCTCTATTTTGAAACCATCACCCCATATCATCACTGATACAGCACGTTGAGGGTTCCAAGGGATGATGCTACAGCAGAGCAAAGTGTGTTGTAGTCCCCCTCTCCCTACATCGGTGACCTCAGCAGGGTGGTACCCTGCAGGTATCAGGCTCCTTCTATTTTGGGGTTCTAAAATGATTTAGAGAACGTGACTTCTGCATACAGTAACTCTTGCATCTCCTTCTGGTCTTGGTACTATGTGGGGGTATAAGTCAGCCACAAAATACAGTCTTTTCCAGACTGGCTGGTACAGAAATGCTCCAGTTCAGCACTGGGATAAACACACAGCCTGTTTCAGAGCTGTTATAAAACCCACAATTTTGGGGTCTGGCTCTTTGCTTCTTCACATCTCATTCCCATCCCTGCCCTAAAGTGGCCCATGAGTGAGACTCAAACCTCTGCTTCCCGAACCCACTTTCTGAGGCACCTTCCTAAGACACTTCAATTCCTGCTGAGAGCTTTGTGGGAAGATCCAGAACAGACCCAGACCCAACCATGTTGTATGACAGCTCTGCTGGGTCACAGCATGTGCACAGAAGAAGAGATTTAGCTGACACAGTGCCAAAGGCAGGACTGGACACTCATCTTATGCCTTAAACAAAGGCTTTTTCACTGTTTCTGATCCAAGTCTATCAGGAAATAATTGAAGATGACGCACACCCTGATGGGACTGAGCCCAAGAGCTTGTTTGAAAACTGAGCCCAGCTTAAAAAAAACAGCTCAACTCACCTGTGTTGACTTAGTTTTAACCTCACTGCCCACCTTATGGGGAGAACAGCAAATGTGGGGCTGCCAGAAGAGCACATTACACTGGCAGGAGCTATGATGCCAGGCACTGTCCACATGTGCATCAATATCCTGATGTCACAACAGTGCTACAACCATGATGCCAACATTTAATGCAATTTAATTTACCATTTAATGCAAGGTAACACTCCTGCTCTTCATCCTCCCTGCTCTGTACCACCAGCATCCCCGCACGACACAAGAGCTGGCACAAGCTCCCTCAGGTGCAGGCAGATGCTGCTGCCACCACCCCATGCTGCTTCCAGCCATTAACCACTGCCCTCAAAAATCAAAAGTAATGGCCAAAAGGTCCTTCTGCCCCACTGGCACCAGTCTGCATCCCATCATTTATTGAACAACTCCTCTGCTGCAGCCGTGAAGTCAATAAAAGGCCAGTTGGTTTCTTTGTGGTCACAGGGCACGTGAGTGGCAAGGCAAAACTCACTGACTCACCTCAACCTGCAGCAGTTCAAACCCACAGCATGGGGTTTCCACAAAACTTATGTGACCTGTCCATGAAGGGACAAAAATCATGCCCAAGACACACACAGTGAGAGCTACCATCCTCACTAAGCATATTGTCTCACAACCAGAACCAGATTGCAGCATCAGTCATTCCTGAAATAACACAGGAGCTCACAGACAGGAGAGGACTCAGGTTTTCACAAGGGCAGAGAGTGGTGGGACAAGGGGGTGGATTGAAGCTGGAGGAGGGAAGGGTCAGGTTCGAGATCAGGGGGAAGTTCTTCATGGAGAGAGTGGTGAGGGGCTGGAAGGGGCTGCCCAGAGAGGTGGGGGATGCCCCAAGCCTGGAGGTGTTCAAGGCCAGGTTGGATGGAGGCCTGGGCAACCTTGTCTAGCTGCAGGCCTGGAGGTTGGTGGCCCTGCCTGTGGCAGGGGGTTGGAACAAGATAGTTCATGGGGTCCCTTCCAACCCAGACCAGCCTGGGATTCTGGGAATCTCCTGTGAAGGCATTGCCAGGGATGCCAGTGATGCTCCTTCCAGCATCAGGTTTTCATGGTGCACGTGCAGGGGAACGTGCATTTGTTACTCCAGTTTTCCAAGGTCTGTGAGGAAAACTGCAAAGCATCTCAGGGTTGCAGAGATGGGACAAGGCCACACACAGAGTTCAGCTTTCCCAGCTGATGATGCTGCCAGGAAAAAGCCTGTTTCATGTGGCTGGGAAATGCCCTTTCTCATAGCACCGTGCGCACAGGCCAGCTGATTGTGACCACTGTCTCAGGCCACTGATAAATGCTGGTAAGGTGCTGGTGATGAGCTATCTTCTTTCAGATCCATCAGCTACACACCTAGAAAGACCTGGCACTTTGCAAAAGCTCTTGGTGCTGTGATCTTGCACACACCTGTACAGTCCCTACACCAAGAGGGAGAGAAATCTGTGCCATGCATGCAGAAAAACTGCTTTAAGCATCACCCAAACAGTGGACAAAGCCTCTGTATAAGGAGCAGGAAAGCCATACAGGACTTTCTTTTCTTGTAATTTGTCTTGTTTGCTCAGCTGGAAAGTTTTCAGAAGAAGATAGGACTCTCAGAGCAGGTTTATGCAGCATCCCAGCTCTCAACAGCCACTGAACCCACAAAGAACAAGCCCAAGTGGTGCAAGCACCAGCTCAGATAAAGCAGGGTGGGGGCAAAGTCTTGGCTCCTACTCAACCATATCTTCTCAAGGTGGCAGAGACCCAGGTGCAGGTCCTGGCCCTCCAACGTGATGCTGAGCACGAGACAGAGGAGGAATGAGGGGAAAGCTGAGAGCAGAGGCTCTTCCCTGCAAAGGGCCCCTTTCCTCATCATTCCTCCTCTGTCTTCTCCTGCCTCCAGCCCTCCAGAGAGGGCTGCTTGCTCCTGGGAGGAGCCCAGATATTCATGAGATTTTAATCCCTTAACAGATTTCATCTGGGAGAGGGATTCATGGCACATGCCCCATCTGCGATCCACAACCAGCCCTGAGCCAACAGGATCTTGTTCAACTGGAAAATGAAGGGGGAGTGGCACAAGCTGAGCCCCATCTGTCTCCATGGCAGAGGGGGTTCTCAGGCACATGCTGGGGACCACCAGGCTCCTGACCCTGGCTCCATCCCCCAAAGGAAAGCTCTGGATGAAGGGATGGAGCAACAGCACTTGAAACAGGAATCAGTCAAACCCCAGGGAACAACAAGGTAAAGAAGCCAGGGCCACCCCCTTGTGTCCTGCTAAATCTGCCCTGGTTTCTGCAGGGGGACCTGGTTCATCCACACCAATGGTCTCACCTGCAGCACAGGAGAGAAACCAGGGCAGATCCTGTCAGTGAGGTATCACCCAGCACCTGCACACCACCTTTCACCACAAACACCCGATCCTTTGATGCTGCTCTGCCGGCAGAGGGAGGGGGGTGTAACTGGCAGCAGAGGGATGACACCATGGGAAAGCAAACGCGGGATAAACAGGACCGATAAACACCCACGGAGTCACTGCCTGCCCTCCTTGCATCATCGCTGCGGCAACAACTCCTGGGCTATGCAAGGAAGTTAAGATTTGCATTCCCAACCCAAACTTCAGGGCTGCTCCAAAAGAAGCAGCCAGAGAGCTCAGAGGAGGACACAAAGCACATGAAAGCCCTGCGATAAAGATGTTGCTGCAAATTAATTTGTTTTCATTAAGAAATGAATCACCCGCTCCTCCTCGGGCAGCAGAATCCCTGGTGGTGTGCAGAGCCCTGGGAGGGGGGGGGAGCGTTGCACCAGGGCCAAACATGGTGTAAAATAGGCCAACATTAATGATTAAAGAGCCCTGGTAAAGAATTCCGGCTGCAGCACAGCAGGGGATTGACCTAAATTAGAACAATTAGCCATTGTCTTGGGTTGGAGGAAGCAACAGGTTTTTTTTCTCTTGTGTTATTACACAGTCCCACGTTTCTGTCACTTGCAATCACTCAGGGAAGAGAAAAATCAATAGAAAAGGTGCTGTCCTGAAAATCTAAACATGCAAAAAGTCCAAAACTGACACTCCCAAACAATGATTGTGACTTAATTAAAATTTTTAAGTGTGTTGACCGCTGCTTTCTGTTTCTTTTAAAAAAACATTTCAAACTTACATGATTCTGTGACTCCCTCCCAGCTGCTGCAGGGTTTTCAGTTGGTGCTTTGGTGCACAAACAGCTCTGTCCACAGGCCAGGGAAACTGCAAACTCATCCTGGGAGCCCACATATTACCTATTTTGTGTGGGGACCCCTCAGCCAAGATGTTTGCTTTCCATACAGTTCAGTGGACTGTGACCCTCAACATATGACTTATTTCATACCCCAAATATACAGGGAATGATAGATTTCCTTCCAAGTCATCTTCCTTGTTTAATTTGTCTTGGGCAATTAGGTAGGACAATAGGAGAATAGTTTGGACTACTGAGCAAAGGATGAGAGACAACCCCCAGCCCTACCCCTCACCCCAGTGTTCACAATAGTAAACAGTTATTCCACAGTGTCCTGGTTTCAGCTGGGATAGAGTTAAATTTTCTTATAGTGGTGAGTTTCAGGTTTAGGGTTAACATTGCGTTTCAAACACGCTGATGTTTTAGTTGTTGCCAAGCAGTCGAGGACTTTTCAGCTTCTCATACTGGCCTGCCAATGAGGATGGGGCACCCAAGAAACTGGGAAGGGACATGGTCAGAACAGCTGACCCAAACTGGCCACAGGGACGACATCACACATATGACACTGTGCTCAGTATAGAACTGGGGGTTGGATGAGAGGTGGGACTGCTCAAGAACTAGCTGACCGTTGGGTTGAGGTAGTGAGCAACTGTGCTGTGCATCACTTGTTTTGTACATTCTATTTTTACTATTATTATCATCATCATCATCATCTATCTTCCTTTTTTAAACTGCCTTTATCTCAACACATGAGTTTTACTTTTTTTTTTCCCTTCTGATTCTCTCCATCATCCCACTGAGGGGGGAGTGAGCGAACGAATGTCTCTGCGGTTGTTTTAGCTGCCTGCCAGATTAAACCACAACACACAGCTAAAGAAAGTCATAAAATAGTGAGAGATGCTCTAGGAAGCCCTGGGACACATCACCCTCAAGGGCTCTGACATACATCTGATCAGTTATTACAAATCAAAGGAGAGCAAACCCCCCGTAACCCGTGCTGATGTAGCAATAGACTTTGGGGTTTGAAAAGTATGACAACAAAATTAAGAGAAATATTGTGTCAGCACTGTGAAATGGCACCATGTGCAAAGCTTTCACAACACCAGGAGACCCCTACCGTGGGCCAAAGTTGATAAGCCACAGGGACCTCCAAACACCTACCAGGAAGGCAGCAAGAGAAAGCACAGGGACACATTTCAGGCAATCAGTGAGTGAAAGGCACGTCCACCATCCACCACCACAGAGCAGCTGACCCCAACCCAGGTCAACACAGCAACCAGGAAAAAAATCTGCCCACCCAAAACCTGCAGTTGCTCCTATGACCCCAAAATGGCTTTCCCAAACCGCTGGCAGCAGAGCAGCATCCCGCTCCCCAGCGCCGGGGCCCCAGGGTTTACTAGAAACTGAATTTACGACGCCTTCCCTTTTGATGTAGTCACGAGGAGCTGAAGTCATCTAATGGCTTTCTGGTTTTCTTTTTTTCATTCCTTTTTTTTTTTTTTATCCCCTCCCCCCACCCCAACTCTGCTTTCAAAGCACGGGGCTAAATCGCAGCCTGTTATTGCATGCAGACATCTGTGCTGCAGCCAGCTCCAGCAAGCCACCACCAGACTTTCCTTTTGAAGCCCTAATGGAGTTTTCTCCAGCAAACTGTCCTCCTCTTGTGAGACCAAGAGCTAAGAAGGGCTTAAAATCTTCCATTTCCATCTCACCAAAGGCCAAAACATGCCAATATCCAGCCAGGAGCAAGCGCTCGGGTTGGTGTGAGATTGTTCCACGGCAGGAGGCTCAGTGGTTGTTCCTACCTACAACCCCACTGAGGTTGGCATAGGAGGATCTACACCAGCAACAAACCCCTCTGGCTGCATGGGTGGTTGATGGTTGAGCTCCTTGGGCAAGGCATGATGAATCCCCATTGTGCTGTAGGGCAGAGCTCTCCAGGGAGGTGTCCTTACAATATCCCCGTAAGGATGTTGGAATTCCCTCTCCATCATTTCAGACTCCTCTGGGATTAGATGCCAGCATGTGGGGAATGAGTGATGAGACAGACAATGCCCAAAGCAGAGATGAGCATGGTGGATTCAAGTGATAGATCTTGCCCACACAGAGGAAAATAAAATCCAAATAAAATGACAACATGACTTTCATTTAAACGGGTCCAACTGACCTCCCAGCACCCCTGTGCAGAAATTCTTCTGAAAGTAAATCAAGGGCATTTTAATTCAAATTAGCTGAGAAACAGAGCAAATTTAATAAAGGCCATTTTAATAAGAATGAGGTTGTTCCCAGCAGGCTTCACTGCACCTGAGCTAATCCAGTTGATCTTTCCAGAGTTCTCCCAGGTATGTAGCCATGGGCCAGACACTGTCTGGGCCACCCCCTGCTCAAGGTTAGGGACAAGCACTCACTGGCAGCAGAGACACTCCAAGGGCTTTTATAAGGGAAGGATGTGCCCCAGAATTAATTCTCATTATGAAACAGCCAAGAAAAGATCAACTGGTCCTGGAAGAGAGTGAAGGTCTCTTATATGAGAAGAGGCATTTGGCTTCTTACAGAAAAATTACAGCATTTTTATGGCATGGGAAATTCAGATTTGGGCTTGGTGACCCTTCTCTCAGCATGGCTCCAGCTATGAGCTTGCTGTAGAGTCCTTCCCAAGCTCTGCTTATGTCCCCTCCCAAGCCATCCATGTAGCAGCAGGAGGTTTGAAAGGACAACAAAAACCAAGCCAGCTCCTGATTTCCCACCATGGAAAGGGCACTTGGTGGTGGAGCTGGGTTCATGGGATGTAAGAGTCAGGTCACAGACCTGGGAGCAGCCAAGGAGACCCTTGAAGAGCTGTCAAATTACCATGTACCACTCATGTTCCTTTCTCAGATGCTCTCTGCCAGAAAAAAAGAGTGTCTCCACCTTGGACAAATCTCTCATTTCTGTTCTACAATGTCATATTTCACAGTGGTCACCGAGAGCCCACAGGAACACAACACAGGTAAAGCCAAAACCTAGCATCAAGGGAGACACCACATCTTGTTTCAAGTCACCTAAACATAAGGGGACTTTCTATACAAAATTATCTGAAATATTAGAAAGTGGTTGGGGGGAAATTCTGCTGAGAGTATTTTAAAAGATACATGGAAATAGAATGCACACACAGGGAAGTGGTACAGAAACTATGCAAACACACCGAACAGCTCCAAATGCTCTTTGGGTAAGGAATATCCAGTTCATACTGGAAACCTAAACCCCTCTCTGGTTTGCCAGGATGTAGGCTTTGACATTAAAAATTCCTTTTTAAAGACAGGCAGAAGTAAAAACAGCTGTCAAATGTAGCAAATAAAATGCAAAGAGAAAGATGTCAGGGGGTTTTGTTGTTTGTTTGGGGTTTTTTTTGTGGAGAAGGACCTATCTTCTATCAAGTGACAGACTATATTTTGGTAAGAGCTTAGCAGAAAGTAAAACTTCTTGTCCAGCAGCAATCCTGCCCAGTAAGGAGCATTCTGGAGATCTTGCAAGATCTGAGAAGAGGAACCACTTCTCATCAGCAATCCTGATCAGGAATCTCATCCCATTGCCTGGCAAAAGCCAAACCCAGCACCCAAACCATCCAGTGCAGCATGAGACCCCCATGCCCAGGCCTGCAGCAGTCAGGCCAAATATGCCAAAACAGGAATGACAGCCCCAACTACTGTGCAACACACCCCTGGGCTGAAAATGCTTTTGTGAAAGACTCCCTGAAGTTCTAGGGCATAATTAGCTGCAAGCCCTGGGCTGAGAGCACTTCTTAGCTTAAGCAGCACTTCTGGTGTTCTCCACATTATTTGAGAAACCTAACTGGCAGGAGCAGTGATTGAAGGTGTCCCTTAGCAGATGGCAGACAGCATCAGCTCTGGCAGCAAGCATGGCAAAATTAACATTTTGTGAAATCCTGTCTGCCAGCAACATAAAACCCAGTGAAGGAGAAAGTCAACAACTGGTGCAAAACATAAGTGGCTGCAACCTGGAGACTTCTGGGCAGGAGGTGCCTGCAGGGACAGCCAGGCCTTGGCTGAGGGTAACTGCCTTAACTCCTCACTCCTCACCACGCTCACTGCAGTCAGTGAGTCAGTCTGCAGTCAGTCTCCAGAAGGTCCCATTATCTCCTTGGTCCACAGGAAGGACTGGCTTTCATCAAATCAGCCAAACAGCCATCGAGCACAGCAAATACATAAACTTCATGGTTCAACCCCCTCCAGATGCTCTGCTTCCAGGCAGATCTACCAATGGTGCAAACCCTCTCCCCACCTCAGCCCAAACCACAAAGGCATAAGATCACCATGTTTTGCCATCACACGCTGGTTGCAGAGATAGGAGCAGATATTAACCTCCTGAAGATGACCAGTGAGGGACTTAGCACTGGCAAGATTATTTCTCTTCCTCTCAGTAAAATGTTTGCCCCTGTTCAAGCCCCAGCTCCACCCCAAAGCCACTGCCAAACCTGGGACACCCACAGCTGAGGACATCCACACAGGGCACCCCAACCCAGCACAGCGTGTTCACCTAGGATGAGCACCGAGTACCAAGGAGCCCAGCAATTAAACCCTGCCTTGAAGTAGCCCAAATTAGGAGCTGGTGAAGCTGCAGCTGTGGCTGAACATTGAAAGGAGAAATTTGTAGAAACAAAGAAAAGAAATGGAAACTAATTTCACATAACAAATACCTCTATGAGAAGCGCTCCTCATCCACTTTACCAGAAGGCCAAAGTGCAGCACATTAGATTCAGTGTTGACACACTGAGATGAGAAGCAGTGTACAATAGGCCTTATCAAGAGAGCCAGAAGTACAAGATGAATGAGATCACAGCAACTCAGGAAGTTATTCAAAAGGATCCCGGAGTAATATTACACTTGGACTTCAGAGAAGCAATTAAAGAAGGCAATAAAATTTGAGGTGATAGATGGCCCTCAGAGAAGCATGTGAGATAAAGGCCAATTGCAGAAAAGAATATAATTTTTTATATTTTTTTTTGTGAGAGCTACTGGAGGGTACCTGGCTTAGCTTCTGCAGCAGAGGATAAATGAGGTGCAGTCAAAACGACGTGGGGAACGGCAGGGCATCCTTGTGCTGGTTTGCACCCATTAGTGGCATTGTCCTCGTGCTGAACATCAGGACATCCATGGTTGAGATGTACACAGCAAAACTGTGACTGCAGGGGAGGCTTTTGAGCATTGCCATTCCCCAACATGTGCTCCTGACATGCACAGTACAAATCCTCGCCCACGTAAAACGGACCCACTTAAATGCTAGAAACAAAGTCACTAATGGGAAGGCCATTCAGATGCTGGTGTCACTCCTGGGTCACTGGATCATCTTTTTAATGACAAGTGCATCTGTATCCTTCTGCTAGACACAGTGACTTTCCAGAAAAAAAGCAAGCAGCTAAAACTCCAGAAGAGCCACTCATTACTCTGGAAATGTCTGGGCAAACAACCGACACATGAGTTAATCACTGTAGCTGGTGTACAACAGCAAAGACAGAAACCCCCCAAGGTGCTGTGCTGACTGGATTCCAGGTGGGAAGAGAGGTTGGAAGGTCTGCTGAAGTGAGCTTCAGCAGATGATGTCAGCAGTTCAGCAGGTGATGGCACTCACCATGCTCCTGCACACACACACGGACAGGGAGGACTGATTTTGGAGCCTTGGGGGACACAGAGCCCTGGGCAGCTCCCCCCCATCACTCACTGACACCAAATGCAGTTTGCAGGCAAAACTCCCCCGTGTTTTGGCAAACAGCATTGTCCATCACCTACAGACCTGATGTCTCTACTTACCACACAGCCCCAGGTTGCAGCAAGCACTGCATCTCTGGGGGCTCCTCTTCTCAGGTTCACAGACCCTGGCTCAGGAGCAACACCCACAGGATGGAGATGGATGCTGGAGAGTCGTGGGTGCAGGGAGCTTTGCACAGTGTCCACAAAACCTCCCA
>VXBZ01005096.1:175997-219083 GCA_013399135.1 Heliornis fulica | reverse complement strand
GCTTTCCAGCCAGACCCTGCCCTAGGTGCTCTGTCTGCTGGAGCCATTTCTCAGGGCCATCCCATTGGGAACCACTTGCTGCTCTTTGTACCACTCTCCCCCAGGGTTTAAACCAAAAGTAGACTATTGGTTATTTATGTCCCAGATATAGGACATGTAGAGATTTTCCCAGCACAACAAGTCTTCTACAGATCCCGTGTCTCAGCTGCACCACACCAGATCCCACGGGAAGCAAACCCCAGTCCTGTCAGTTATTGTTGTTGGAGGAGAGCAGGAGTGTCCCCAGGATACCGCTGCAAATATTTATGTCATTCCATGGGGGCTCTCAGCCCCTCACCACAACCCCTGGGGGCACCATGACGTGCACAAGAGCCTGGGAAGGGGCGGCCACGACCCCCTCACATCAGTCCCTGTTGCTCCCCGCTGCAGACGGGCACAGAAACGCGAATCCCAGGGCAAGGGCATAACCCTCAGAGCAACGCTCGCCCTCAGCTCATTAACCACTGCAGGGCCTTCAGAGGCACAAGAGAACTGGGAATTATTTTTTTTTAAGTAAAAAAACCAGATAAGATCACAGTAATAAAGCAGCAGCTAATAGCAGTGGCTGGGTTCCAAGCAAGCTCTCCTAGAAGCAGCGCTGGGATGTAGCAAGGCTTGAGGGAGGGGGTTTTTTTCATCAAGCACTCTATGAATGGCAGATGCAAGAGCTGTACTGGGGATTTCCTGGAAAGCTAGATGGAAAGGGACAGGGACAGAGAAACTGGGAGGATTAGCAAATTACCTAATGATTGCAAAACTCTTTGATGATGGAAAGAGTGGGATAAAGCTCTTGCCCAAATCCCCAAATATCTCAAAACTCTGAGATAATCACTTGCTGGACTTTGTCTGGAAAGCACAGTCTCTGTCATCTACAAAGAGCAATTGTGGAAAATCCCTCTGGAAACTTCCCTATCTGCAAATCCTTGGCTCTTCACATTTTTTTATTACTTTTAGTCCAACAGAGACAGTGCAGCTGCTTCCCCTATGGAGGGGGCAATCACCTGGGATCGCCAGGGAAGGTGGACACGTTGTACACAGGGGCTGAACCAGAGAGAGGGGTTCCTCTCACCTCATCAACACCCTGTGAGGTCCTGAGCCACCCCAAACCTCCAATGCTGCTCATTCAATACATCTCTCCTCCATTTGGCTGGGTGAAAGCACCTATGACACCCGTGAAAGACAAACCCCAAAAGGACACAGAGCTGCCCAGCCAGGTGACTCTCCAACAGCCAGAAGCACATACCAAGGCAGCTGTGATGGTGCAGGCAGGTTAAACACAAGTAACTCTTCAAATTCCAGGATTAGCACTGGAAACTTGAGTGCTTCCAAGAACCAAAGGTGTTTTGGTTCATATCACCACATGCCACTTAGCCCTCACTAGCTGGGCTCCACATGCTCCTCAGCAGGACACACTACTCTGCCCTTCCAGGGGAGGTGTCACTATCTCCCTCCATCTCCCCAGACACTGGGGAACTGCCCCTGCTTGGCTGCAGAGCACCAGGGCTAACCAAAATGTGTCCTGGGCACTGACAGCCTCTGGTGTTCAGGGTTGAAAAGTGGGTGCACCAGTCACTTGCAGCCCTGGAACAGCTGAGGGTTGTAGTACCTGTTAGGGCTTCTTTCACCCACCCTGGCAAATGATGACTGGGATTTTTCTGCCTGGCACGTGGGAACCAAGTGAGATGGGCAGTTCCTCAGCCACCAGCAGTACTCTGTCAACAGAGAGGGAATCCCTCCTTATTAAAATCCTCAAACTCTCCATATAAAATCATTCATCCCTGCAAATCCACGTTGTCACCAGACCACTCGTTTCTGTAGTATTCACACGCTTGTGAGTAAGGCTGGAAACAGATCTCAAAGAACCCATTTAAGTGCTCAAGTCACCCAGCTCTCCACTCCAGACATACCATAACAGACATCCCCACCACTCACTCTTTAGTGCTCAAGGTAAATAAATAAAGCTCCCACAAGGAGGCAGGGAATCAATACGCTTCCTTCCTCCGCGGTAAATTATGTCCTGATTAAAAGCTAAATGAGCTGAACTCAAACGTCAATTACCATCAGAAAACATCAATAAAATAAGTTGTTACTGTTTAATGAGGTACCTGTTTCTTCATCATTTCTCCTGGGGATGTTTTCTTGGCATTATCTGGCAGGCTGCAGGGGAAGCGTGGGACAGGGAGGATGGTCCTGGGTGCTCAGGTCGGGATGGGAACATCTGCCTTTGCACTAGTACTTCTGTGCAGTGACACACAACTGCCCACCAGAGCTGTGCCACAGGGGTCCTCAGAGAAGATTCAGATTTAACAGGGCAACTGCAGCCTTCACCAGCTCTAGGGAAAGCAGCTCAGTTTCTGGGAAACATCATCACAGTTTCTCCTAGCAATACTTCCCATCTTGTGATTGTCTGGGAACAAGGGACAAGACCAGACAAAACCTGCTTGACCCAAATTGGGTTTGTGGCACAGATTGCATGTGAGTGGTTCTTCAATGTGGCTTTTAGGTGACATTCTTTCAGGGGGAACAATGCATTAGGAGAGCAGGGACTCAATTCAGATGTTCTCTACATTCTTTGGCTCTCATTCTGCTCTATCACATTGACAGGGCTGAGCAGCAAACCCTTCCCATGTAGTAACAAACTGACTTCTCTGAAATTTCCAAGCATTTTCATCCAGAGACCCAAAAACACTGCTTCTGAAAATCCTCTCACAGTGGTGGCATCAGGCTGCAAGCAGAGGAGCAGAACACACAGGTGATAACTGTATCTTATACAGACTTGAGGGTCTATGGAAGAGGCAGGTAAGATCTGGCTTCATCACAAGAGATGGTGCAGACGGGCAAGTGTGGGCTAAAGAAAGAATATTTTCCAGAAGACAGACAGCAACACCACCCCGCCCCCAAGCACTCATTTAAAGATGTAGTTCACTATTTTATATCAAGGCAGAACTGCTGAGTCCCAAGTGCTGCCCTATCATATAGCAAAGCCTTCTCCAAGAGACTTCACCGACACAGGAGTGAGCCTTGCTCACTGTGAAACAGCCTGGCATCTCTTATGGCTCTAGTTTTGCCAAAACGAAGGGGAGGTCACCAAAAAGCAACACAAGAGACACCTCTTCTCTGTCCAGCCATGGAGCATCAATGGGAGAGTTAACAGCAGAGCCAGAGAGGGTCTATGTCAACTCCAATGGGCTTTTTTTCTCTAGAGAAGGCATTGGGAAGAGAAACAAAGAGGCAGGGAATAAACAACTGGCCCAAAGGATTGGAAGATCCTTCAAAAATGCAGCCACAGATTTTTCCTTCTCTTTCTGGCATTACAATAATTGTGCTGAGCTGCTCCCTTCTCCTTCCTCTTCAGCTTTGG
This sequence comes from Heliornis fulica, assembly GCA_013399135.1. Classification (NCBI taxonomy): domain Eukaryota; kingdom Metazoa; phylum Chordata; class Aves; order Gruiformes; family Heliornithidae; genus Heliornis; species Heliornis fulica. The sequence continues at coordinate 215,683 of VXBZ01005096.1, read as the reverse complement.
ATTCAGCTCTGAAGTTTACCTTGAGTGCTCAGCAACTGCTGCCTTTTGACAAAAGATGGGGCCACAGTGAAATGTCTTTTGCTGCTCCTGGTTCTTTTTCCCCCCATCTTCTCCTCTGGCTGCAACCTGCGTGGTGATACCCATCACTGACAACTGGCATCACCCAAGATGCTCCCAAGTGCTTGGCAGAAGAAGGGGAAGCTGCACACGTGGTGCTTCACACATCACTCGCTGGCTTGGGTGGCACCTGACATTTTGGAGGTATTGCAAAATCCATCTCCAAGCCGACAAAATCCACCCTGCGGCATTTTGGAGGGTTTGCAGATGGTTAGGAAAGGTCATCTTATTATTATGGGAACTCAGCAAGGGGCCTGGCAATTCCACCAGCCAGCATTGAGGGGGTTTTTTTGGGGTTTAAGCAAGCCAAAAGAGCTAGAAACCCATAAAAGTTTGATAAAAATCACCCTGGCACAGAGACTTATTTTTCTTTTTTTTTTAAAGGGCTCAATCAGTTCACCCAATAACCATGTTCTTATACAGCCTCTTTCATCCCAAATTGTGCCACAGCATTTCAGAGACTTGCAGATCACAGGTTCTCTATTCACTGACCCCCAGATGGTATTGGTTAGGTAGCTGAGAACGTGAGAAAGACTTCTTTGTCTCTCCACACTGCAGAAAGAGTCACACAAGCTACCATGCCTTAGTCCAACCTCTTAAAAAACAGTGTTTTTTAACCCAAGGCTATTGTTTATGCCACTGGTAACAGCATGTGCCAGGTGGGCTTCCCCAGGCTGTTCCCCCAAACCCATCTCTTCTGCACCAAACAGGCTCAACTCCCATCACAAGCTGAATTTCCCTCAGAGACATAACTGGCATAAAAATCTGCAAAGGAGACAACTCATGTTCATCAATTTCCCATAATTTTCATAAATTAACTGGATGCTAGCTAGCCAAAAAGGGGGGGGGTGTTACCCCATCACACACTCAGAGGAAAATAAAGACACCCAGGGTTAAGAGCAGACAAGCCCCATAGAGACATGTCCCCAAGGAAAACAATAACATGGTGTCCTGCACAAAGAGAGTCCAATTCATCCTATGGCCATAACACTGGAAAAAAACCAATTCAGCATCTTTTATAAGGTGCTATTGCTTGAAGTATTATGAATTTACAAGATGCTTTAACATGGGGTTTTTGGGCTTTTTTTTTGTTTGTTTTTTTTTAAAGGACAGGGAGTCTCTCTGGGTTCCTACACCATGAAGTGTGGTTAAAATAAAGGGTTGCATCCTGCCACTTCCCCACTGATACTGGCAAATAGTGTTTTGGTTTGTTTTTTTAAATGGATGGCAGCAGAACACCACCACAGATCAGACTGTGATTAATTGCTTGATAGCCCCACGTGTAAACAGGCCGAGTGCAGGGGAGCAAATTCATCAGGGAGGGAGGGACAAGGACAACAGGGGCCTCCTGGCATCACATGGAGTTTGGATAGGGAGGCTGAGGCAAAGGCTCATCCCCCCTCTCCTTCTGCAGACCCATTTCACACACGAAACCGGTAATTCGCCAGCAGCGATACCATCACTACCCATCTAGACCTCACCATTATTCCCTTTTAGCCTTAATATTACAAAAAAACCACCCAACCCAAACGTGTAAAGTGCAATTTTCTCTGGTTTCCAAGGCAGTTTGCTCAGCCCTAGCTCACACACGCTTTAGAGAGCATCTCTCTTTCTGCACAGAAAGGACGAGCAGAGGGTGTGACACGTTCAGGTAGGAAGGAACCAGAACTGTCATTAGTAGGGTCTGAGCTACACAGTCCATACTGCAGGGTATTTTAACATACTGCAGATGTCTTAAATACCCATAAAAAGTGATTTTCACACTGGGACCAAAAGAGAAAAAGGAGCCATTAACACAGAACACAATCGACTCAGTCGAATCCCTATCATCCTCTGGTTTTACACCAGATATCTGGGTTTTAGAGGGTTTTACATTCATGGATCAGCTTCCATCATGATGTTTCTTACAGCAAAAAAAAAATAATACTTTGTGCTCTGGCACCTGAGTCCTTTGCAAAAAAATCCATGAGATGCACTTCTCTTGCACTTCTAAGAGTGAAAGGGAAAGGTAAGAAACTCACTGAAGCAGACAGGCTCACCTGACAGACCCTGCCTGCGTCCCTCAACATGTCATCACTTCATACTCACAATTTCAGCTCCTAACACTGTAAAAATGAGCGTGATGTCAGAAACTTGGAATGATAATTTGAATTCAAGATCAAATAATAACATGCATGGTGAAGCAGATTGATTATGGGCTTGGTTTGGGGATAAAGGCAGAGAGTTGGTGGTCATGGTATCCTGATTATATTTGTCCTGTATAAAATGAATTTACTAATGCAGTTTTAGCCACATGTCACAGCCCACAGGATAATAAATAAGAGGAAAAATGCTCATTTTAGCTTCAATGCACTTCATCAAAAACAACATATTTCAAAGATGTAGGGCATAAAAACCCCAACACCACCTGTAAATTAAATCCTTATTCCACAGGTCTGAAAGAAGGGTTAGAAAAAGATTATTTCATCAAGGTAACAATAACCCCTTTTCCTTTCCATACTTTCTTGTTTTCATGGGTGACAATTCATGTAATCAAACTCATACTGCAAACCTGATCCATTTAGAGCTCATGCAGGAAAAGACATCTGGGATAGGGATGCAGCTAGGCATATATTTCTCAAATGACACAGAAGCAAGCAAGAAAATAGATCTTCACTCTTTCCAGAGCTACATAAGCAAAATCCATCTTGCTTCCAGTCCCAGCATGTCACTTCTCCAGCTACACCAATTCATTAGGAAGAGCTGTTAAATGCCCTCCCTAACACACTGCTGTCACCATGTATCTTCAAACACCACTGTTGTGGCTTAGCCTCAGCCAGCACCTTGCTGCTCCTCCTCCTTGCTGGGATGGGGAGGAGAATCACTAGAAAAAGGTAAAACTCGTGACCTGGGATAAAGACAGTTTGCCAGGACAGCAATGGAAGAGGGAAATAACATCAACAGTATTCAGAAAAGAATATACAATGCAGGTGATACACAACACAATCTGCCCAGCACCTATTTTCAGCCTGTCCCCAAGGAGCAATCACTCCTCCTGGCTATATTCTCCCCTCATATACTGAGCATGATGCTATATGGTGTGGAATATCCCTTTGGGTGGTTTGGGTCAGCTGTCCTGGCTGTGACCCCTCCCAGCTTCTTGTGAAAATTAACTCTAGCCCAGCCAAAACCCAAGATGACTCTAAATGTAGGTGAGGGAGCTGAGACCATGTTATCTGCTGCACACAAAATCTGCACTGATTTGTTTGCCCATACATTAAAAGTTTCCTTACATGGAAACAGGATCAGCAACTTTCACCTGTCATCTTAGTGCAGCTGCAGCCCAAGAGGTCCTGGAACCAGGAGGACAGACATGCAAAGCTAGATGTTGGACAGGGTTTTGCTAAGCTGCTCTGCCAGCCCTACCAGTTTCACAGACCATCAGAAACCCTCAGGATCTGGATCAGCAAAGCCAAAATTTCATTTTGAGTTTATTTTGGGCAGCCTTCAGGGACTAATGGAGCTTCCATGGTACATCCCCAGGCCAGTAAGAGCTGGTGCAGACACCTCAAGGTCACAAGGCAAAAAAGCAGCCTTTGCCCAAGGCTTCACTTTCTTCTCTCTGCTCCACTCAGTGCTTACCCCACACTCAAGTTCTCAAACCAGAGGAAAGCCTGACTCACTCCCTATCACGGTCATCAGTCATCCATACACGTGGCTTTAGTCTGTGGAAAAAGAAACTGGTTTAATTTTCCAATAGTTTATGGCCAGATATTCCTGCTGGCAAAAAGAGCTGTGAATTTTTTTTTGTGGGGGCCCTTTGCTCCTTACACATTTGTGCTTTCAGCTCCTTTGCCTGGAACAACTCCCAGTGGAAACCCGAGTGGCTGCAGGAGGGACAGGGGACATCAGGGCAGCTCCGTCTCACACCACACAGCTTGGCCAAAGCATTTTGTCTCCTTTCCACATTCACAGGGACAGACAGACAGACACCAGCAGCACCGACTGCCTCCTTCCCCTGGACCCACATTTTGGAAAGGGGCAGCTTTGGGCTGTGACTGCTGGGGCTGAGCTGCTTTCTGAGGGACCCAGCTGGCAGCTTTCCATGGGTACTGGGGCCAGAGAAAGGCTGGAAGATAAAAGGTCATGGCTGTGGGGATAAAAACACTTGTTCAAATGTCTTTGAAGCTATGCAAACACCCTGTGGGGAAAGCATTGCTGCATGCTTTGAGGGTTGCCTGAAGAGCAAACCTGCATCTTCTCTGGCACAATAACCACCCAAGGTTCACAATAGCTGCACAAGGTGATGAATACTGGGGCCTTGAGCAGCCTGGTCTCATGAGAGGTGTCCCTGCCCATGGCAGGGGAGTTGGAACATGAGGATCTTAAAGGTCCCTTCCAGCTCTAATTATTCTATGATTCTATGAAAATGGAGCACAGCATCTACAGGCACCACTCAATGCAATGTTCACATGCAAGGACAGGATTTAGTCCATCTGAAAGCTTCCCCACCAGCCAGCAACCCACCAAGACACAGTCAGAGCTGGATGGTTGCTCTCACACGGCTCCATCGACATTTCTGGAGGCACCACGTGGTCATGCTGCAGATGTGTCCTTGCCCCTGGAGAATGGGGTCCTCAGGATACATGGGTTTGGTTAAACTGCATCTTGTGTTTATATAGGGATGGGACCAAATCCAAACCCTGACTTCCACGTGAACCAGAGAAGGTTTTCACTTGGCTCCTTTAGCAAAGTCACCTTGGGGAAGGGTGGGATCTCAGCAGGGTCCAGACAGACATGGCCCAGCCTTTGCATGACATACCCCAATGTCCATACAAAAGCTCACCCAAATAATTTCCACACTTGGTCTCATTCAAAGCACTCCAGGCTCCTCCAGCACAAACTACATTCCTTGCCTTGCTGCTGGTTTGAATTTACTTGCTGAAATAATCATCTCTTATGACTCTGCTGAGCCCCAGCCACTATGGAGAGCCCAGGCCAACTTTTTTCTGGCCATACAGACCAGGATGTGTTTACCCAAGGCTCAGGAAAAAGATTAAATTTTTATTTTAGCTCAGAGGAGAGACCAAGGGGTCACCTTTAAGCTAAGGGTAGTATAAATAGAGGCTGAGTGGAAAGAGCAATGTACAGCCAGCCAGGGAAGGGCTCTCTCCAGGAGGAAAGCAAGGACCTCATAAACCCAAGGTTAATAGGAACAGGGTCCAGGACAGGCCCATCCTTCAGCTCCATCCATCCCAACTCTGTAGGGATGTGGGCAAGTTCATAGCTGCCTCAACCTACATATTCATGTATATTTGTGCCATGGGATACAATGGCAGAGAAAAAGCCAAAAGTTCTGCAGAACTCCTGGCCCTGAGCTTTCTCCTGCTCTTTCACTGCTGCCAAGTCTCTGTCAAAGAAACTGTGGGGAAGGAAAGAGACCTGAGGGGAAAGAGGACTGTGTGTTGGAAAATAACCCAGGTGACCAACACACACAAGGTTTGGGGGACATAAAGAAAATCAGCAGCTCAGAAAACCACCAGCAAATACTGGAATGAAACTACTTTTCACCCAGCATCCTGAGCTGTCACAAAAAAAGAAAATAGGAAGGAGGAAAAGAAAGGAGGAGGAAAAGAAAGAAAAAAAAATAAAAGAGGATGGTTTAAAGCACAGCTGGTGGCACCCAAAGCCCAAGCAAGGCTAAGTCACGGCCCTGGAGCTGCAGCACAGTCCTGCTGTTACTGAACTTGCTGTCCATCACCTGCACAATCCCTGCTTTCCTCTCCAAGGCAACACCCATCAATCTCCCAGGGATGCTCCAGGGCTTAGCAACTGTCTGAGAAGCCCCCTGGATCTCTGGTGGAGTGTCTTGCTGTGCAGCAGGATATGATGACATTTCCTCTGCTGTGTTAACAGAGCTGTCACCGCTCTCGTGCAAACACTTGCCACCTGCCGGCATGTGCTGCAGCAGCCTCCTAAGGGACCTCTGGCCTGGAGAAGCCACCCCTTGCTCTGATACCAAAGCAACTGCATGGCACAAACCACACAAAGGAGGAGGAGAGGACCAAGTGCATCCAACAAGCAACATCTCCTGCAGAAGGAAAGCCTCAGTGCTGCACGGGCTGGCGTCACTCGGCTTTGCCATCGCATGTTCTCCCACCGCGGTTTGCTAGAAGCCCAAGATTCAGTAGGAGGAGTTTGCATCTCTCTCCTTCCACTGGCACTACCTTCTTCACAGCATCTGGTGCCTAAAAACACAGGCAGGGAGCCACATGAAAGCAGGTACTGGGCAGCAGAGCAGTTGGGTCATTGCATCAGCAGCCCCGGGTTGTTTTTACGAGGAGCGCAGAGCGCACACTTGGCCGCCGCTCACCACTAGTCTCCAAGGGTAAAACGTGGAGGAGAAAGCAGCTTAGTCACCATGCTCTGGAAAAGGGTAACCTCAGCAGGGGAACAGGGCCTCTCTGCCTGGAAACATGCCTGTCAAAATAGGTTTCTCCAGTTTCCCATCTCGTTGTCCCAAGGTGGAGGGGAGAGGGCAGGATTTACTCTCCAGAAGGAAAGGGATATATTGGGATCCTTGCAGGGGTTTAGCTACGTAGCAGAGGGATGTGTCTGCATCATGAGCTCATGCTGTAGAATGTGGGACATCCATCCTCAGGCTGGAGGTGGAGATCTGGGTCCCTGAGATCCCTGAGCAGTGTCTGCATGCTGCTCCATCCACTCCACCCTTCCCAACACAGTTTATTGAGTGTAACAAGTTTTATGAAGCACTTCCAGAGACAGTTTCACACTGAAGCCCAGGCAGACATACACTGACCATCATCACAGCTTTTTCTCAGCAAAATTAAAGAAATCTTTAAATATTAAAAAAAATCCCTTATTTTTATGTAGTGGTGTGAATTATTAAGTAAAACTTCCACAGAAAAAAACCCAGCAGTGAATGACTCCATCCTTCATACACTTACAGGAAATTAAAGCCCCATTATTGGCAGTAAGTAGAGCAGAATGGTGCCTCCAGGTCTCAGTCGGCCCCCTCCCCCATCACACCATGCACATCACACCTATGGATGGTCCCTTCCCAAGAAGGGCTTAAAAAAAGCCACATGCAGATCAAAAGGAGCCATGAGCTAGGTGAACACCTTGCAGTTCAACAGCAGAGATGAGAACAAATGAACTAGCTCTGAGTTTCTGTATCCAGGGGGGGAAAAAAAACAACAACAAAAAAAATCAACCCACAAACCTCAACCCCCACCCCCCCCCTCCCCCAAACAACAAAATCCAAGGATACAGACTGCAACAAGTGTGCTCTTGGCAGAAGTTCAGAAGCCTGATGAGCTCACTGGGACCTGCTGGGAGATACACACAGCCGCTCCAGGAACACCCAAAAAATATCTGGGGTTCACCAGGTGACCTCCCACGGGAGCTGAGATTTGCTCAGATGTCCCCCCCAAGATGTGACTGGGACACTGATGGTGCTGGTCCCCTGCTGCTCAGCACCACAGGGGATGGACCCACAAACCTCAGGCGTGCCTGGGGCGTTTTGCACCTCTCCCCCCTGCTCCAGGTTACGTCAGCGTGTAAAGTCTTTCACGCTGCAATGAACTAGAATGACTGATGCCATGGCCCTGCTCCAGGCAGCTCTTTCCCAAGGACAAAAAGGCATGGGAAGGGTTTGGAGGGTAGGGAGAGAGATCCCTGGGAATAACATGGCCTGGGAGGTGGTTCCTGGTGGCTCCACCACATCTGCAAGCGTGACTAGAGCTGAATGCAGGTTACAGGGTGGAAGGGCTTTCCTTTTGCTCAAAGCAAACTTTTTGGTAGCCTGATGTTTCCAGACAGCCAGTTCAGGGAAGCTGTTAGGATGAAGATGTCCCCATCAGGAAACTCTACAAACTCTCCTCTGGGCTGACCCAAAATCATCAGTAAGCCTCTCCCCTACAATTCACATTATTTGTCTCAAATCCAACCTTAAGTCCTGACCATGCAACAGAGAAGAAAAACATCACCAGGATAGATGAGCCCTCAGCTCCTCCACCACACTATGGCCTGTATCCAGACAAGATGGGACATGGACACAAACAACTCTAGGAGGAAACCCATTCGTGGGAGTTTCAAGAGGACTCAAGAGAGCATCACCAACAACAGCTCCTGCTCACCCTACAGCCTGTGTGGTACTTTGTAGAAGAGCCATTTCCTCTGAAAGGTGCAGATCTTAGATGTTTGCAACCCACTCATCTTTGATGCACAACATGTCGCTGTGTCTACAGTGCCAGGTCACACCATGCCAATTTGGAAGAGCTGTGCCATCCTCCTAGAACTACAGGCAGAGAACAATAGCACAGGAGGACTAAGAGTTCAAAAATCCCCCAAGGTCTGATGCCACCTAAATCTCTTGTGATCACCAGCTGGTAGCTTTGGTCTTCTCTCTTCCCCCTCTTCCTCCTCACTCAGTGCATTTTGAGAGATCAGACATTTCACACCTAAGCTGATGCTGCTCTGCAAATTGGCCACCAGTGATATATCTTATTTAAAACAAAGCCCAGGGAAAGAAACCTTAATCATCCAAACAGCCAACAGCCAGTGAGGTGAACACCAGCAGAGTCGTGTTTACCGAGGGCGGGAGCCTGCCTGGGATTTCCACAGCCCTTATGCTGCTGTAGCTGCCAGTGAGCAAATGGGGCTGAGAATTTTAAAAGCTCAGGGCTGTGGTCACTGAGAAACCTGCTCATGTCCAAACCCAAACAGCAGCCAATTGGGGGCTGGGCTTTTTTGGGAACCTGGCCTTGAAGGCACAGGCAAGGACTGTCTCGTCATTTGGGGTCATGATAAATATCACACAAGGACAGTTATCCTTGTGAGGCAGAAAGTGTCCCTGGTGGGGTAAGGTCTTTAGCACAGAAATGCAAAGTGGCAGAAAGGAGGAGTAATTTGCAGAACAAAGAACACCCAAAGCACTAACAGTGGGTGAACATCACTGGAAACTTGATACTGTGCAATCAAACCATGATCTCTAGGTTCAGAGACACACAAGCACAGCAGTAACCAAGAAGCCTTTTCTCAGCCACTCAGGGAGCTCCATGCTCCCAGCAGAGTGGTTTCCCAAGCCAGCACTGCTAGGGAGGGGTGATGAGACCATGGTACCTACCGGTTTGGGGCAGTGGATGTATCTGGCAAGGCTGATGATCAAGTCATGAGTGATTGGATCCACCAGGTTTCGAAAGCTGGCGTATCGATAGAGGACATCATCCAGAGAGGTCGATTCCATTCCTAAATCCTGCAGAAAACAGGGTAAAGGGGCAGTATTAGATGTGTTACAAAGGCCAGTACTACTGTGGATCTTAAAATCAGCCCACATTGGTGGTCCCCATGAAGAAGACAGGAAGAAAGTCATTCCCTCCACCACCCAATACAAGGAAAGGACACACGAGCATGTCACCCTGTGGAAAGCTGCACTTCTGTGCTTCACCTACTCAAGAGGTGTTGGGGTTGCAGGATGAACACCCTCATGCCTCCAACAAGGCGTAAATCCACCAAGCCAAGAGCGTCCTCACAACAAGGTAAATCAAAGAGGCCTCCAGTGAACACAACAGCTTGATCAGTGTGAAACAGGAGAATAAATGCAGCATAGATGTGCTCTGGGTCTGCTGTGTATGGGGAGGAAGGAATGAGCCTGAAGGTGCAGCAAGGGAAACAGGAGGAGAAATTGGGGAGGTTGGGGAGGAAGAGTGAAGTGCTGGACAGAATCACCTCAGGAAGAGGTGGAGGCTCTGCTGTTGGAGACTGGACAAGGATGTGTCAGAAACAGTTCAGACTGAGCTGATCCTGCCCCAGGGATGGATCACAGAACTTCTGGAGTCCCCTCCAAAACTATTTTCTAAGATTTTTCAATCCTTAGACATAATAATTTGAAGAATTTTGGCAGAGAGTTCATTGTTATATTAAATGTTGGTGCACTGGGACAAGGAGGGGAAGGGTTATATATAGTGTATTCCTTTTACTTCAAATACTTTATCTTCACGATATTTTGTACCACAGCAGCAGTTAAACAAGGGACAGCACTCCTTTTAGATGAACAAGTTGCAAGGGAGGTCCATCAGCCATCCCACAGGATAACCATGTCTCCATCAAGGAGATGTGCCTTAGGTCTCATCCAACACCAGAGCTCCAGGAGAGCTGGCTTATTTTCTAGTCCTGCCTCACTGGGTGAGTTTGAGCAAGCCATTTCCCTTTTGCTTTATATTTTTAACTGGAATAAAGTAGTTTATATCTCTTTTCAAAGGCCTGCTTTCACTTTTAAAGAGTGAAGTCCAGAGGCAACCTTCTCTACTCAGTGTAAATGGGATTTAGCAAAATGAAGACCAAGGGTCCTGCTGCAATTCAGAACATTGAATTCTCCTTTGTGTAATGCATCCACCTTCCCAGAGGAGAGACACAACCACACCTACTCCAAGGCATTTACTTTCTGGATGGCCTGTAAAGACCCGGTGGGCATGGACATGCCGAGACCCACCTGCCATCCTGCCTTATGTTTTAGCAACACAGAGCCCCTACACTGTCCAACAAAGTGGAAGCAGTTGTTGAACACTGTGTAGTGGAGAAGTAACTTAGAACTGATCACCAACATTGTGAACACTTGTGTAGGAAGCCACAATCTTTGGTCCTTCAAACCCTCACTGGCAATAGAAACAGGGTCTGTAAGCTGGTGGGCTGGTCCAGCTCAGAGAGTCTGTTCCTGGTTCTTGAACCAAAACACAGCAGAAACTAGGAATCTTTTCAGCCATCCACTAAAAAAAAAAACAGGCAATGATGGTTTCCTTGTATCTCTGCCTCCACTAGCACTTAAGAAAATGACTACTGTGCCCCAAGAACAGCCAAGCTAGAGACAGACTTGTCCACAGCTGCCTGAAATGCCAAGTCCACATAGCTGGTGGCATGTGGCATTTGGCATGAAAAATGTCATAAATTTAAAACACACGTGTCTCAGGTGCGAAAAGGCCTGATGCCTGGCAGTGCCAGTTCTCCCAGGCATCAGTCATGGTGCCACCAAACCCAACTGGCCCAGCTCTACAAAGAATCTGGGGCTGAAAAGAGCTGAGCTGCATAATGGGATGAGAGCTCCAGGCAGAGGAGGAAGGAGCAACTCAAGAAACATGCATAAAGGGGAAAGTGCTCTGGTTCTCTTCTTAGGGAAGACCAACCTACTAGAGGGATGAAATATAGGAGGAGACTCTGAGGGCAAGGGGTGCTGTCAGATGGAGCCAGAGAAAGCAAAGCATGAAAGTTATTTATAAGGTGCCGGTAAGAGGAAGGTGCCATTTGGCCACATGGGAGTCTCAGTCTGGCTAAGTGACTCAAAAAAAACCCAAACAATTTAAAAGTGTCAGACACACAGCACAGAGCTGGGACAACTGTATTCACTATCAACTGGCAGTCCTTCCCAACTCCTTTTTTATTTATAATTTTGAGTAATAACTTGTTATTTTGTTGAAGATTTTGCAGGAACTTGTGCGGTGAGGACATCAGAGCATCTCACGAATGCAAATGGCACTTACCACCCACAAGGCCTGACATTTAGAAGTAATGGTTTAAAAGGAAGCCATGGCATAGAGGCATTATCTCCATTGCAGAGCTGGGCAGAGCAGTGCAGTGAGATGTTAAGGCCTGCAGAAAGGAGCCCAACCTGTGCTACAGCCCAAGCACCTCAGCTCCCAGCCCTTAAAGTATAAACAGTTTTGTGACCAAACAAGTACAAGTGCAGTAGGGTTGGATACAGCTGCTGTTGTAGGAAATTAAAAAAGCCAACATAGCAGTAAGTAAGCAGCTTTACATGGGCTAAAAATTAATAAATTTAAAAAGAGAGAGAGAAAGAAGATAATCACAGACCTGCAAAACCTCCCTTTGTACATGTACATGCAGATAAACACCATTCAGAAAAATAGAAACACAATTAATCAGCTTCAGAAATTCATGATCCTTGTCAGACCCAGGGTACAGACAAGGACAGAAACGTGGCCGAGGGTGGGACTGTCCCCTAAATCCTGGCAACATTTTGCAATGCAATCAGCTTAGGGGTGTGTGTGCCTGAAAAGCCCTCAGACAACCATCTCCTGCCAATGCCCCTGAGCTTGGCCGCTGCAGGGTTGCATTCCACAGCTCACTATTGACAGCCACACTTGCAATTTGTTAATACTTTCTGTGAAAACTTCCCTGTGTCCTGCTCCCAATGTTTCATTACAGCAAACACAAGCCAAAACCACCCTGGCACCCTGCAATAAATTGGACCCTGTCTGAGCTCAGAGATGCTCCACCCCTAATGAAGACACATTGTTTTCATGGGCTGATGCTCTGTGACTTCAGACAGGCTGAAAATTATCATCCTCACTTAAAAAGAAAATCTATTCCAGTTTAAGACACTGTCTCTAAGCAGTCAGAGGGTGCAATGCTGCAAACAAGGTGGCAAGTCTTCAATTCAATGGTTTCTTTTAGAGGCATTGCCACAGCACTGACTGAGTTAACACTGGCTTTGCTGATGCCAAACAACAAAATCCAAGGATTTTTTTAAATGTTTAAATGTTTAAGTGTTTAAAATCATTAAAAATCCCACATGTGTGGAGCTGTCCTCCCTTGCCAGGAGCACCACAAAAGCCCCAAAAACAAAGCCAACTGGGCAATGCATGCACTGGTGGTAAATATACCTAATTTGAAAAAAAAACATAGAGGCTGAACTAATTCATGATCTACTCTGCAGCTTCTGCCAAGCTGGCACTTAAAAAAGAAAGAGAAAGGACTGAGGGTATGCCCTGTGGTATGAGGGTGTGCCCTGTGGTCCTCAGGAGCAGCACTGGGATGGCCAGGAGACTATCAGCAGCAGCAACCCATCAAGGCTGCTCCAGCATGGTTGGGTTTAGTGAGGCCATAAAAAGCAATTCCTTTGTTTAAGACCATCTTACTGCGCAGACCAGGTGGGTCCAGGAGCTCAGGCTCCTTCCCAAGAAGGGAAAAAAGGGAGATGCAGAAATTGAGCAGATAATGTAGGGCAGGGAGATCCTCAAAGCGATTTTCTACTCTTCCAGGGAGAGAAACACCTCTCCTAACAGCAGTGTGAGTCTGGTTAAGCAAACAGCAAGTAAAATCTCAGTTTGGCCCGTGGCCATATGGCATCATTGGCAAACGCCACCCACTGCCGAAGGAGCTGGCTTTGGGGGCTTGGTAGAAGTAATCCTGGGCACACAGATCCCAACACACTGGGATCAAACCAGGCTTAGCATCTTGCCACTTCCCTTTAAGGATTTCAAAACTCTGTCAAATTTTCTCTTAAGCTAAAATTAAATCATAGAACCAATAAATGGGAGAATTTCTCCTCCCCTCTCTCTTGGGAGAGGTTACATTTTTCACATGAAGTATTCCCTCTTCCCTCCTGGTACACATATTTATGCACAGATGTCTTTCTCAGCTGCTCCCTAAATCTCTCTGCCACACCAGCATTGTCTCTCTTCCACCACACGTAATATTTTCAAGCCACTCAAGGCCGAAACTTGTTCAAGGCCAAGTGATGAGCTCATCTGCAATTTAATAACTTAACACCAGTTCATGCTGTCAGCAGCAAATCACGAATCACAAGCTCTGGAGAAAACGCCCAGCATCTGGCTCAAGTCACTTGGGGTTGGGTTTTTTTTCAGCATGTTTCCTTTTCCCAGGGGATCTTTACCTGGATGGCAAACACAACTTCCAGTAGGTAGGGTATAAGGGGTTAAAATTGATGGTATTTATGAGCCAGGCAGGACCAACACTTTCTTGGTGTAGGCTGGAAGGGTGTTTTTCTAGTGTGCACCCAAAGTCCTGAAGTGCTGAAATGGTTTGAGAAGGTTTGCACGTGTGCAGCAGGAGAAGAGGAATGTCCCTGCACCCCTGAGCCACCTCAGGTCCTGACACCCCCACCGGCACAGGTAGGAGGAAACAGAGAGGACACTTCAGAGCAGCACATGACAGCACATCTTCCCTCATGAGGCAGCCAGTGCTAATGCCCAACTCCTGCAGGATTTGAGATTAACGACCCAAAACAAGCAGAGAAAAATCAGGAATGCAGCAGCAACCAAAAGCGCCCCCAGGGTTTGAGGGCATCAAAAAGCACCGGGAAGAAACCACTGACCCTCATGTTGGGCAGTTCTCTGCAACATGAGTTGCTGCCCCTCACTCAGTCTCTTACCATGTCCCTACTGCTGAGCACACCAGCTGAAGTCCTGCTCTGCCAGGCAAGACTAAGGAACAGGGAGAGAACATCACTTTGAGACTCAGTAGAAAAGCCAAGTGTCTTGCTCAATTCCCTTTGCTGCCCATCCTCCCTGCTGTCAGCAGCCATCCAGCAGAAAAAAGTAACACCCCCCTCCACGGCAGCCAGTGATAGAAACTTCCCAGCTACAGCCACACAGGAGAACCCAACTATTTTGGAAAAACACCGAGTCCGGTCACAGTCAGTCCCGCAGCCTCACAGAGCTGGTGCTGTGCTTGATGCTTTCTTCAACCTGAGTCCCTTCTGCAAGCAACAAGCACAGAAACAGCTCTTCCACCCAAAAAACAGCCCAAACTCAGGGGCCACCACTGACTTCCCCAGGGCAGCACTGCCCAAGCGATGCCATCCTAGTGAATAAGGAAAAACAAATGCAAAGCATTTGGGAGCTGTACCCCCATGGCTTACTCTTTCCTAGCACTTGCTAAAACAATTTGTTATCCTCCTTCTGCTGCCTGTCAAAAACTGCTGTGCAATACCTAACAGCCAACTGACTGGCTTTTGAAGCTCCAAGTTGTGCTTCCTGAGATGCAGTATCATGTAACAGTCTCCTAAGCCACAAGGAACCATAAACAATGGAAGTCAAGCCCGTTTTCACTTATTAAACTATTTATCACTGCAAACTGAATTGCAATTAGAGGAAAATTTAGCAGGTCTATGTGAGAAGTCATATGACAAAGCAGGCTTTGCTGTGGCTGCTTTCATTAACACAGAGTGAACACAGTTACCAGCTGCCCAAATGGGGTTACCATGTAAAATACCACCCCGAGCTCTTACAGTCACATCTGCTCATAAATATCCCAATAGCTGTTTTTTTGGCCAGCACCTCTCCCAAAACTTTTTCTTATCACCACTACCAGCCAGGGCAGCATAATGAATTTCCAAGCAGAGAGGTTGGTATTATAAACAAGGGTTGGGCATGAAGGAAGAGAAGGATTAATATTGTGGCCAATCAATCATCTGCAGCAACTTCTCTGGGAAAGATGACTTCAGGAGGTGAGCATTAGCAATGCAGTGGTTCAGGCCAGCTCAGAGAGACAAGTACATGCTATGTGACTCAACAGTGAGCACTGTGTGGGTTGCTCAAAGGCAATGGGGTTGGTTTTCTTGATGAAGGACATATTTAGATGCCCAACCACCACACCTTGCAAAGTAACCCCTTGAAAACAACCAAACAAAATATTTCTTGCCTTTGATCTCTAGGATGTTTGACTTCATCACAAATCCTCCAATATTTGGTTGACTTATGAGGTTAGTAAAACTGTAAAGCTTGGTATCTATGGATTTGCCAGCTGCAATTGGCCATGGCCAGCCAGATTCCAGGATCAGCCTCCACTTGTTTTGCACGTGATGAGCCCTTCAGTGTTTGCTTCACAGCTAAGATGTTTGGTGCTGCTTTGCCTTCCTATGAGATAAGACCATGTGGAAGTGCACTGCTGGAAAGATTATCTGTCCAATATATTTACTGCAGCCCAACAGCTCTGGTCATATTTGTACAACTCCTATAAACCACATGTTTATACATTGCAATAAGGTGTTTTACACATACAATAAACAGCTTAATTCTTAAGTGGGCATCCTGAGGAAACGAGGCTGAAACAGCCACTCTGTCCACCCACCTTTGCTTCCCCAAACAGCTTTTTAACACAGGAACCAATTTCATATGTTGAGAGAGGAGTAAAGCATCTGAAGAGTAACAACATTCCAACAGGTTTGGGAAAAAAACACCTCAGCAAAGATGCCCAAGTTTGCACCTTCAAGAGGGTGGGCAGCACTTGGCAGCCATGCGTGACTCGGATGTGACTAGGCAGCTGGCAGTGGGACCAGTATGCCTGGATGAGACATTCTGGGAAACTCCAAACAAACCAGCAAGTACTGCCACAAACTTCTATGTCTAACCCACCAGAATGGTGCAAAAACAGTGTTTAAATATGCGGGATATTTTCCATTTAACAGAGTTAATATTGGTTTGAAACCAACGATTGCTCATTCAAGCCTCAAGTGAGGTTGCAGTTAGAGTCAGTGTTTCAGGGAAGAAGTAAACATTTCCCTGGCAGATTGACTCAAATAATAAATGGTGGCAGCTTGAACCCCCTCCAGGAGGCTGGAATTATAGAAACTCAGAGAGATGGATTAATGGGCAGAGATAGGATGCCGCCATCCGGATAATAAACAACAGCGAATAGGAGATTTGCAGGAGAATGCACTGTGTTTATTTTAAACTGTGAGGCAAATGCAATTACCCCAACTGGAGTTTGGCCAGACCACAGCTAACAGACTTCCTCAGAAATGTGCCTGTGGATAGTTAACGAGAAGACACAGCCTCAGCTCCCCATCCCATCTTGATCTACAGAGCCACCACGACCCCAGTGAGGAAAAACCTTGGAAACACCATCTAGGGAAGGTGACTCCAGGATTTGCTTTGAACAATTAAAACAATTTAGATCCATCACTGCTTTTAACACAAAAAAAGTGTTTGTCTTAAGCTGGTATAACATTATTCAAATGTCCCTTCTAGACCAGCAGGAGCTGCCTGCCTCTTGGTTTCCCATCCAACCCAGTGCATCAATCTAGGGTTGTGGCTCCAAACCCAAGCCAGGATCCTGCTGGCCACATAGAGCCTGCAGCATATGGCAGCTGGTGGGACTTGTTCCTTATTCCTCCAGCTCCCCAGATGGATGGGTGGCAGCTGTGATATCCCAGCAGTCTCAGCCCCATGGCACAAGAGTTTCTTTTGCTCTGCACCAGAACACTCCCAGGGAGAGTAATCCCCCATGGTTTTCCTTCTGCAAAGGAAAGACAGGAGCCAAAAAAGTCATAGATCTAAGGGCAAGACATGGAGGAGGCTGTGAGCAAACACACTGGTCTCCCCAGTTTGCAGACAGTTGAGCACAAACACCAAAGAGCCACTCTCAAGGCCTCCTCACCTCCTGCTAGCCAACTACATATTACATGGCTAAAACCCAAAAAAAAAGGTCAATGCATCAACCCTGCAAGACATCCACCATATTAACTCCGCTCTTGCTCCCATTAACAACTCCACAGTGAAGCATCAAAAGAAAATATGACAAATGTAATCAAGCATCTGCCATTTCCATCCCCATGTGTCTGCTCAAAGTGCTTGCTGGAGCAAGATGTCAGCTGGAACATCCAAACCACAGGTCAGAAGCAGAACTTCAATTTATCATCCTTTTTGCTCTGTGATCAGTGCCTTGGACTATTAAAGGCAGTAGGGGTTACACAGGGACTCCTGCCCCAGCATAAATCAGTGGCTGATCCCCCAGATGAAGGCTATGCACCTCCCCTCACCCCCACCATCCCACATGCAAAAAAATTACTTCTTTGCCCCTTAAAAAAAATTAATTGAATCGAGATCTCTGTCAGAAAATTCACAGGACAGGGCACATCTCATCTCCTGTCAGGTAAGGACCCAGGCTCGTCACCTAAGCTCGGTCTACTGTCACTTCCTATGAAGATGATGATTCATCCTATTCTCAGCCAGCTGGGCTGAGTCAGTCTCTGGATGTGGCTGTCTCCACCAGTTATCTGCCAAGAAAAGCCCCTCTAATTAGCTTATCCTAGACATTTAATGTTTAGGCAACCGGAGCAGCAAAATGCCACTCACACTGCTCTCACCTTTGTTTCCCAGCACAGCAAGCACAGAGCTCTACGTGGCTTTCATACCCACTCTTCCAGCCAAAGAACAGCCCCATCTGGTTTGCAGCTGATCATCCATCAATACCAGCTACATTTTAAAGTCTTGCTTTAGGCTCCCACTGGTGTGTTGGAGATCAGTCAACCCCGGTCCTGAGAAGGTGACAGTAGATGCCTTATGGGCACTGAAGACTTTTATTTGTGCATGCAGATATCGTGCCATGTGCTCACATGCACCAAACAGTCATGCAGATCTTGGTAATGAGTATTTATGGGAACATGCACACACACAAAAAAAAAGGCACCACCGAGATCCTTGCGGGAAAAGGGAAGAGGTTTCCAAACAGAAGACGACGCTGTCAGATGGGGAGGAATCACTTGCTTTCCTAATTTCCACTGCCTGTTGGAGACAGCCCTGATGTCTGGGCACACAATGAGTGAGTGATTCCTGATACAAGAGCAGCATTCACAATCACACATCCTCCCCTGGTTGGAATTACAGCCGGCTCTCCCGGCACACGCTGCAGTTGATGGGAGCTCTTGGAGCGACACGGAGTCTATAAGCACTTCATGCAATCTGCTCCTTATTCCCCACCACTGCATTTCATTAACAGTAACGAGCCAAACAACCTGGCACTACACAGCCCTGCAGATAGCTCTAAGGGAAAAAAAAAAAAAAAAAGTAAAAAAAATCTTTATTTAGGTTGCCCAACCTTAATAATGAATCAAAAGGGCAACAAGGCTTGGGCAACTGTGCTGTCTGTCCATCCTTCCACCTACCACCCAGGTAACTGCACCAGATGTTACACTATGGGAAAGAGGCAAAAGTCTCAAAGGTAATTAAGGTCCTGTAAGCTTTGGGGAATCAGTGTCAAGGGAAGGAAGAGATTGCAGCAAGGGAAGGACTCAGACTTGGCTGTGGTACACCCCACGCAGCAGCAGACAGATGGACAGAATCACAGAGTTGTAGGGGTTGGAAGGGACCTCGAGAGATTGAGTCCAACCCCCCTGCCAAAGCAGGTTCCCCAGGAGGACAGACTGTCCTCAGCTGCCATCAGGGTTGCCCAGCCAAGACCTCAAGGAGGACACTGGGAGAAGGTGGATTTTCCTAGGTCTGAGGTTTGGCTGATGTGATGGACAACCAAGAATAGCCTGCAGGAAAGCCACCCTCAGCTAAACCTGTACTGGGGACCATCCTCTTTTCTTATCAAAGAGGGAAGAAGGAGTCCTCACCTCTCACCACACCCTGCTCTAACCCAGCCACTGTCTCCAGGTTGCCCTTTCTTCACAGACTAACACAGCACAGCACGAGCTGCCTGGCCCTGGCGTTAGCTCTGCCCAGCCAGCCCCCAGTTAGCGGGAGGATTTAATACCTTGGCCCACTTGATTCCCATCCCCTGTTCCCAGCAGCTGCCACCAGGAGAGGAGCAGGTCAGCATGGGTCTCCTGATGTACAACAGTGCAGTCTTGCCAGCCAGGTGGAAAGCTCTCTCAGAGCACAGTGTAACCAGATGCAGCCAAGTACAGAAGGAACCACAAATCACGGCTGAAAAGTCACATTTGCTTTCCCACCCATTCAAAATGCTGCTTTCTGAAGATCTCCCCTCTTCTCCTCACCCACGAGAGCTGGTGCGATCCAGTGATGGAAAAAGAAACCTGATGATTCCAGTGGATCAATCAGGGCTGTGTTAGCTGTGCTGCCAAAAGCACTGGGATGGGGATTATCCACACCTCTGTGACACAGGGGGTTGTTCTGCTGAGCAGCGAGCACACAGCCGGCCACGTGGAAACACTCCCACGTCATCCCAAGCACCAAAATTCCCAGACACTTCCCAGAACCTGCAGCATCAATAATGATGTTGTCATATCACTGGGAAGCCTCCTGGACCCGCCCACCCCAGTGCCCAAAAGTAATCAATCTGTTACTGCAGATACAATAAGACCTTGCAATCCAATAACTGTTATCTAAACCCTGGTTTCACTCCCAAGCCCTGGGTTGATTATTATTGCATTAGCTATGGAGGGATGTATTGTAACTGCTGGGTGAATGCTAAGCTCTACTTCAAAGAGACTGAATTTCAGCAGTGGAAGACTATACAAATGCTTTGACAATTGCTTTGGGATCTTTCAGAATAAACAGGTGCTAGAATGAAATCTAGCATCTTATTAATATAGGCATTAGTAAAATAAGGGTCAATGATTCCTCAACAGAGCTCTTCTCCAGAGTGGGTTATTCAAGGGAAGTAATTTAAGACATCTGAGAGAGAGAGAAATATTCAATTAACTCTTTAAACCGGCTGCCACAGAATAACTTGAACATTACAAACAGATCATTTAAATTAACAAAATGCAGCTGACTCAAATGAGAACATGTCAAGGTTTGTTTTGGAGCCATTTATACCACTGCAGGAACCTGAGTCAGAGAAGCACAGGGACAGAAATGGGTTTGGATAGCTTGTGGTCAGGGAAGAGCCAGATGCCACAGTGTGCACCCCTGGCATCCCCCAAAGCACACTACATACATCCCCCCAACGCACTGCCATGCTCTCGGGCTGCCATCGGTACCTCTGGATGGCAAACACACAGCTCAACCACAAAATCAACCAAACCCACATCCCAGCAGGCCAGGCAACAGGTGTGCTCCTCTCCCACCTTAGCCCAAGCTCCTTCTCAAGGGCCCTGATGGGTCCATCACACAGGAGGAGAAGCAGGAGCAACACCACAGTGCTGATCCCCTTCCCAGTGTTGTCAGCCCCAAGCAGAGGCTGAGCACCACCAGCCACTCGCTCCTCTGTGTGAGGGGAGAAAGCAGANAGCCCAGGCCAACTCAGCTCACCTGTGCTGGGTGCTTGGAAAAGAGCCCAGGCCAACTCAGCTCACCTGTGCTGGGTGCTTGGAAAAGAGCCCAGGCCAACTCAGCTCACCTGTGCTGGGTGCTTGGATAAATCCACTCTGTCCTGTCCAGAACCAGGACACCCAGGCACCCCATGTTGGTCCTGTTACAGCCCCAAGGCTTTGCACCCTACCTCATTCTTTCCAAAACCAGAGTTCTGTCTTCTTTGCTTCCCCCATCCTCAAATGCATCACATCAACAGCACTGGCATCTCCACACTGGCCACTTCTAAGTACCAACCGCCTGAAAGCACCTGAAGAAGAATTCTTGATTCCCTGATCCACAACAAGTCTTCTCATCTCAGTGTTGGTTTGCAAGCACACAGACATCTGAAATCTGGGTATATCATCAGTTTTCTATCAGCAAATAGCACAGAGTTATCCTTTGCAGCTACCTTGCTGCACTTAACACAAGACTCAGGCTATGTATTCCTGCAAGAAGACACATAATAGAGATTTATACTGTAAAACCTTATGGGACAACAATATACAGGTAGATTTTAGCTCAAAGCAAGAGATGACAAAATAGTGTTGCACTCAACATTGAAATAAAACCTCCCTGCTGCTTTTTTTCCATTAAGACTCATCCTGGTTAACAACAGCCTATTCCAAGGATGAAGCCTCTTTCTACACTTGGTATCTTCTCAACAGTTAAAAGAGGCTTCCAGCAAAGAAAAAAAACAAACAAATCCCACAGCACCAAACTCATTCTCTTACTTAAGACAGAGCAATGGGAATGGAATAAAAATAAAGGTTTTCACAGCTTCTAACGCCTTGCCAAGGCGGCCAGTAATTAATATGGACAACATGAATTTAAATTCTTTCATTTGCAAATCCAGCATCACAGTTAATCTCAAGCATGGACAAAGTCCATTAATAAAGCAGATTCATGTAATGGGATTCAAAGCAATGGCAAATCAATACATAACACACTTGTATGCTAGAATAATCTATGCTTTGCATAATAATCGTGGTAACTGCAATGCTGTGTATTTATATGGAGACACATTCAAGACCAGCCCAGGCCACCTAATGAGCTTGGTGGGGTCTGTTTCTCCTGAGGCCTGCACTGTGAATGAATGGCTGCTGAAGAACTACCCAGTAAGAAAACCAGATAAATATGTGCACAAAGCAGGGGGGGAGAAATCAGGGAGTGTGCTATTTAACCCAGAGGGCTGGCACTAACTTCACCCAAAAAAACGGGAAAAGAATGTATTATGTGCCACTGCACCCTTGTGATTGTGACAAAAATCAGGCTTTCATTGCTGAATGGAGATGCACACCCATGCTTACCACCCAGTGTGTTCCCAAAGCCATGCAGAGGGCAGGGGTTGTCCTACCAGTGTAGAGAAGGGACAAACTCCTCAGCATTCCCACCTAGGGGTATCATCTCCTTTTCTGATGAACTCGTAATGAAGACTGTGAAAGTGTTTTTTTTTTGCAGGAGCTGTTCCTAAAACCATGAGACACCAAGGTGATGCACAACACAAGAGCCCTGTTCTCCAGGAGGTGCCTGAAGCTCCTCAGCTGCTGGTGGAACCTCTGCCCTCCCCCACCGCAGGCTCTGCATTTACTGTGACCTCAGCTCATCCACTTTCACTTAACCACTGCCCCGCTGATCATCTTGGATGCCTCAAAGCCCCTGTGAGGTATGTGCAGAGTCTTGCCCTGAACAAACCCAAGGAACTGAGCCTGAACAAGCTCAACCCACATCCCCAGACTCATTCACTACTGCCTTCTGCCTTTAACCTCCACACTTGCCAACACCTTTAGCCGGGAGGCCACAGCTCTGCTCCCCTCCTTCTCCTTTGGGATATCTTATCTCAAGCTTGCCAAGTCAGAAAACCACTTAAATACCTGATTAACTACAAGCACATGTTTAAGTCCCGCTGAAGCCAAAGGGCTTTGATTAGCAGAGCACTTAAACCAGATTTTTACTAAGCAAAACTTCTCCACCACTACCCTCTCCACCCCAGCTCCTTCACTGAGGCACAGGGTACAACTTGAGAAGCGTGGGCCAGGACAAACACAGCCATCAGCTTGCCAGAGTGAATGAAATGCATTCTGAAGTCAGCAGAAGAGCATGCAGCACAAAAGCAGGCTTGAGGCCCCAGAGATGCAGGTGATTTGCAGGCTGGGCTGGGCTGAGGAGCTCTCTGCCCTGTGAGAGCCACTGCACTAACTCGCCAGCAAACATTTCCAGTAAGTGCTAAGATCCTCCTCTTCGTTTCACCACACACTGCAGAAGGGATGAGGGTGGTGGCTTCGAGGGATGTGATTAACCCACATGTGGCAGGAGATCCCTGCACTTAGCCAAGAACTGAAATTCATCCCAGGTTTCGCATGTGGTGACAAACAGATGCAGACAATCATCGAAAGTGATAGGTTGGAAAGGACCTTTAAAGACCATCTAGTCCAACCTCCCTGCAGTAAGCAGGGGCATCTTCACTAGATCAGGCTGCTCAGAGGGCATGATTTGCCCTCTGGGATTTAAGCATGATTACCCATCATGCCTGACCTTGAATGTCTTCAGGGATGGGGCCTCCACCACCTCTCCGGGCAACCTGTGCCACTGATCCACCACCTTCACAGTGAAGAATGTGTTCCACACCTCTTGCTCTACTTACAGACTTTGGGACCTCTACAAGGTGGAAGAAGTGCTTTGTGCACCCCCAAACCCATAGCAGCACCCCCAAGCCAGGCAGGCTGAGGGGCACCAGGAGAAGCAAGCACTTCCCTCCTGCCTGCCCGAGGACTTGCCTCCTACTTGGAAAGGCAGCAGAGTATCTTGTTCAGCAATAAAAGGTGTCAAAGCCCATCTCCTCCCCAATTAAAAAAGGAAACATTTCTGCTTTGTTTCACAGTCAGGGCCATTACACTGCTCTCCCTGATAACAGATTTCCCAGTGAAGATGCTGGCGGTGTGCACCAAATGAACTCGGGGTGAACCTAGACAGAAAACATACCTTTGCCCAGGCAGCTCCCTTGAAGGAAATTCAGCAGGTGATGGTTCTGTGGTGGTGCAATGCCTAGCAGATGACAGCACGCTATCAGCTGACACTTGCACGTGATGCTACCCACACTTTGCAGGAGGCAGCTTCACCAAAAATCCCCTCCTTGCACTGCTGAGTCACGCCAGAGCTCGTGGCTTCCAGCCGTTTGCAGGGCAGATTTCAGAACAGGCTTTTACTTCTTGTAGTTCCCAACCTCATTTAGGAGTTTCCTTCCACCAGTAGCTTCTACCAAAGCTCCGCTGTTAGGGCAAGATGGGGACCAAGACCACCAGTTGGTCCCAGTAACAAGGCAGAAGGCAGTTCTAGAGGGTTACAACGGTGGGATTGCTGTTCTCGTGTCAGCTCCTGTTCTGTTTTCACACCCATGGGAACACAGCTGAGCTCCAAGCACTGAGGGTAAAAGCCTTGACTTGCCTAGGTGGTTCTCACAAGTTTAGTACAGTCCAAGAACCCAAAACACAGGAAGAAAAGCAGTGTCAGCAGTGAGCTGTGGCTCATGGTGCTCCATTGAGCTGCACCAAGTGAGGTCCAACATGCCCTTCATGTGTCTCTTCCTCCTCCACCTGGGACTGATCTGCATCTCTCAAATGCCCAGCTCTACACAGATGGGTTCTCTCATGAGGAAAGTAGAGTCTCTGCACCAGAGTCATGTTTGCACAGAACAGGCACTGCTGACTCCACTATTATACATCCCATCTGGAACCTACCAAAGCAGAAGGTTCCACTGAGGGAAGAAGGTGCCCACCAGGCTCCAGGGCACCTCCTTCTTGGAGAGGAAGAGTGAGAGATGAAAGGATGAAATGGTAGCTAGTGCTTCCCTCTGTAATTTTTTTAAAAATGGGTTTTCTTTCAGATAGAAGAGCCTGTGCTTCCAACAAAGATGCCAACACAAACCTCCACAGGATGGTTCTGGGATAAAGGCCTGTAGCATCATGTCTGCTCAGGGCAACCCTCGGGTCCTTCATCTTAACACTCTGTAGTCTTCATCCCCAGAGAGGCAAAGAGTTTTTTTCAGTTACCCAACACTACTACCCACACCAACACACACCAGCCTCTGGGGCAGGTGTCCCCATGGCTCACGCTGGCTTGTTCACTGTAAGAAGCCAATTTCTGGAGGGGTTTTGGTGCCTGGAAAACTCACCTAGTTCTGCTCATGTCTCCTGCAGGGACAGCCCATACACAATCCTTGGAGGAACATCAGCAAAGCACCCAGTAAGAAAAGCCTCTGTCTCCATGTCCTGGGTGACTTCCCTATTTCCTTAGAATGTGACACCACCCCAGGAAGCATCCCCAGACAGAAGAAAGGCCAGAATTACCAGCAGTAAGAGAGTCCCTCAGCCTTCTCTGCGGGTGGTTGAACCTTCCTGTGAAAATTAAACTAGGCCCCATGAAATGCTACGGCCAAATAATATTTCCACAGGTGCTAGAACAGTCTTTGGCTTGAAATTCTCACCACATCTCTGACATTACAAGCCAGGAGCATTTATTTTTCCAACTTCAAAATAGCCAACACTAATATTTTTGACCACCAGTTTCTCCTGAAGTTAAGAGCAGAGAAAGAAGAACCCTAAAAACTTTCAGGATGCAGGACCAACTTCTCAATACCGTTTTCCAGATACAACTGCAGAGCTGAATAATTGCTGAAACCTGATGCAAGATGATGAGCTGAGCAAGAGCAAAGCCAGGATGAGGTCATAGTGCAGCCTTATCCACCATCGAGCCAAGCTTTCCCTTCCCAGCTATGGTCCCACCGAGACATCCACAACCCTGGCCTGAAATTCTTCAGCTGGCCATGAAACAGCTGATTCCAATATCAAGACAGCACTAAGACATGACTAATAAGAGTCACTGGACTGGTTTCCAAGTGTAGAAGCATCTGGCCTATGGTGAACCACCTACAGTCTCACACGTGAGATGTGGGTAAACCAGGACACTTGCAATGAAGTGGCATTTCACACACAGTACCACCAATTGTGGTACTTGTGACCATTTTGCCCCCAAGAAACACCTAGGAATCATGCTTAATGAATGACTCCTTCTCATGACATTAAACAAGAAGAAAAAAACTCCTCATTTCTCTCCGAAGATGCCACCGGCTGACCCAAATCAGAAGTAGAGAAGGCTGGAAAAAAAACTACTTCTGAGGGCCACAGGCTGACAAGCAGACTCAGACCTGTTATTGCTTTCCTTTTTCCTCCTTATTGTTCCTGACATGCATGTTCAGAGATACCCAGCAGGTGCCCCCAGTCTTCCTCGCAGCTCTGCCACCTCCAGACACCACCACCCCTGTTCTGGGGACTTTCCCTGCTCCAGCAGACACTCCCCTTCCTCTTTACCAGAGGGATGCTCAGCCTTTCTGCACCTCCATCCCCTCTGCAAAGCATGTAGGACAGACACTTTCCCCTGTGATGTGGGTTTGGAAGGGTGATGAAGGCAGAGACTTTGAGGTGCCCAGCTGCTGCAAGAGGGTACCCACAAGACCCCATCTGCTCACTTCCCAAGGGTGATGCACCTTTGGTTCTCTTCTATTAGATCTCAGCCCTTGCAAACCCTTTCAGCCAAGGTGATCTCACCCACAAACCATCCCCTTTTGTTTCACCAAGGGCTTTCTGCTGATCTCTGCTTGGGGATGAGCACAGCCCACCAGCATCAGACAGCAAAGCCACATCTCTCCCCACAACTTCTGATGGCTTCCCCTTTCATCACTACCTCTGTTCCACACTTAGCTGCCATAGCAGTGACAGCTGGGTCACACCAAAGCAGCATGTACAATGCACACACACAGCAGAATCTCCTAACCTCAAAGTCCTACTCCAGAACCCAACCACAAACCCAAATTTTCCTTTTTACTTCTTCCTTTTGCTTTGTGCAACTCATTGCATCTAATTAACAGCACAGCCTGGAGCATCTGAGCTGCAAGTCAGCCCTGAGGCACCCTGATGGCTCATGAATAGGTCAGTCACAGATGAAGTATCTGGAGATGGAGCTTGGTCAGCCTTGGCTCCCACCAAGACCTTGCAGGTGATGCTCAGCAGCAAGATGCCATTCTCATCCTCCTGCAATCCACCGAGGCAGCACTGTGAAGTGACCCAAACCTGCAGGAACAGCACTTTATTTCTGCCTTAGATTGTTTAAGGATTCTGTATTTTTACTCCAGCACTGTCTCCTCTGAAGGGAGGGCACGTAAGCAAACACAAGTCCTTCTAGAAAAGACAGTTGATTTACACAGTGAGGCAACACTAACAGAGGATTTATACAAAATGTCTTGCAGGAGAGGAGTTCAGCTTATTTATTTGCTTTGTGTTGGTGGAGGATAGCAGCTGATGGGAAAGAGATAAAAGCATCCCAAGCAGAAGTTTCTTGCCACATTTCAGGGAGTCCATCTCATCAGAAAACTACTTTACATCTGTTTGAAGAGGGATGGAGCAGTTCACCGGAGCCAAACCTTGCGCTGGTGCAGACACACTGACCCCGTCATCTGAACAGTGCCAAATTCTCCACCCTCCTCCTCTGGACAGCAACAGGGTGGGAAAGAAAACCAGCCCCAAGCCATGCAGGACCTCAGAAACAACACTGGTGCCGTTTCTTTGTTTGGGGTTCAGCATATCTACCATACAGGCCAGTGTATGTTGTGGAAAGTAAACCCATGGTATGGTGACAGCAGCCGTTCCCCACGCAGGAGCGGTGACCTGATGTGCTGGATGCCACAACACACAGTCACACATTGCTGATGATGCACCCAGGGTGGTTACAGAGATGTACATCTCTTAAAAGCTGGGACGTGACAGAGTCCCAGCAGCTCTCAGCACTGCTGACACCCTCATCCCAAAGCAGTAAGGGAAGAGAGAAGAAATGCCTCTTCTGGCATGTATCCGTGGAAAGGTCTGGATTTTTATACTCAAAAAGGAGATGTCAGAAAGCAGATGTTGTGCACTCAGAGTTCAAAGACACCTTTTTCCCCTGCTCAAGCCAAAGCAATGAAATAACTCAGCTGAATCCTAAAAGCACACTCGTGCTACCAAGTCCCAGGGAAGAGGAGCTTTCCCTAAGGAACATCCCTCCACACCCCGATGGATGTGGATCCCACGTTCGCTCCTTCACGCAGGGAAACCACAACACAGAGAACTTAAAAACACAGAGCCCCTGGCAGCACCATGTGGGGCTACACCACCCTGTGGGGACCAGCACTGTCCCTTGTTTTGGTCAGAAACAGCGTTTTCACCCATGTCCATCAAGCACTCACGTGGGTCAGGGGTCTCTCCCAACCCCATTACAACACAGACATCACAGCCTCATCACAAACACCACTGCAGAGACGCAGGAGGATCCTGTCTGCATCACCCACGCTGGTGATGCTCAGTGGGTTCAAGGGCACTTAGGTAGATACATTCAAGACCCATCCAGACACCAACCTGTGTGACCTCCTCTAGGGAACCTGCTTTGGCAGGGGGGTTGGACTCCATGATCTCTGGAGGTCCCTTCCAACCCCTACAACTCTGTGTGATTCTGTGGTTAAGAGCCACACTTGTAATCTGAAGAGAGGATGAAAAGCGCAGCCTCGTGCTCAGCGAGAGCAGGATGAAAGGGCAGCAGACATGGCTCCATACCCACAATAATCATCTCCCCCCCAAAGCTATCAAGTGCAGCCCACTGTTCAGACCAGCTCCATAAATTGCAGCCCTCCACTATCCTGTAATTCCCATTATACAGCCTGACAGGTTGGTAATGGCACACATAATAATATATTGATTTTGGCTGCTATATGAGAGGCTGCCAGGCAGCCCGAGGAAGGGAATTGCCAAGATGAGGGTTTCCTCTCGAAACACCCTCAGAAAAATGGGATGCTGATTGGGAAGGTAATGGATGAGACCATCAGTTGGGGCAAATTTGCTCCACCTTTTGCAGGGTGCTCCAAAAGTTTCCCATCTTCCCACCCCTAGAGTTAATCAGTGCTGTGATTCTCACCACAAAGAACTCTTGCCCCTGTCTTACAGGAATGTGCAATTGAAGAAAAGATTTGGGGGACTGAAGGGAAGAAATTAAGTATTTCCCATGCTTTCCCCTATGGTTGTTTTGTGTCCAGCACAAGATTTTTAACCACTAGGTAGAGTGGAGGCTGCTCTGGGTTGGGATTTGCTCAGGGTTATTTGGCTCAGAGGGAAGAAGCTTGGAAAGTAAAACTCTTTCTTGAAGAATTTCATAGTAACTTCAGGGAATTTGGATGCTCCTCTGAGAACCCACCTTGGCAGGCACCTCCAAACTGGGGGGTAGGCAAGGTACAGCAGCTACAGGGCTGAGATCCTCCCAGATGGCCCAGTCTCTTCTGAGAAACCCAATGGTAAAGGCACTTGGCTCATCAAAGAGATTAATGAATGCTCAACCTTGCTACGGAAGAGTTGAGGAATGGATTGTACAAGGATTCAATTAAATTACATTAAAGTTCAATTAATACTGCTATTTAAAATAGCTTTAAATATTAAATACATTTATTTTAAAACACTCACTTCAAACAAGCAATTTCAGGTGATGAAACCTGAAACCTATGGCTGTGCTTAATATTAAACAGCTCTTGTGAGGTAAGCAGGACACCCGGCCGCCAAAGCTGTAAGGAAACAGCACCAGAGAAGACTCAAGTACAAACAGCTCTTGTGGGAGCCTGGTTCTCTCACAAGACAACATCTTCATTTCAGTTAATTCACCTAGTCCCACTCAATGCTTAACTGCAACAAGTCAATGACCAAATCAGGGGACAAGGAAGAAACACATGTTTTCCAATCTGCAAGTAAACATACAACCTGAGATGCCAAGATCATTAATTCTGGTGACCAGAAGTGTAAGTCCTTATTACAATTAATACTCCAGTTAATGAACCAACTGCTTTTAAATGTAAAGTGTGTTTTGAGATGTTTACTTTGTCTGGCCTACACAGCCAGTGTATTTTGAGTTTATTAACTGATCAAGTAACACTAAAATACTAGTTTTCTCGATTTTAAACTCCTGTTTTCATTTCCATGTAACTTGAATCAGACATACAAAATAAATAAGTAGATCGTGTAAACCCGAAATTCACTGTTTCCCAACAGAATAAAAACATACAAAGTTAATCACCCAGCCAAACAGCTGCCTAAATAAACGCCCCCAGATACACCAGGCTCCTTGCTCTGAAAAGGAAGTATCCAATTACACCAAGCAGAAGCAGCTTTTTACAACCAAACAGGAAAACATCATCTTTCACAAAGAATGACAAAAAAAAAATAAAATCCTACCCACAGGAAAACAAAACAAAACAAAAAAAAAAACCAAACCCACTGCTTAAATCAAGATTCCCTCCTTGCTGGTTTTGGCTGCGGTCACTGCCATGGACACAGGTTGTTCACACCCACAACCCAAACTGCTTTGTGCTTTCCACCTCAGTCCAGGAAGCCTACAGCAGCCATTGGAAGTGAGATTTTTCCCAGATCTCATCTTCTTCCAGTCTTGGAGTGGGGAGAGTTGTATCCATAGGGACACAAATACAGGAATATATGAATGAACATCGGAATCACTCAGGGCTTTGCAAGCTCTACCTGCCACCATGGGTCAACAGGGACCTTCGGAGAAGGGACCATCATGGACAGGCTTGAGTCCTGCAGAGATTTGTGCTTTGCCATCCTGATTTTGTTGAGGTCAGGCTGACATAGGGCCAGGGGCTTATTCAACACAAGCAAACTCCACGGTAGATGCTGCAGCAGATACAACACAACCCTTGTACATGGGAGTTGTGGCTCTGCCCCATTGTACTCTTTTCCCTTTCAGGATGGCATCCTCAGCTCCAAGCACTCCCCATCACACAGGACTCCCTCAACCTCCTGCTTTCCACTAGCCACTGAAGGTTGGGATGCCCCAAATTATGGTCAGAGAGAGGGTGCCAGTCTCCACCACATGCTCCATGGGATCAGCTCTGCAGGCAGGGTGGGAATGGGGAGAGACACCTCACACAATAAGGGCTCAGCCCATCTCCAACTAAAATAACCACTTCCCACCACAGGCTGCAGAAGACTGAGGGCACATCTGATCTCCTTCCTCAGCAGAGTTTGCTCTCCCCTGCTGGGATTTAATTGCTGTGCCAAAAAGATCTGCCTGACCTTGGGGAAGATGGGGGCGAAGGAACAGCTCTGCAGAATGAGATGGTAATTAATTGCTCACCAGCTCCCTGCCATTCCCCTGTGCAGGCTCAGTTTAAGCATCCCCAGGGACAGAGTCAGATCTGGGGGCGTTTCCCAGCACATTTAACAGACGGGAGATGAGGTGCTCAGGGAGATGGTTTAGGAGAGGACAGGGACGCCTGGACTCGATCTTAAAGGTTTTTTCCAACCTCTTCATTCTGTGATCCCCTGCACTTGAGGGTCCTGCTCAGAGTACCGACTGGTTTGATGGACTCTAATTAATCAGTGTTCATTTCCACTCCATTGCTATTAGAAGTTTAGGGACAGTGCCTTAGAAGGAACTCTTGTGCAACACGTGAATGCAATCCCCTGGCCCCCATGAGCACACCCACAAACATTGCAAAACCTCACAGTGACAGGCAGGCAGGGCAGGAGCAGGTCTGCAGCAAAGCAGCCCTGGAAATGCTGCTCCTATTTCCCAAAAACCACCCTGGAAGGGAAAGGGAATGTTACAGGATAGAAAGCAGCAGCTTGGTCTACCACCTGCATGAAGCACGCCTCAGGGAAACACTCCATGGGTCAACAAGGATGCAGAGGCTGTTGGAACCCAAGCAAACCTCAGAAACATCCCATAAAGAAATTCCTCCACTGGTATCAACCCCAAGTCCTGCTCTGTGATGGCAAGAGAGCCAGGCCTCTAGGAAAATAAAATATAAAGAGGCCCTAAGGGATGAGATACCCACTGAGATACCCAAAGGCAGGAGGAAGAAGGCAGATTCCTCAAGCTGGTGATGCCCACGTGCTCAAACCCTCACAAAGAAAAGTGGTGCTGGCTTTGAGAGACATGAAGTTTGAAACATAAAGAGTCTTGAAAATGTCTGAACCAGCAAGAAAGCTCGAAGCAGCTCCTGCTCACAAAGCCGTGTGGTCAGAGCCAGGAGTAATTGGAGCTAAAACCTGCTTGGGGAGGAAGAGAAAGGACAATTTGCATTTGCTTTTTGAGGCAAGATTAAACTCACCATTCAGCAGTCTTTTCTCTGAAATTTGGAGGAGAAAGAGGTTGAGATACACAAAGGAGAGAAAAGGAATTTGGCATTAAATCACATTAGGCTTTTGGCTGGAACCTGCAGAAGTTAAACGCTAAAAAAATCCCCCATTTCTGTACGAGAATGAAATGAATATTAATACATAACCATCTCACTTCACTAAAAGGAGGCCACAGTCACCAACACATGGAATATTATTATTGATCTAAAGCTATTCAGAAGCTACAAGATGCTGAATTCCAAGCGTGCTCCCCTGTATCCGTGCCTGTGGAGAGCCTCTGCACTCCCAGGCACACCATCACGGCGCAGGTCCCAGCGCTGGGATCTGCAGAGAGGTCTCTCCCCGCACACCCACGCACTGGCAAGAGAGGAGACATCCTCAGACACAGGGGTTTTACAGTCTGAAGCAAGATAAAAAGGAATTAAAAAAAAAAAAAAAAAGAAAAAAAGCTGCATGCCCGGCTGTCTGAGGGCTGGAGCCCGGAGCTGCCTGTATTTCACATCAGATGTGAAAGAGCAGCAGCCTGGAGGGGAAAAGACACGTTCCCTCTGTTATATAAACAGATAAAGTGCTGAGTAGGGGACAGTTTGCCAACTGTGACCATTAACCTCTCACAGCTTGGAGACTTCTGGCTCCACAGAGGGCACAGGCAGGAGCTCCTCCTCCTCCTCCATTCTGGAGCAGCCAGCTGCCCACATCTCCTGGCCAACAGCAGCAGCCCAGCCCACCCTGAGCCCAGCTCTGCAGGTCCAGAGGAAGGAACCCAAACTCTGACTCAGCCATTTCATCCCCGACCCCTTCAGAGGTGGCATCCCTGTGCTACATCACCTCCCAGACCCTGAGCACATGTGGGAGCCACCACCTCCCTCCCCAGGAACGAAGCTCTCCGAGCCAGCAGAACTTCCAGCATCTGGGATAAGGGAAAAGCTGAGCTGGTGACCCTTAGAAAACTGGCCATGAAGGGAAACAGTCCAGGACATGCTTCTGGGATACAAGGGGATTTATCCCAGTGAGCAGGACCTACCTGGTTGTGTTGCTTATACTGCATTAATGCACCCACTGGGAACACTGATGTGATTCCCTGCTCCCAAGGGGGACATCCCTGTCAGCAAACTCTCTCTGCTCCACCCCAGCATCGGGGTGAGCATCACTGCTGCACACAGGGGCACATCACTGCCAGGCATGGTCATTTGTTGGCAACACCTCTGGCAGCCCAAGGGTTAAAAATAACTGTGGGGAGCACTGATGGTTTCGTCAGCAGCCCAAAGGAAGCCAGCACTAATGCCAAAGCCACCCAGCTGGGTTACCCAACTTCCACCATGCAGTGCCTGATGCTGCAGGCAGAGCAGGCACCCAGCCTCAGCACTGGTTTCCCAGTCCCAGCAACTCCAGTTTGCAGGAAAAATCAAGCCCCATGCTGCAAACCTCATCATCCTTGCCCTGCTGCCAGCAGCTGGCAGGGGCTGAGAAGCTCCAGCCCTGGTCACCTCTGATGCATTCAGCTTGTCTTAGCACTCAGGAGGAAGGATGAGGCCTTCACTTGCATGGCAGAAATGATGCTGAAGGTTCTCCAGCATCTCAGGGACCACAGGACAGTCCTCACAGGGTTGATGGTGATGGCTGGTGAGCACAAGGCAGAACACAAGCCCAGCTACAAGGCACCCACAGGCTGTGGCTAAACTGGATCCTATCAACCAGACTGCAGCAGTCCCCAAGGTCTGCTCCAGATGTCAATACACACGTCCATCCACACGGCCAAGGAACAGCATTTAAGTGGTTCTGGCACTGGCAGGGCTGAAGCACATGCTTTGAGGCTGGTGCAAAGCTAAGGGCCAGCATCCTCAGGGAGTAAGTTTGAATCTGAGACAAGGCAGCCTGAAAAACATCCCCTTCATCCTGACAAGCTGCCAGAGATGCCACACTCGTTGCAAACTCACAGATCTTGATGGAGGTCAACTGCACAACAGCATCTCCAGCTCTGAAGAGTAGGCTGGGGAAATCAGTATCCCCAAAAGCACTCCTGTCCCACAGTGCAGACCATGAAGGTACACACTGTGTAACACAAAGTATAGTGCAGACCAGGCTGATATTGAGCCATTAAAGGCCTCAGGAGTTTTTTCTGAGTGCACAGTTACACCAAGGGGCCAGACACATCTTGATGGGTGACTGCTTTTCAGGTCTGCCTAGATGGAATGCTCCCCAAGGCCTGAACTCAAGTAAACCTTCCCCATCCCATCTCAGCATCCCCAAGCACCCATGGGATGCTGAAGGCAACTTCCCAGGAAGGTCTGGAAACATCCACATTGTTCTCTGAGAGCTTCCAAAGTGGTGCTTACCCTCCCCAGGAAGGTTGCTGGCCATTTGATGTCTTGTTGCTCCCTCATATGCTACCCCAGCCATTGGCTCACTGCCTCCAGAGCCCCGCATCAAACGCTCCCCAACATCTCCTACCTCGCCAGAAAGTACAAAATCCCGAGCACTGGGGGAAGAAAACAGGGACAGAGAAGAAGGGTTTGGTGTGATATAAATCACAAGTGACAATTGGGGCAAGTCACCTGCCATTTAATGCACTTACAAATGTTAATTAAGCAGAATGACTGCCCTTAAATACTGTTTATTTTATCCCACAGCCCTTTGCTCTGGTGCAGTGGCCTTCTCCCCACAACTGCCTCTACATTGGCCGTTTCTTAATACTTTTTTTTTCCTGATTCCTCCTGGCCAAGCTCCCTCTTGCAATGAAGATATTAATCATTTAATTAATAAAGCATCCCTGTGCCTCACAGTCCCCATGGCACCAGGCAGCTGCTCAGAAGTAACAAGCATTTAATCACCGACCCAGCGGGTAGATGTCGGGACACATCATGCCCAGCTCCCCCCCCAACCCAACTGCCACCTGCAAAACCCAGGGGTCACCTTGGGGCAGGGGGCCACCTGCACTCACAGCATGGGTGTATTTGGGGCACAGACCAGGGTATCACAGGCTGTTCATGGCAAAGAGGCAGCTGTCTGTGCCACAGGCACAGGGCTGGCACAGCTTGGTGGGCATCACAGCACCTCTATCCCCAGCCCCTTCTTACAAATCAGAGTTGTGGTGGTGTCTTTGCTCAATTAGGGACCCAAACCCTCTTCCCTGCCCTTCCCACTCCACCACCACCCAGGTGAGCAGAGAAGCCACCTTACAGGTTGTGAAGTTTCGCTGCACCTTGGACCCTTGGCTTTTGGCCATCTTCAGTGCCTGGAGGTTTTATTCTTTTATTTTATTAAATAAATATTTAATTTATTTATTAAACACCTTCCCCTCTTTTTCCCTTTTTCTGTATTTTAATTCCTGGAACTGCGGCACACCTCATGGCCCGTGCAGGTGATGCCCAGAGCCGATGGATGCCTCCTCCTCCTCCTCCTTCTCCTCCCCAGTCCCACCAACCCAACTCCTCTGGAGCAGCAGCAACAGCCCAGCAAAAACTCCACTTTGAGCCATAACCAATGGCAAATTCTTCGAGCAAAACGTAATGTGCTGGGAAGCGCTTCACCATTTCACTTGGGAAAATGATCCATTTGGCAGCGGAGAGGAGGAAAACATGCTTTGTTTTACAAATCCTCTCCCCAGCAGGAGAGACACTCCCAGAATTTAATATACTGACAGTGCTTGGCTGCTTTAACCACTGAAACTCAAGAGTGTGTAAAAAAAATAGAAAGTGATATGCTGTATAGCATTAAAACCTCTCCCAGCTCTGCAACTGGTGGTATCGGATCAGGCACAGAAATTCATCAGCACAAAGGAGCTGCAGTTCTCCCATCCATAACAGCCAACATGGATGGGGTGGAGGGTCTGAAAGCAGGGTCCCAGGTTTCTCCAAGTGCAGGCAACCCTTCATTCAGTTTTCACCCTCTTAAGGGCAGGCCCTGCAGCAGCTCCTTGCAGGAAGGCAGAGAACATACTGACAGGTAAATGTAGGAAGTCACTTTATAGCAGAGAAAGTGGATTCAGAGTTATTCAGCACAAGAATTACTTCCCTGAAAGGCTCTGTGCAGGTGACTAGTGAGCATCTCACAACCCCAAACCCCAATAAAACATTGAGTATTTCAGTGTCTTTCTGTTTATCCTCCAATGTGTTTAAGTACCAAAAGCATCCTACCTGCGGCACTGCTGAGGATGGCTGGTGGGAAAAGCACTTTTCTGAGGGAGGGGGCTTTCATTTTGTGGTGTGGGGTTTGGACTGCAGGCAGTTGACAGCATCACCAGAGCAGAAAGAGTAACTGGTATCTCTCCAAGAGCCCCTCACTATATTAGGGTGGCTGTGCCAGAGAGGCACATACCCTACAGAATGGGCTCTGCCAGCTCCTGCACACAGTAATAACAGAAGTGTTATTCTGAGGGCAGGGGGTGGGATTGGATTGCCCCCACACCAGAGACCACTTCTGACCTCCCTGAGGAACACTCTCAAAGGGAAGTCTGTCTGCTGTTCACATTCTTTATCTTTTTAAACAAAAAAAAGTCTGCTTCATATCTCAGTGCTTTCATAGCTGTTTGCAACCTCCAAGCATTCATGAAGCACTAATTAATCCTTACAAGAGCAAAGAAAACAGCAAAAGAGTTAGAGGAGAGTTAAAGAAAACAGCATCACTCTCACTGCAGAGGATGGAGAAAGTTGGTGAAATGCCAAAGGCCACACTTGATACTGGTACCAGTGGTGGGGTGGGCATGGGCAGGTCCTGCCCTTCCACATCACAACATTCAAAATACAGTTTTGCTACACTGTCCTTTGGCTGATAATCAAAGACAGCTTTTGTGGGAGCCCTGCAGGTGGGAGGAGAAGCTCTCTCCAAAGCTCACCTTGCAGCAGGTGCAAGGCAAGCAGAGAAGATGGTCAGCCTCAGGTCTGGCAACGTGCTAATCCTGCTCAAAAAGAAAAAGGATGGAGCACCTCCAAACATGGGGATGCTGTCACCTACCCTCTCATGGAGCACCTCCAAACATGGGGATGCTGTCACCCACCCTCTCATGGAGCACCTCCAAACATGGGGATGCTGTCACCTACCCCCTCGCTAGCACGCTGCGCTGGCTTCAAAGCACAAAGTCAGTGGAATGGCTCCCAGTGACCTAAATGGCCTGGATTTTAATAAATAAAAAGTCTAAATGCAACTGAGCACCATGTCACTAGGTTTACTCAAAACCCCCAGTTTTGCAGCTGCATCACACATTACATTAGCAACCACACGGACCAACCACCACCACCACAGTTCCTCTATGGCAGACACTGTACAAAAGGTCTCTCTGCTCCACTCATCCATCCATCCATCCATCCATCCATCCATCCATCCATCCATCCCTGCACAGGGAAGTTCCTCCTTCCTCCCAGNTCCAATCTAAATCTCCCTCCCTCTATTTTGAAACCATCACCCCTTGTCCTGTCACAACAGGCCCTACTGAACAGCCTCTCCCCATCTTTCTTGTAGGCCCCCTTGAGGTACTGGCAGACCGCTAGAAGGTCTCCCCAGAGCCTCGTGGCCAGGCTGGGATGCAGCAGGACCTCAGATCTCAACGACTCCTGCTGCCCCAAAATGCCACCTCCCAAACCCATGGAAAACCCCCAGCAACTGGGATTTGTTCCGTGGGGCATCACACATTAGCTACCCAAAGGCAAGAGATAATACCTTATTAAAAATGTGCTTGGAGTCTATTATAGTATCTAGGACAAAGTGTTCCCTATTTTGACACTCTACGATACATTTTATCAGAGCAAGCTCTTCAGAAACACTCACTCACAAAGACTTATCTGACTGTAAGAGGTTCCTCTCTTCCCCCAGCATTTTAAAATTAATTTCTAGCTTTTATTCCCCCAATTTAGTCAGATGATGGGATGCCCTGATGGTCAGATTTATCATCAGTTTATCTTTTTAGTCCCAGCTCCCTCACACTCTTCACAGCCATCCCATGGGGAGGGAGAGGATGGTCCAGAGCATCACTGAGAAAACAATACCCAAAGCCAGAGAGAACTTGCAAGTGACTCACAGTACCTCACAGGCACCAAGATTTACTGGTTTTGGGGGGTGTTTGATATAAACACTTGCTAAAATTAGCACCTGCCTTTCTGCCAGCTCCAGTGTGCTGCCAGTGCTGTTGATAAAGCTTTGGTGTGGCTGAGAGGGTGCAGGGTTTGGGCACTGCTCGACTCACTGACACTTCTGCTCCGTGGGGTTTTCCCAGCCACGTGGAGAGGTCCCTGTTCCAAGGAGTCGTACCCCTGGCTCTGGGGTAGGGGGCAGGTTCGTCTCAGAGAAGGTGCCTTAGCAAAAGGTTGTAAGTTGCAAGGGCTTTAAAGAAAGGAATGAAAACACACGTGAAACTATTTGGGTTTCTCGAGTGGACCACTCCAAAGATAGTCCCGAGTCACATAACCCAGCCAGAGGGATGCTGGACAATCGGGTAAAGTGCTTCTCTGGGGAGTGGGGGTCAGGGACAAGCCCCAAACAACACATCAACTTGCAAAAAAGTTAACAGGACTAGAAACAAAGCAAAACCCAAACAGGGAAATCAAAACGAGAACTGTCAGACTCTGGACCAGCCGTGTTTTCACACGGACACACTGACACAGGGGTGATCCACAGGGCAAGAAATCAGCTCCCTGATACCCAGCACGATCTGAGCAACTTCTCCCAGGCGGTAGAACTGGTTACACCCAGCAGCCGGGCGCCTTGCAGGCTCCTTGGGCATTAAAACCAGGCTCGAAGCCGGGGCTGTTCTCAGTTCACATGGAAAACTTGCTGGTTGTCAAATCCCTGCGCACCCCAGAGCCTCGAAAACACCCGGCACTGCGGTCTTATCACTGTCTATCAGTAGAAAAGGTTAAATGCTAATTTGCTGGATACAGAGCAGGGCTCCTCCGCTGCCTTTCTGTTTGCTCACAGCAACTTTCCGTAGCGTTGCTTCTCAGCTAATGCCCAGCTCAAACAGACTTTCAAGGGGAAAGGTCTTGGCTCCGTGCAGTTAATTCCCAGCTCTTGCACAGCGTCTCACACGCTCATTTCTACGAGCCCCGGTCACCACCACCAAAACTCCACCAAGCGACTGCGTGTCAAAGAAAAGAACAAGCTCTAAGAAAGCAAAGCTGCCAACTGTTGGGATTTCTGAGCTGGGAAGAGCTGGGAGTCTCAAAAGCCGCCAGCTCAAACTGCCTCATGGCTTTTACAGCTCGGCTTTAAGCACCAAACTTTTTGAAAGTTGAGTGGGAACCTCCTCGAGTGGGCTGCAAACCCCACAGCTATCAGCACAACCAGGGAAGGGGCGGGAAGGAGAAATACGCACCCGGCTGGGTTCCTCCCTGCAGACAATGCAAAGCACCTCCTGGGGGTTATTTTCCCATCTCCAACACCACGACCAACCCCGCAGCTCCTCAGCTTCTTCCCCAAAATTACACCACGAAAGTCGGACCCACAAAACCAGAGCATGCCCCCTCTTTACTGCCACGCTGTCGAAACCCAGCCGTGGTTTTGCTCCTAGACTGCCTTCCCCCAACCGCAACCAGACACCCCCACCCCTCCCCCCCCC